>NWSH02000323.1:8684642-8710051 GCA_002382865.2 Heliothis virescens
CGGTCCCACGCGAATTTATCGTCGCAGATAGGTTTAACGCTCACCACCGCAGCTTCGGCTTGCTGGCCGGCAGCGCCGGCCAGCCTCAGCCGCGGTAGCGAGTGTTACAACCACCTGCTCCTCAACTCGCGGCCCGCCTCGCCCCTCCGCGCCTACGCGATTTTGAATTACACTCTAGGGGTAGGACAGACAAGACTACGTGGAGTCGGATTTACAGCGATTCGTTTCTGCCATTAAAACCTGACTTTTAACGATGTTTTAGGACATTTATTTTATAGCAATGAATAAACATTCGGAATAATACACATTATTCAACATAATACTTAGAACATTCTAATTTAGGTCATCACTATCACATAATTCACATCTAACGAGTTAGTAGCACTTTTGACTGATGCTTTATTTCAGTTAAAACTACTTTTGACCAAGAGCGTCAGTCAAAACTACTTTTGACCAAGAGCGTCAGTCAAAACTACTTTTGACTGCAAAATGACCAATAATTTTCAGTCAAAATCAGTTTTAACCAACCTCTTTAGTCAAAAGTAGTTTTGACTGATTTTGCTGGTCAATAGTACTTTTGACTGGTTAAGAGTTTTGACTGCATCATATACACTACTTAAATTCACTGCATCCATATTTGATCCTCAAGTCCACCTGCCTGGGCAGTGCGATATCCGATATAGTTAGTAAGCCTAACACTAGTAGATATATTCTGAAAGAAAAGAAGACAACTCGTTGTGCCACAGTTCACCCATCCACGGACCGATCGCGTCAAGCGTTGCGACCATTCATCGGTTTACCGCAAGCACCTCTCAATTATGTACGTACTGTAACATTAATTGAAAACAAACAAATTCCATGTTATTCAATGACATAACTACCGCATTTCCACGCTGAATTAAAAGATTTTTTAATATTGTTTTTGAATTGGTGTGTTCAAATATTATTATTCAAACAATATTTGTATTTATCTGTTGAATACGTGGAAAATATGTACTCGTAGTTGTCAAATGAATAGTTTTGTGTTTTTTCACGTAACAGAATTTCAGTTCGAGAGGAGTAAAATAATCAAACAAATAGTTGGTATTTTTCGATCGCAGACAGACATTTATGTTGGTTTTGGGCAGTGAGATTTTATTTACTCACGCGATGCGTTTTTTCTAACATTTTATCATTTTATTAATATTTAACTAACGTTAGAATTTAATATGTCATAATTTAGTTTGCTTTCCTTTTCCTTAAAATTCGTGCTATTGAAATGCGTTCTATTGAAGTCTTTAATGCAACAGCTAACTAAAACACAAAATTCCAAAGACAAGAAATGAAATTGTCATGAAAATAGTGTTATTTTGCCGCTTTTGATCGAGCTCCAACTGCTTTATTTAAATAACTATTCTACTCACTGACACTTCATCGAATCGCAAGCCGATTAATTTAATTTACCCGATTGCATCGCTAGTTGCTATCTCACGGCACCACTAGCAAGGGTTTATTAATTAGTGAACTATTAAGTTGCTCCAGGAATTTCCTACCAATTATTCTCCTCTAGGAGGGACGCGCTAAAGTGCATAGTTCTGCTTCTCTGATTATCTCATTTGAGCAACTAACCTTGAATTTTTTTATTGTTATCGCCCCTGAATAATGTCTAGGTACTTACCGAATGTTTTAAGATGATTGATAGGTTCTGATTTAAATATGCCTATCAATTGACTACTAAGTACCTAAGTATAACTAAACCCATCATCATCATTATCTCATCCTTCTTATCCCATACTCTTCCATGTTCTAATATCTACCGTAATCTCACTACAGGCAAAGGCATGTTTTTGTTAGTGCCAAATGGTTTCTAGCAAGTGTTAGATGGTGCTATCTTATCTAATTAACCGACTTCAAAAAAAAGGAGGAGGTTCTCAAGTCGACCGTTTTATTATAATGCTAAAGAGTTTATTTATTTGCTTTCTTGAACGCGCCAGTCTCAGGAACTACTTACTAGTCTGATACCAAAAAATCTTTTAGAATTGAATAGTCCACTTATCGAGGAAAGTTATAGTATACTTTTTAAACTTATGGCATACCTGATGCGCGAAGTTTTCGCCAAGTCAAAGTCAAATGTTTTTATTTCAAATAGGCCTTTGCAGGCTCCTATGAAACGTCACACTAGTTGCACGGTTCCAAAAAGTTGATCTCATGGAGAAGAGCCGGCAAGAAACTGCATAGACACTCTTTTTAAAATGTAATATGTTCACTAATTCTCTTACATAACAATAGTAGGCTGATAAAATTACACAATGCAACTGAAAGGTAAACTGTAAATCTATACCTACAATCTAAAAAGAGAAGAAANGCATAGACGCTCTTTTTAAAATGTAATATGTTCACTAATTCTCTTACATAACAATAGTAGGCTGATAAAATTACACAATGCAACTGAAAGGTAAACTGTAAATCTATACCTACAATCTAAAAAGAGAAGAAACAGTCGTTTAATTGCAAGGGAAGCCGCTTTGATAAAGTTCTATTGACTTCCCACGTGTATAGCAAACGTAGAAAAACTTACTATTGATTGTTTTGGTGTTCAAGTATAATACCTGATATTAAGGTATCCCACTGACACGAAAATGTTAGTGTAGGAGGAAATCGATTCGAAGTAAGTTGTTAGTAAATAACTCTACATATTTAGTTACCTATTACAATAGTTATTATATACCTAAGTAGGTACTGCCGGAATCTTGGCAGGAATAATAGTTTTTACTAAGAAAATATCTAAGTACTTGTTTATACAACAGAAACTTACTTTTTTTCCATTTCGTAAAAGTTTGTCAAAATTGCTAGACCGATTTCGGCAATGCTTTCAGTGAGTTACAATAAGTTTTCACTTGCGGCATTGAAAAAAAAACCGGTAAATGTGTAATTGTATAGGTACCTAACTTTTGAAATTAAGACCAGTAATCAAAAGTATTGACTAAACAGTTGTTTTATCGATGAACCTTACTTGTGTGCGTAAAATTAAATCTGCATACACATTTTATGTGCAAGCTCGAGAGCGCTCATTAGTCGACTTGCTGAGTCATACAAAGACAATGTGCATGTATAGTTACACATTAGCTTCTGCCAGCGGTTTCACCCGCGTCCAAAGGGAACTATTCGGCGCACCCGGATAAAAAGTAACCTATACCTAGCCTTCCTCGATAAATGAGCTATCTAAGACTGAGAGAATTTTTCAAATCGGACCAGTAGTTCCTGAGATTAGCGCGTTCAAACAAACAAAGAAACTCACAAACAANAAAAAGTAACCTATACCTAGCCTTCCTCGATAAATGAGCTATCTAAGACTGAGAGAATTTTTCAAATCGGACCAGTAGTTCCTGAGATTAGCGCGTTCAAACAAACAAAGAAACTCTTCAGCTTTATAATATTATAGTATAGATACAAGAATAGCTCATCCGTTTTCGTGAGATAAAGCATCTATACTCTGATGTTCCGACTATAACTATAACACCTTTGAACTTTGTAACATTGACTCCAATATCACTAAAAATAAACACGTGCCGAAACGGCAGAAAGGCTTCCTATGAAATACAAGTTCAAGAGCACTAAAATATATTTTTAGCACATCGCGCTAAAATTATTATGCAACCCGTAGTTTATTAAATTCTTCTTGTAATAGTTTGCTATGCGACCTTTATCGAAATATTGCGCAAGGAAAGTAAAGTCAACTTTTTTTTAACCGGCTTCTTACTTTCTCCTTTGCAGTTAGTTTTATTTCGTTAGTTTTTACGCCCGTCTCGCCTGGATGTTTGCATTGGTAATTTAAAAGGACAGTTATTTAGCTCTAGTATTTAAATCTCTAGGTACTTTTTTTCATAGCTTTTTTAAGGTTTAAATTAATTTGTTTATTAGTATCTAACTTTTGCCATAGATTGCTTTTACAATCAACGAATACCCACCTTTATTCGTTCTGGATTTCTTTGTGTACCGGAGCCGCAGATTATTTTCGTATCCACAAATTCTATATTCTATTCTAAATCTGTATCAAATTGATTGGAGTTTGAGGATCGGTTTGTAAGCGAATCTATGAACCTAAATGGATGAACGGTCGGCGAAATTTCCTCGAACTATGTATAAGTAGAACTACATTGCGTAGATATCTCGCAACCATTTAGTTCCTACAATTTTAGTGGTATCTGTACGAGTATTTCAACAATAAGAAAACTAACATATACCTACCTATTTATGCCTATCCCTATTAAGTAGGCACTTTACTAAAGCTAAATAATGATTCAATTGATAAAGTAATAGCTAATCTTGTATTTTCGGCCGCTTTTTAAATTGAGTTTTTTACATAAAAAGTCGTAAGTATCAAGATTGTTTATCTTTGGATAGTTGCCTATAATATTGATATTATTTCTATAATGTAAAATATACCTACCACCTGTATAACATATGGAATGCTAATAAAGAATTGAGTATTGAGTAAATGGAGTACCAAAGCAACTCTCAGTCTAAAACTGACGCAGCAAATATCAACAAATTCTGTATTTAACACTTTAGATTACTTATGCTAAGCCGCTTTTCCATTGTGCAAGTTTCGCGTCGCAAACTAACCACTAGCTGGTGACCTACAAGTTGGACCCTAATATCACAGTATAAAGATGCAATTTCTACTGTGGTAAATCGTATGTTTAGATTTCCACCGCTCAGGCCATCACCAACTTTAATTAAGCCCGGAACGAAAATGCTGTAGGTACTTCTAAATAACTGTATAGGTAAAAATCGGTTCGTCGGGTTGGAAACTACCAGCTTATGAAATCCCTCTTTTTGCATCGATCCCGTGTCTAGTTTGTTAGTCTAGGATAAGGAATACTTATTCTCCATATATGTATGTAGTTAAAATTATGATAGCCTCATTTATGGGGAAGGACATGTTTAAACTATAATAACAAGAAATTACTACTGAGTTTTAGACAACAATCCGGGTCTTACTCGCGATCAAACTATTAAAGGCTTTACGATACCTCTTTTCTCCCGACGTTTCGGCCGAATTGCACCGACCGTGGTCAGTCTTCCCGTGACCACGGTCGGTGCAATTCGGCCGAAACGTCGGGAGAAAAGAGGTATCGTAAAGCCTTTAATAGTTTGATCGCGAGTAAGACCCGGATTGTTGTCTAAAACTCAGTAGTAATTTCTTGTTATTATAGTTTAAACATGTCCTTCCCCATAAATGAGGCTATCATAATTTTAACTACATACATATATGGAGAATAAGTATTCCTTATCCTAGACTAACAAACTAGACACGGGATCGATGCAAAAAGAGGGATTTCATAAGCTGGTAGTTTCCAACCCGACGAACCGATTTTTACCTATACAGTTATTTAGAAGTACCTACAGCATTTTCGTTCCGGGCTTAATTAAAGTTGGTGATGGCCTGAGCGGTGGAAATCTAAACATACGATTTACCACAGTAGAAATTGCATCTTTATACTGTGATATTAGGGTCCAACTTGTAGGTCACCAGCTAGTGGTTAGTTTGCGACGCGAAACTTGCACAATGGAAAAGCGGCTTAGCATAAGTAATCTAAAGTGTTAAATACAGAATTTGTTGATATTTGCTGCGTCAGTTTTAGACTGAGAGTTGCTTTGGTACTCCATTTACTCAATACTCAATTCTTTATTAGCATTCCATATGTTATACAGGTGGTAGGTATATTTTACATTATAGAAATAATATCAATATTATAGGCAACTATCCAAAGATAAACAATCTTGATACTTACGACTTTTTATGTAAAAAACTCAATTTAAAAAGCGGCCGAAAATACAAGATTAGCTATTACTTTATCAATTGAATCATTATTTAGCTTTAGTAAAGTGCCTACTTAATAGGGATAGGCATAAATAGGTAGGTATATGTTAGTTTTCTTATTGTTGAAATACTCGTACAGATACCACTAAAATTGTAGGAACTAAATGGTTGCGAGATATCTACGCAATGTAGTTCTACTTATACATAGTTCGAGGAAATTTCGCCGACCGTTCATCCATTTAGGTTCATAGATTCGCTTACAAACCGATCCTCAAACTCCAATCAATTTGATACAGATTTAGAATAGAATATAGAATTTGTGGATACGAAAATAATCTGCGGCTCCGGTACACAAAGAAATCCAGAACGAATAAAGGTGGGTATTCGTTGATTGTAAAAGCAATCTATGGCAAAAGTTAGATACTAATAAACAAATTAATTTAAACCTTAAAAAAGCTATGAAAAAAAGTACCTAGAGATTTAAATACTAGAGCTAAATAACTGTCCTTTTAAATTACCAATGCAAACATCCAGGCGAGACGGGCGTAAAAACTAACGAAATAAAACTAACTGCAAAGGAGAAAGTAAGAAGCCGGTTAAAAAAAAGTTGACTTTACTTTCCTTGCGCAATATTTCGATAAAGGTCGCATAGCAAACTATTACAAGAAGAATTTAATAAACTACGGGTTGCATAATAATTTTAGCGCGATGTGCTAAAAATATATTTTAGTGCTCTTGAACTTGTATTTCATAGGAAGCCTTTCTGCCGTTTCGGCACGTGTTTATTTTTAGTGATATTGGAGTCAATGTTACAAAGTTCAAAGGTGTTATAGTTATAGTCGGAACATCAGAGTATAGATGCTTTATCTCACGAAAACGGATGAGCTATTCTTGTATCTATACTATAATATTATAAAGCTGAAGAGTTTCTTTGTTTGTTTGAACGCGCTAATCTCAGGAACTACTGGTCCGATTTGAAAAATTCTCTCAGTCTTAGATAGCTCATTTATCGAGGAAGGCTAGGTATAGGTTACTTTTTATCCGGGTGCGCCGAATAGTTCCCTTTGGACGCGGGTGAAACCGCTGGCAGAAGCTAATGTGTAACTATACATGCACATTGTCTTTGTATGACTCAGCAAGTCGACTAATGAGCGCTCTCGAGCTTGCACATAAAATGTGTATGCAGATTTAATTTTACGCACACAAGTAAGGTTCATCGATAAAACAACTGTTTAGTCAATACTTTTGATTACTGGTCTTAATTTCAAAAGTTAGGTACCTATACAATTACACATTTACCGGTTTTTTTTTCAATGCCGCAAGTGAAAACTTATTGTAACTCACTGAAAGCATTGCCGAAATCGGTCTAGCAATTTTGACAAACTTTTACGAAATGGAAAAAAAGTAAGTTTCTGTTGTATAAACAAGTACTTAGATATTTTCTTAGTAAAAACTATTATTCCTGCCAAGATTCCGGCAGTACCTACTTAGGTATATAATAACTATTGTAATAGGTAACTAAATATGTAGAGTTATTTACTAACAACTTACTTCGAATCGATTTCCTCCTACACTAACATTTTCGTGTCAGTGGGATACCTTAATATCAGGTATTATACTTGAACACCAAAACAATCAATAGTAAGTTTTTCTACGTTTGCTATACACGTGGGAAGTCAATAGAACTTTATCAAAGCGGCTTCCCTTGCAATTAAACGACTGTTTCTTCTCTTTTTAGATTGTAGGTATAGATTTACAGTTTACCTTTCAGTTGCATTGTGTAATTTTATCAGCCTACTATTGTTATGTAAGAGAATTAGTGAACATATTACATTTTAAAAAGAGCGTCTATGCAGTTTCTTGCCGGCTCTTCTCCATGAGATCAACTTTTTGGAACCGTGCAACTAGTGTGACGTTTCATAGGAGCCTGCAAAGGCCTATTTGAAATAAAAACATTTGACTTTGACTTGGCGAAAACTTCGCGCATCAGGTATGCCATAAGTTTAAAAAGTATACTATAACTTTCCTCGATAAGTGGACTATTCAATTCTAAAAGATTTTTTGGTATCAGACTAGTAAGTAGTTCCTGAGANTACTGAGTTACCAAACGAGAGCTCGAGAACTCGAAGAAAGGAATTAGGAATTTCTCTTAGAATGGAACTAGATCATCAGCATGCATCACGCAAAAGCTACTTAATTATTAAGATACTTACATATCTTCTTTCACAATTAAAAAAGAAAATAAAATACGCATGCATAAAATACAAAAATTGATATTAAATCAAATAAATATGGACGTTACCCGGTCAACTGCAAAGCATTCGTTGCGTCCACAGGAGATTAACTCGTGCATGAATGCTGCAAACCAAACGGCAACCTTTGTACAGCAGCTTTATTCAATATTGACAATATCAAAACCGAACTACAGTAGATTTTAGCTTGGAAAATATCTATTCATGCATGATTGTGAGTAGTTCAAGCGTCTTTGAACAGTAGTAGCACTATGTTGGCTTCACACGATTCTGTTACATCATGCAACCACTCAATAGATAGATCAATTGAGTGGGTAATCTGGATGAACTAACCTGTGAGGGATAATCTGTCTCTGTACTCCGAATAGCATCTGAATCTATTCAAAGCATTGCCTGTGAACTATACTAAGTTACAAAGTCTGATTAAAGCCAATGTGTAACTTCATTTAACGTCACAAGCACAACGAGCCACAAACTGCAAAGCCTGTCCACACCCACCTTGTTATCAGTTCTTGTGTGCTTTTATAACAAAAAACGTTTTTTTCTTGATTCGCTATTTTTTTAACGATAGTAGTTTATAAAAATGCATGTTCACACGCTTTGGTGTGGGGGTAAAACGAACATGATCCTGATGATCCTCGTGATGCACCCTGCAGTAAAACGGACGAGGCTCGGACGACCGACGGGTGGCGGAATAACCAACACATGCCACCAAGTGGGATATTAAATACTTCGTTTGGAGATGGGCAGCAGCATCTTGGAAGTTAAAAAAATATCCCACACTGGGCTCACCAACACGCATGCCCATGATTGCGGTGAGTATTTGTACTTGTACCTTCATTTCTGGCCGGGTATTACTGTTATCATAAAATCAATATAACCATGTATAAATTTTCAGTTCATGTTCTTTAGACTAGTAACTCGATTTATTATATTGTGATGTGTTTTATAGGGAAAACAGTTATTTAAAAAATAGTCGTCAGTCGTTACTTTCGACCACATAGGCAGGTCGAAAGTAACAGGTTGTGGGTCGAAAGTAACAAGACATAGGGTCTGCTAATAAATACAATATTATACCATATGCTAATGGATAGTTAATAATATTAATTATTTTAATTAGCGATGACTGAGAATACCTATTATAAACGCAAGAGTAGACAAATAAAATCAGAAAGCTTAGAACTGCTAAGCTATCGGGAATTACACGTGTTATTGTGAGTCAACCATAAAAGATAGACATATGCTCTCGTGGGATATTTTTTATATTATTTTAAGAGGAACATTTTCGTCATATATGATTGTTGTGTAGCTTTAATCATTAAGGTTGCATAGGGTTTGACGCACTTGGTGCACTACTCAACTTGTAAACCATGCTCAAATGGTGAACTTAGCAACTGGTGCACTTCTTAATTGGTGCAATTCGTAAAAGGAGCACTTTTTAGAAAGATTGGAGATTTAAGAAAAAAATGTAAAAAT
Organism: Heliothis virescens; assembly: GCA_002382865.2. NCBI lineage: Eukaryota > Metazoa > Arthropoda > Insecta > Lepidoptera > Noctuidae > Heliothis > Heliothis virescens. Next base: position 8,694,177 of record NWSH02000323.1, read on the forward strand.
GAAAGAATCTAAAGTAACATGTTACTTTTGTACCTACAGGGCTATGTTACTTTCATACCCGACCACATTTTTGACAAAAAGTGCAACAGAACCTTAAAACGGAACGTGCTACTCAAATATGAATTTAAGCAATGTACAATCACTCTAATCAAAAAGGGATATCCAAACATTCAGAATCCTAGCATCCTTTTAAGACTACGTAAATGCTAAATAAGAAAACGTCTAAAAACTGACTTTTGGTTTGTGAAAACACTTATTGTCCTGTCACTCAGCCTAAAAGCGCGTGGCGCACGCGGCGACTGAATGAAATTAAGAGGATCGCTCCCGGCTATCGTCTGACGGGGGCACAGCGATGTTCGCTTATTGGATAAATCTACAGAGCCTTTGTTACTTTCGACCCACCGTTACGTTTGTCCCCGGTCTCCCCTATGGTTAAATCCCCAAATGCTTGCGGGACGCCTCTGTCCAGCAATGGACTAATTATGGTTGCGACCAGTAGACACACTTCACGGATTTATCGTGATTTTTTATACCTATAGGTACCTATGATGTATTTTTCACGGATTCAATGTAAACGTCCGTCGGTCAAGACGTATTGTTTTTGACGTCAAAGACGTATCCCGCGTGAATGTCACCTCTATATTATAAAGCTGAAGAGTTTATTTGTATGTTTGCTTGAACGCGCTTATCTCAGGTATTACTGGTCCGATCTGAAAAAATCTTTCAGTGTAAGATAGATAGACCATTTATTAAAGTAGGGTATAGGTTACTTTTTTAACGGGTGCTCGGCGAATTTCCCATGGAACACGTATCCCGCTGGCGGAAGCTATCAATAATATAAAAATCATATCCTATTTTTTCTTGTCATCGAATCACGCCTAAACAGCTAGACCAATTATTCCGATGAATCTTTTTTGTCGTGTTCGTTGTAGTCAGTAGAAGGATAATTATGTGACAAAAGAAACTTATCCCGAACGCGGCTGAAACCCCGGGGAAGTCAGTGCTAGACTGTGATTTTAAAATCACACCCCTTTTCGAATCACGCGCGAACGGCTGGACCGATTCCGATGATTTTTTGTCGTATTATATTATAAAAACTGGACAAGTGCGAGTCAGTCTCGTCCACCAAGGGTTTCGTACCAATGACTGCTGTAAATAGTTTATGAATCTTTTTACTGTGTTTTTTTTTATTTTTTCACATTACCTGAATTTAAATACATTTTGCAATCAAGCCTTACCTCCTTCTATTTGATACCTACCACATTTATTAAGCAGAAATTCTTATGATTGTATTTGTTTCATACAAAGACATGAAACATATGTCTATATTTACTACTAGCTGCTCCCGGCGGTTTCACCCGCGTCCCGTGGGAACTACTGCGCGCACCCGGATAATTTTTTTTTTCCTTCCTCGATAAATGGGCTATCTAACACCGAAAGAATTTTTCAAATCGGACCAGTAGTTCCTGAGATTAGCGCGAATCAACAAACAAACAAACTCATCAGCTTTATAATATTATATAGAGTAGGTACTAGGTAGGTAATATTACCCCAAAACGGAACTACAAAACTGATTGGCGAGTAGCACGGCACGGGATTACCTAACCTACCTCGTCATTTTGTTCGCCATGGGTGGGTATTTTTCGAAGAAACAATTTTATCATTTTATGCCCAATTTTCAGGCATCATACCTATACCTTCTTTTCATATAATTTTCAGATGTTCATAGAATTAGAACATAAATGAGCCGTATCATTTATCGGGTATTTAGCTCTGCCAGGTTGCAAGGCAATTTGAACCAATTAGGTATCGTAGAAATTTAGAAAGTAGATAAGTATACTTAATAAAGTAGATAAGTACCTATAGCTGCCTCGTTGGTCTGTGGCCTCGGTGGTCGCATAGCCGACTGCTGTGCACAAGGTCTCGGGTTTGATTCCCGGGACGGGCCGAAATCGCTTTGTGGGTTTTAGAAACTTTCACAAAGCATCCCGGAGTTGGAAGTTGGTGACTGATTTACCCGTGCATCGGAGAGCACGTTAATGTCGGTCCTGCGCCTGATCTCTCTCCGATTTGGGGATTGCCTTCCCATCGGGTTATGAGAGTGCACCTGTGTCTACGCGAATACTTGTGCACTATACCTAATATGTCCTGCGCTGACTGATATATGAGAACAGCCGCCGTGGCCAGCAATCGGCCATCATCATATCTATTAGGTACAGGGCAGGGTGTGTAGGTTCCTACATTCATTAATTATATGTAGGTATATGTAATTAGATTTCAAATGAGAAGAGATACCTATATGAAAGAGCTCCAGAGGCCGCGGTAGGTAACGATTTTGATGAAACCCGCATCCCCGGCCCATAATTCTACCCTAAAATAAACAGTAACTATGAATAGTGCTAAAACTCAGACTGACACAATTGACGGTTCACATGTAGACCTATGTAGCCACCTAGCCACATCGCATTCTATAAAGGTAACAAAGCGCGACAACGCACAACGCCATCTCTAGGTTTTCAACGCAAAAATAAAGTCTCGTTTCGTTCTACTACCGAAAGGTGGCGCTGTTTGCCATCTCGTTATTATGCAGCCTCCACACTGCTCGCAATGTTCAAAGGCGATGGATCTGCTCCGAAAAGTTGATAGGAGCCAATCAAGAAGGAAAAATGCAATACAAAGTTGGTTCTAGTAAGGAAAAGTACCAAACTCCTCCATACTCTTCGTCTTCGCCTAACCTAGGCCAACTTTGCAAGCAGTCTGGAGGGAGCTTTACAGTTTCATCGGCAGCTCGGAAATAAAATAACACTGCATAAACTGCTTTACAAAAGATCCATTTTCTTAGCTTGGTTGGCCCTTATATCCTATTTAATTACCCACTTAAGATCTGTTCCCACTACGCATGGGCAAATATTATCCAAGTACTTATGAACATCACGAATCACAATTGTAGAACCAAGTGAAAATCGCTTGGAAATTCGTTAGTCAGTTTCTTGAGACGAAGCGACAGTGGCAGTTTTAGATAAATTCTAGTCTGACCACATATTTATAATGCGCAAACGACTCTCGATTAATACAACAGATACAGAACAAAAAAAAACACAGTTGATTAGTAATACTTTATTTAATAATTTGACACCATATACGTACATAAAATCTAAGAAAAAACAAAACTATTTGCATCAAAACAACACATGTACCTGCAAAATAAAATACAACATTTCGATTAAGTACAACACTGTTACAAAAATAGAAACTAATATGATTCGATGTTTAAATAAATTATAATGCAATCGCCTTATAAACTATTTATCAAATGGAGTGTAATAAGTTACTTAATACAAACACCGTAAATAAAAAAATAAATAGGTTACATTCAAAGTGAACGTCAGATCTAATAAATCTTAACTTCGTATCTCGTTCGATGTCTCCTGCAACTATAGAATTAGAAAATACCAATAATATGAAGGTACAAATTGATTTTGTACCTTCATATTACAGTTAAGGTTTGATTTTGTATATGTGCCTCCACAAAAGAGCTATAAAGGTAATGTTTGCCTGCAATACATGACTAAAATAAGTAAAAAAGACCATCGTTTTGTTTTTAGGTAAACTAGCAAACAGGCAATAGCACAAATAAAGATCTTTTTTTATTTCAAATGTTATAAAAATTAAATTAAAATAATCCTAACTACTTTATCAAAACTTGGTTCCGAAAAAGAATGGACGGCGTCGCGTTGCGCTTTTCAAAATGAAATCATATACAAAAATTAAGTCCGAAGCTAACAGTAGTTTATAATCTAAATAAGATTTGGTGTTTTAAATGCATTCAAAACATCATCAGTCAAGTTGAAATACAAATATTAATTCGAGATTATATGCGCTTGACCCAATATAATTTTCTACTTACTAATAAGTTTATAATATACCTACAGTAAAACAGTCATTGAAAGTTTAAATATATTCCTACCTAGTAATATAATTGAACATTTAAGATATATTGAATTACAATAAATAAACAGTAATTGGTTGTTAAAATAGTCTGCCTGAGATTCACAACTTATACTTCAACGAAATAAATCACGAAGACATGATAAAAATAAATATAAAATTATGAAGAGGAAGACTCAGGTAGGCTCGGGAGTGTTTCAAACACATTCCTTTTCTATATATATAATAATATTTACCTACAAATTGTAAGCTCAAATTGTAGCCCGATTGGCGTATAATACCTAGACTAATACTTTTCGGAGCATGTACAAAATACCTTGCAATGCTATATAAACATACATAGGCTTGATGAAGATATTTAAAAACAGCAAATCGTTAAATACTATTTCGAGTAAATATTACACAGATTTCGATTATATTAAATATTTTAACTACTGATAGCCGATTAGATGTTAAGAAACATGTAAACATCGTCCACTATAGTTTTTCAACAAACAGCAATAATTATAGTTATGATATTATATGCTGATATTATAGCTGTCGTTCATTTACAGTGGTTGAGGTTTAACATGTAGATAAATTAAATCTACGGTATATTTTGGTTTGAAAATCGACAGGTTAAATGCTTTGCCATCGCCTTAAAGGTAGCCCGTACTTTCTCATCTATTCCTGGCATCATTTTAGGAAATCCACAATTTACTCATCAAGAACTTTTGTTGATAAATGTCAAAAGGTTTTACTGCCATATAAATTACGAAAATCACAGATCCATATGTTGATAGGATGATCAATTTTCGTAGTTTGAGTAGTAATGTTCCCAAAAAGTGGTCCCAGAACTCGCAAATGAGGAAGTACGAGTCACCTTTCAGTTGATCCTACAAATCTATTTTGCCGGCAGCCGGTTCCGAGTTATCTTTCTTATTGCGTCGGTTCCTACGGTGCTTGCTATTGGACAGAATTTCATAGGCCTGTTGGATTTCCATGAAGCGTTCTTGAGCAGCCCTGCGCTCTTTCTCGTCCTTCACTTTGTCGGGGTGATGCTCTCGGGACAACTTCCTCCACGTCGACGTAATCTCTTGCTGACTGGCGTCGCGGTCTACACCCAGAACCTATAATTTTCATCGGTTGTTATTTTATACTGTGAAATGTATTTTATTTTTACAACAACAAGAAGCAAATTAAAATATCTATAAAACGAAGGCGTACATCAAGAATTTACAAAAATCAATAAAACTGCCAACGAAAACTTAGATCTAGCATATCTATTGTGATCAATTGTATTCGCACATGAATGACGCAAGCACGCATACAGTAAAACAAACCAACAGTGTTGTATAAATATTTAAAAATTTCAGCCAATAACAACATTCAGCACATCATTTCAGTTTGTATTTAAACCAATTGCCAAAAATATATTTATAAAATCATATAAATTATAAATAACAATGCGTTTAGGGTTTAAAAGCATAGTTAACAATGGCAAGGAGCAAATGTGTGTTACCCTTCGACTTGATGAAGCTTTAGTTTCAATAGGGCAAATATTCCCCATTTTAAGTTTCCAGAGAGCAATCTGAACAATAAAAGTAAACGAATGTGATAACAATACTAAATATGAATGAGTCTTCATTGCCCTGAAAGTTGAAGCGGCAAGTCGTCATCAAGAATATTTCTTTTATATGACTACATGTAGAACGTTATTATGCCTTAAAACTATCACATATTAATAAGGGGCAATGAACCCACACGCACAGTTATACCTCAAATAGACAGTCGCTCATTGGTAATTTCAGGATGTATCTATTTATACTGGAAAATTCTATTCCTAAACATCTGCTACAATAACATCATAATTACCTTGTAGGCGTTTTGCTCTCCATGTGGATCAGACATGTCTATTACTTGCTTCCACACCTCATACCAACCATGATGCTGTGCGTACTGGTACGTTTCCAGAAGACATTGTTTCACATCCAACCACCTGAGCAAAAAGGTATTATTACTCCAAGTATTTACTTCAATAAGACCATGCTTAGATTTAGAAAACTTATTCCAGTATACACATACCAAGGACTAGTAAAGAAATGATGTAGAGCTTCGTATATTGGTACTTCATCGCCCTCGCTGTCTGTGATTGTCCCATGGAAGTACAAGTAGCTGCACCACAGTCCAAGGTACAGGGTCGCACAAAGACCCAAGATGACAACACGCCTACAAAACAGTACGGTAGAAAGTTAGCTAGTTGAAGCTGTAAACATAGAATCCAAAAATATTAAATTTTTGTAACACATACTTTGCAATATGGGTCTTCTTCTTAGGGGTTCGCCGCCATTCCTTTGAGTACGAGTCGAAGGCACAAGCAGAAGCAAGCAACATGACGGTGAACCAGAGACTGTCGTCGTACACGTAGTAGCGTACGGGATAGCCGAGGTAAGCGCCTATCAGAGGCCACTTGAGGGAGCCCTGCTCACGCCCGATGTTGCCCACTGTCCATACACCTGTTTTACGTAGTAGAAATTGAAGAAAATGTTACAGACAGTTAAGCTTCTTCTTTAACAGTAAATACCAGAGTTCAATAAAAATCAAAAAAATCCTAAGTATAACATAATGCGTGGAAAATTTTATTCTAATTTATTTCTGTACATTAAGGAAACATTATACAATCATAAGTAACCCACTGACCCAGATAAACTCGGAAAACAGGCATCTAAACAAAATTGATGATCTTAAGAAATGTAGTCTGAGGAAATTTTTTGAATAACAGCTATTTAAAGTAGACTTACCCAGAGCAACTGACAATGGTATCAGGAGGTTCAGGTACTTGAGGTTCATGCCCCAGAAGTCCGGTGGTATAGCAAACATTGTCATTTGTCCCCAGGAATAGCCGACCATCAGCATACCCGTGAACCGATTCATGGAGAATGGTGGCTGAACAAAAAACATCCCTATTATAACCTCTGCATGTGTAATTGAAAGTCCCTCAACATATTATTAGTAAGTTATATGATGTCTAGCTACTTTCTTCAGTTCAATTGATCACAGACACCATGATTCTAATGCATTGTGTGATTTATTCAAAACTATGTGAGCTCACCCTCCCAGTGCTATACATTTTGTCATACAATGCTGCATTTGTAATACATTTGTATGTAACAAGCAATGTCTGCACTTTTACAAATGATAATATTTGTGTCATGCTTTAGAAAAATGATTTTTCGATAAATTCTGAATTTCACCTAAGTTTAAGTTGCAGTCCTGTGACAATAACAGCTTATAAAATACTTAATATTTGTGCATTGTTTGATCTTGCAATCCAACTGTGATATACATCTTACCAAGTCGACCAAGACATCAAGTGGTGCCTACTCTATAAATAAGTTAGTTATTACCAACTGTGAATAAAGATATACAGTAAGGGAGATCAAAAAGAAATAAAACCAACAGAAGTACCCATATTGGACAAGTTTTTTAAAGTACTAATTAGTATGGCATCATTTCGAAAATAAATATTTTGTGAGAGCTTGTGGGCCCATATCAATATCTAGCCAATTTCCATGTTAGTCACATAATCCAAGAATTTTATATAAACTATACTGGCATTCTTCTGTATATGAGTATAGTGAACATAGCATACCCCTAGGTAGAAATGACTAACAAATAACACTAAAATTGAAATACATACTAATGTCTAAATTGTTCATTAGAGCATATTGCATCAATAAAGTGAAACAGTTATTTCATTGTACAGTAAAATGATGCAATTGTTAAAGTAAAACCTTGATAAAGTTTGACTAACTTGCAATTTTAATTAAACCATGCCGATTGGGTTTATGTTTGAGATTTAACATTTGTAATTATTCACGCTGAAGTGGTTTTACATCCATGACATACATACACTTTACAACCAGTGTTACTTTTAATGTATGATTTAATGTCTAATTGTGTCTACGGAACTAAAATGCGATTACATGACAAGAAGCTTTAAAATTTATTATGAGCTACATATTTATTTTATAATAATCTACTTTTAATGATTATTTGAATAAGATTAAGATATAGAATAAGAGAAGAATACTTGCCATTTTGCATATGGGCAAGAAAGAAACTGATGACTTTTATTTTCTTCATTTAAAAAGTAATAATGTGATGTTTAATTTATTGAGTTCATGATTAGTCAGAAATTTTTGTCATGATAGACAAATAAAAGTTTATAGAATTATTTCTTCAAACATGTGTTAGTGTCAGCGCTAAAGCGAAGCATGAAATGTTTTAGTATTAAAATAAAAATTAACCCAACACCATACATATACATACTTACAGTATGAACCAAGTAGTTCGCCCAAAGGTCAGCAATTCAAGTCTTTAAATAGAATACAACCAGAGTAATTAGAAAAAATAAACATTCCCGTAGATATAATAATATACATATAACTTAAAACCCTTACACACCCAGTCACATTATTAGTATAGATTTATATTTTATGTAGATTTTGTTTCACAATTTTCAGATTATTCATATTAAACATATTGCCGAATAGGTGCAAATTATAATATTGCAGGTACAATCTCAGCACTGATATCTGATAAAAGGTGTTGTTATAGATCAAGTAGAGCAGATATGTCCCCCATTGGAAATAAGAACTGCGGACAGCTTATTTGAAATGACTTTATAGGATTGGTCTCATATTTCCATTACCAAGTTAAACAACTCAAATTGCATGAAAAGTATAAGTATTATTACATTCTACTTATAAAATTTCCACACTTATAGTAAAAAAAGATTGCTCAGTTAATTGAACAATAGTAACCCCACCCATAGCTTAGTAGCACCACATATTCTGACTTAAAATAGAAAGTAGCAATGTCCTACCTTTTTGTTCTGGATCATTCTGTTGGCAAGCTCCTCCATGTGCTTCGGGTCTTCATTGGCATCTCTTACATACCTAGGAATACGAAATATTTCTCCAAGCCATCCGACGAAAAATCCTCCCAACGTAGTCCACCATACAAAGGCGTGCCTATCCCGTCTCAGGTAGAAATGATGACCGCCAAATATACCCGTGCACAGCCAGAACAGGTAGGCCCATATTATGGACTTTTTACCGAACATATTGGACGCCTTTGAAACCATGGCTAATGAAAACCTTAAACTGTGTCAATCAATACTGTCGCCGGACGAACATGTATGTATTATAGTATTATATGTAACAGATTAATATTTATTACTTGCACGTATAATTAGTGAATACAAAATCACAGTTTTGTTAAGTTTTCATCACTCATATGGAAATGCGAACTGCCGCGTAACTGTAAATTTAACAAAGCTTGGTATTCTCTGAATATTGACGCGATTTGAGATTCCCTATTGCCGACATGACGTGGGTTAAATAAGATGTCAAAATTGAATTTCTGACTGACTTTGACAGTTGTCGGATACAGAGAAGTGGGGATAGAGGCGTCCAATCGCAATGTATTGATTTCACTGACATGTATATGAAAATATATAGAGATCAGTGATTGATTTTTATATAAATTGCCACTTTAAAAAAGGCTATATTAAATTATGGATGGAAAAAAGAAAGAAAATATTTTTTTTCAGCAAAGAATGATGAATGATAAGAATAAATCATTATCGTACTAAGCGTGCGTGAACCACCAAGCTTCAATGAATCTATTGAAGATTGTATGATAAACTTTTAGTGAATATTTTGTTTTGGTTTTTAATACATTATAATTGCTTCTATGACATTCTCTGAATAGTCTTTCATTAATCTGAGCGTAGATGTAGAAACCACCGCTGTAAGATTCTTGCTGATGATAGCCACAGATCGAAAATTCTTGGATGCTACATTTTAGTTCTTGTATAACCGGAAGTGGGCTACTAGGGGGTACGAAGGTTGCCATGATTTGTAGACTAACCAACCAGTGGTTCAGCACTTAGCCTACCTACCTATTTCTCCTTCCTATTTATGAATCCGAAATTCACATTATAATGTTTTTTGATGATTTTCATACCTAGTAGGAATGAGGGGTCATCTTATCATTCGTGATAACTATACATCGCAAAGTAACTTTTGATGCCTTTCTTTTACTTCGTAAGTTCATACAATAATCCGATAAACAATACTTTAAAACTATTTACTGCAAAGGTTAATAGATTATTAGCAAAACCTTACGTAAAAGCATTTTTTATTCATGTTGATTAGAATTTATTACATAAATAAGTTAACTAGGTCATTGAATTGTATCAGCCAACAACCCTAACAAATTAATGCATAAGAAATAACATTATTCAGTAACCAGTACTAGTTGGTAGTAATAATTCAGTTCGCGAAATAATTTGTTGCTGTCGGTGTTGCAGTAGTTACACAATCCTAGTAGGTGCGTAATACGAATCAACGCAACTTATCAGGTACGTGTGTTTTTGTTTTAAAATTCCGTATTTTCTTTAGATTTAATAAAATGTACTAAAACCCAGCATGCTTACTATATTTGGATGTCTAGAATTCAATTCTGCTTCTTCGATACCGTTTATTAACCGAATACCTAAATTATAAAAATTCTACGCTAATTATAGTTTGCTTCCTGTTCGAATAAGCAAAATATTTATTATCCAGTTACTATATGTAGTATAAGTCAGAGGAATATATAAGCCAGTGCAACATTATTTTGAATAGGTCCTTCTCTTCGTAGTCATACATCCGGAAACGATTTAGATGTAGGGCTACCAAGCTAGAAAACAGTTGATATCATCGACAACATCCATCGCCAACTTTTTTTTTTCACCAGTCACCAAAAAGACCTCAATCAGACAAGACATGGTGTGATTAAAAATCTATTTTTCTTTTCCTACGTATTTACGCAGTCTACAGACTGTAGAACTTTAGTGTCCTTATTTGTTTATATAAAATGAAGTACAATGTAATATGTGTGTTTGAAATGTAAAATATTGGCCTTATGGAGCAATTTTCTAAAGTCACTGATCGATCGCGTCATCAAATAATATTATCCACTACATAATCATGTTTGAAGAAATTCTTAATTAGACGCTCTTGCGTAGAGGCAGATAAAGTGATTTGGTACTTCTTAACTTACTACAATTTGTTTCCAAAATGTACGAGGATTCTTCGGAGACGATATATGGGACCCATGAAGACTCCCACGTTGTGATGTCGGAGAAGGTCCAGTCTCTGGCAGGGAGCATATACCAGGAGTTCGAACGTATGATAGCGCGGTACGACGAAGATGTAGTGAAGACGCTTATGCCGCTGCTGGTGAACGTGCTCGAGTGCTTGGACTCCGCGTACCAGACGAACCAGGAACATGAAGTGGAGCTGGAGCTGCTGCGGGAAGACAATGAGCAGCTGGTCACGCAATACGAGCGCGAGAAGGCGGCGAGGAAGCACGCAGAGCAGAAGGTGAGTCAACAAAACAATTCCTAAAGAAGGGGCCTTGACTGTCTTCCTTTGTTTTGCATCACAAGGCTGTCTTAGAACGTATTAGTAGTTTAGTTAACTCTGTATTAAATGCACGCATATTTTCGTAGTTTACTTTTGTTAGTATAGAGGATATAAGAGTTGCTCAAGATTTGTACTTGATGTTGGTGGAATGTGCCATCCATTCTGTTATCTGCATCCCAAGGTAAACAAGATGAGGTGCTATCAAGCTTGCATTATATAGAAATAGGCATCTGGTAATTGTATCAAGCTTCATAATGAGTTAGTATATTGTGCTGTGTTATTTACTGAAAATCAACACATTGTACTGTTCATTTTAACAATAACGCCTTTCAAACTATGTCAATAATCTGTTTATTTATTGATGAAATTGAATTATTCTGTTCTTTATTTGTGGATAGCGTTACAAAAATATATAAAAACCTGAAATAGAATCAATGGCCCTTCATGAAATTGATGAACAATAATTTTAGGTTGTAACATCACTGTATGCATTATCGCCAAACAAAACTATATTATTTTCATTGATGTGCTCATTAAAATGAAATGCAAGAAGTTCATGCCGTATGCCATAGCCGATGTAGCCGATATTCATGGGTTACCATCACAGAATATTTTGAATATTTCAATTTAACAAAGGTTTAACCCAGCTCTATTGTTGAAACACATTTGGATTGTAAAGCCAACAATATATTAGTAGTAACCTTGAATGATACATGATCTTGTTTGATGCAGTAAAAATAGAAACTTAATATATTGAGAACAATTTTTTTTAACAATATCATTGATCTGCAAAGGCTTTTTTGGCAGGCTTCATTATAAAAAGGTTTGTTTTGTCCTTATGTAAGCTTATAATGCTCTTTACCTTTGTATTTAAGTGTTCGCAGCGAGTTTGTGTGGTGGTTTATGAAAAGTCCATTGCAATAATTTTTCTGCAAAAAATTACATAAACATGTTTTTGATATAAATTCTGCATGACAAGTTTATGATCAATTTTTATGGTTAATTCATTACGTCGGAAACATTGCAAAAGATTTATGTTTATGGTACACATTTTACCTTTTTATATTGATGCCTATGTTTAATGCAATTCAACATGAGATGGCTATTTCAATATTAGGCCAGTCACTTTTAATTAAGGTTTGGTTATTTTTATATTATGCTCCTTTAGTAGCTTAAATTGTGTGTCTATTAATGACGGACAAAGATGTTAGAATTTTCCAATATTTATTTAAAAAATATAATTTGTATTGTACAAACTCAATCTAAACTCTCTTATATTGTTTGTCTATGTCATATAAATTGAAATAACATCCCATCAACACCTGTAGCATAATGACATTTCCCATGACCCCAGATTTTCACCATAACAGTTGTTTCTCTTCAGTTTTATTTCTAGTTACAAAGTGAAGAAAATGAAGTATAACTAGCATTAAATTCCATTTATAGTCTGAGTTCTCAATTTTCCTGTGAGCAACATATAATGTGACTAAAAATAATTTCCTATCAATAATGCAAACATTGCCTTCCTTGTACTGATTGATGTCAGTACCCTTGCTTATGTTATAAAACACACAACAAGGCAACACACTTAATTCATTTTAGAAAAATAAAATTGCCCGCGCTAAGGAAGAATGAGTTTTTTTTTTCTATATTAACATCTGTTCGATATACTATAGTTTCTGTACTTTACAGCTGCAGAAACAACATGTTTTTAATAGACACATTGTTAATTCACATGTAGTGGTATGTTAAAATTATCTTATTTACAAAGTGACTCATAGCTCTCACCAAAAACAATGCTTATGATGTCATCTACCACAACAAGGTGAAATGTAATAGTGGTCCATTAGGTACCATACATACATATTACAAACCTGATGTTCCTATATTTATTTGTTGTTTTTCCTGCAGTTTCATCCCCTTCCCGGGAGAACTTTTTCCCATTCCTGGATAAAATATTGCCTATGTTACACATGCTCCGTGCCTTTGAGGTACAAAGAAAAAAGTTTCCCATATATTGTATTATAGTATACACTACAAATTAAATTCAAGGGTTTGGTGCAGTTAGATGTCAGCTAAGTGCATAAATTTTTTTCAACACACATTGTTTTTTTGGTTCATGCGATTTATTATTTTGTAATAACTAACGAAATGATATTGAATTAATTGCATGATGCAGGCAGTTTTGGTTATGAGGAAATTGGTCTTAATTAATTATTATTTATTACGAATTTAGTTTACATCTTTGGAAACGAATCATACAATTATACCTTCATTGAAACAATATCAATTATACTAACTTCAAAGTTGGTATTTACTTGAATGAGACCTCAGTAATGTTGATTTCTTAACTCAGAATTCCTTGTAACTTTGTAACAGTAAGATATTTCAGTCTGTTACTGGAATACTAAATAACGTTTGTGTGAGCTAACCACAAGTGCTATTTTAATTTGAAAAAATGTATTTGTGTATTTATTAGCATAGCTTTGTCTGCAGTATATAGATGGACATCTGTAACCTGCATAAAATCCGAATATTAGTACTCGCTTGTATCTATTTAACATTACAATCTGCTTTTGGTAATTATTGGAACTAAATCAATAACAGTAACAGTTTAGCAAGACACAACTTTAAAACTTGATCTGGTTTTAACCGGTACATTTGTTGTCAACAGTTGCTCGAGGCGGAAGATCACTTCGAAGGCGAGAGGAAAGAATTGACAGGTAGACTGGAGGCCCTAGACAGCATTGTCAGAATGCTGGAACTCAAGCATAAGAACTCTTTGGATCACGCCAGCAGGTTGGAAGAGCGGGAAAATGAATTGAAAAAGGTAAGCTGGGAGACATAAGACCAGTGGCGTAGCTAGCTATCTTTACAATCTGTTAAAAAAGGATTGATGTTAATTTCTACATATTCGTTAGGCAATTAATAGAAAAAATAGGACTGTTAAAATTTTACTGTAACACAATCAAAGCATGACAATACCAAGGTCATGTAGGTTTGACTTACTTCCAACGATGATAAGGCTAGGTAGATAATGACTCAAAATTATGATTGTAATTACTGATACTTTCAAGGTACAGGTAACGAATAATCAGTCTCAATACAACAAGAGAAGATGTACCTGTTGGGTTTCGAGACTGTTTTTTGAAAGCTCATAATATCAGCGAAAGCCTTCAAAAATTATTCTAGAAATATTTTCTTTTTTTCTTTTAGGAAATGATTTTGTTCCAACTCTAAACCAATGAAGTTCTTCATATTTATTTCATCAATATTTTGTTCATTATGTACTTATAAACAAAATATTTTTACATCAATTGTCGATTCCTCGCAGTAAACTGATATCCAATTATACCTTTACAAAACGTTATCAAACAAAATTGTAAAGTATATTTTTCTTCGAAGTAATTTTAGTAACTCTGTTCCCTGAGCAGTGTCTTCTAAGTTCATGACACTGCACATACACCGCTTTTTTGTGCCAATATGTACTTGTTACGCTGACTGGACGACCGCAGCAAACATCGCATTGTTATAATAAGGTACAATATACTGTACAGTCAACTCCAAAAGTCGCTATACATATCCAAAATGCCAAAACTGCTACACAACGTACGCTCCATAAGTTGGTATACAACATAAACTCCAAAACTAGCTATACATTCTAAAAGTTCAAAAGTAGCTAAACACTCAACTGCCAAAATTAGCTGCACAACCAAACCGCCATAACTCGCTACACACCCAAGGCGCCAGAAGTCGCTACACAACCAAAACGCCTAAAGTAGATAAACAACAATAAATCGAAATGTGTTGATGCCAGGAGATTAGAGAGCATATTTTTTTTATTCCTACAGACGAGGAAAGGTATGTAAGTTCAAAGTATGAAACTATAAAAATGTATTTTAATTTTACGAGAGCAATTTGAAAAAGGTGATATTTTATTTGTTGAAATATTTTAAAGATTTTACTGTCATATAAGTGAGCAAGGTCTAAAACCATTTTTACCGTCCGATTCGTTTAAATTGATCCACTCATTTCGAAGATAATTGAGATATTTTATTCTACAAACTTCTAACTACTTAAGTTAGGCAAAATGTGAAAATATTGTTAAATGTAATGATGTTTTTGTAAAAGGTTGCGGCATATCGAATTGATGACTAACTGCTGAATTCAATAACCTATCTATCTGTCGATTTGGTTACTAGAGATTGGAATTCGACATAACTTGTATGGAGCTAATGTCAAAATTCTATCTCTAGCAAGCAAATCAACAGATAGGTAGCTTTAGAAAACAGCCATTAGTTAGTTTTTAATTGCCGCAACTGGCAACTGTTGAATACTAAGAGATATTTACTCGACTTCAACAAAAGGAAAAGGTTCTCAATTCATCGTCGTCTTTTTAGGGTTCCGTACCCAAAGGGTAAAACGGGACCCTATTTCTAAGACTACGTTGTCTGTCTGTCTGTCTCCGGG
>NWSH02000323.1:8720224-8738459 GCA_002382865.2 Heliothis virescens
CCGGTCGTGTCGGATTGCCGTCCCATCGGGTTATGAGAGTGAGGGAATAGGGAGTGCACTTGTGTCTGCGCAAATGCTTGTGCACTATAATATGTCCTGCGCAGCTGGCTGATCTCCTTATATGAGAACAGCCGCCGTGGCCGATAATCGGCTAGGACGCCATTATTATTATTATTATTGTATACTAATTGTCTCGTTTTGACAAACTTTTTATGTTACCGATACTTATAAACTGTAGATGCATTACTTATTTAATGCATTTTAGAAGAAAAGGTAATATTTTTTGCGGAAAGTTAACCTGTCATTATTCTCAGTCTCCATCAGTTGACGTAATTGAAACCATTTCAAAATTTGAGTGAAGGACAAAAAATTGGTTGGCAAAGGTCGAAAAGGTGCTCATAAGATTGTGTTCTGGAACTTAAAAAGTTTGTCTAATTGAACGGTGGCTGGAAATAACATAGCACCTTTTATTTATTTCAAGTAGCTTTTGAAATACGCTTTTAGTACACTTTAAAAATTATATATATTGCTCTTTTTAATTTTGAAGTAACAAGTATGTCTAGCTAATCACAGCTGATTTAATTGAGCCTAATTAACTGAATAAAACCATTAATTCAAATGTAATATAATATACCGCTTGCTTTACTCAGTTGCAGTTACCGTATCTGGTTCTAAGTTGTAAATATTTATTATTATAAATGTAAAATATTTCATCGATTCATTTAGATCTTTATTGATTTTCTGTTTACTTGTCAATTTCGGTTTAACATTTATTTTATTGAAATATTTATTGTATGTAGCTTATTGTATTTTCACGAGATTAGCGTAAACTTTACCACTACAACATATTTTATATATAGTTATAAGTACTACCCTACTCCTTTAATATCCAGTCAAAACCACCTGCTATAGTCGTGTGAGACCTTAGAATTGTTTGAACATATTAATGTTATGTCTATTAAATTTTGCTGGCGAAAATATTTATAGTGGTTGAAGTATAATCTCGTGAAAATACGTATATATCAGTAACATATACTGACACACAACGCCACTGAGAGTATGTCTATGTTTAAAGTAACAAGGTATCGCGCATTTTATGTAGTAGAATTTATGTTCTTATGTTGTTCTAAGCAAGTTAGCATATTTATTATGTTGCAATATCATACGTCGTATTGCAGTATTGATTGCTTTGATTGTCACAAACGCCCAGTTTCTAGAAAATTCTCTGTGCTGTCAGATCTCATGTATTGACTCCATTCAAATGTTTTGATATACACGTGAATATGCCTTTCATTTCTCAAGAAGTCAGTAATTTAATCACCGTATTAAAATTAGACTTGCCAGCTGATTTTTATTATTAATTGATTTTCTAGAAATCTGGTGAAAAAATATGAAAATGATTGCTCTGCTCAATAATTAAGCAAAGATTTTTTTATGTTTATGCTAGTATTGTGAGCATCTCCGAAATTATTATTGTTATAAACATATACAATACAATATAGAATTCGCCATAAATTATGGCCATAGGTTTTAGGTCTTTTTTCTTGATTACTAACCTTTAACTCTATCTTGCATGAACTAGTGAAATCTTTGCATACCTATCAAATATGAATGTGCTAGTTGTGCCTAAGAACATAGAAGAGCTGTTATAAACATAAGAACTCGTAAATTTTATATGTAGAATGAAATATGCAATGAATTGTTGCGATTTTATGTCTACTGAAAGTGGCGTCGTGTGTGAGCATTTAACTATTAATGGACATCAATAACTTTTCATAAAATACTAATAACTGTACGTTCTATTTCCATGCGTTCTAACAAAATGTTGCATCAACGCATGATTGCAGTTAACGACAATTATTTCGGTAAGTAATTTATAGACTACTGATTGAATTTTCACTACCATTTTAAACGTAGTAAGAAAATAAAATTGCACCCCAAAATAATTTTCTGTGAATCACAAGCGTCTCACACACTGCGTCGCATTTCGTTGCAATTTGTATGCAAACTATAGTCGTACAATTAATGTTAGTACATAGTGTTTCATTTTGTTGACGCGTTCAAATTGTTGTTGCTAACGCATGCGGCGAAGTGTGTGACGGGCCTAACGATCTCTTGCGATTTCCTAAGCGCAAGATGCAAGTAAGTGAAACAAAAGATTCGTACAACTATCTTGCTCGACTTTTATTTATCAACATTAGTCAAAAGTTTCGATTCTAGAATTTAAATGCTTTATATTCTTTCTGCCTATACAGTTGAAAAGATTATAACTCAAGGAGACCTTCAACTAAAGAAATTACTTGCAATATTTCTAATACTCATTATTTTTTTAAATCCTCACAAATATTTCACCAAACAGGAATGGGCAAGGAAGTGGAGAATCTTATACTGGAGAATAACGAGCTGTTAGCCACGAAGAACGCATTGAACGTCGTGAAGGATGACCTTATAGTGAAGGTGGACGAAATGACCGGCGAGCTGGAGATCCTTAGAGAGGAGGTGGCGAACCTCAGCTCCGCGAGGGAGAAGTTACGTGACCGCGTCACTGAGCTCGAGGAGGAAGTCAGGCATTTGAAGGTAGGTTGGCTTTGGATTGCAGGGACAGTTTATATTATCACTACCTTTCATTATTTCATCCGATTACCGGGAGACTTCCTGCACTCGGATAAAACGTAGTAATTACAAGTTATTCTGATATATAAGCTATTTATTACTGTTAAGTTTCATCAAAATCCATTAGCCTGGTAGTTTTTGCGCGAAAGAGATATCCATATATCCATGCTCATTTATGCTACCACAATGTTGTGCAAGTTCTCTTCCCCCAGAATAAGAGTGGATTATAATTTTGATCCATGAATATAATGAAGTATGAGTATGTTTGAGGCCTGATGAAGATTCCAAGTCTAAGATGTTGATTCAAAGTTATGAACAGTTCAATATAAATATCCGGACCTTTACTGTCTTTTTCCGGTTTCATATATCTCTTCAATTATCTAAATTTATTTGTTTACAAGTGTAATGTTTAGTTTTTGCGTGGCCTTGTGACAGGAGACGGTGAGCACGAACGCGGGCGGTGGCGACAACAACGAGGATGAAGCCGACGTGCCGATGGCGCAGCGGCGACGCTTCACTCGCGTCGAAATGGCGAGAGTGCTTATGGAACGCAACCAGTATAAGGTGATTTTTTTTTTGTATTACTAAGCAGTTTCTTGACTTGCTTTTTAAGGTACCCAAGGGTAAAACGGGACCCTATTACTGAGCCGCTGCTGTCTGTCTGTCTATCACCAGGCTGTATCTCATCAACCGTGATAGTTAGAAAGCTGAAATTTTCACAAATTATGTATTTCCGTTGCCTATAACAACAAATACTAAAAATTTTAAAAAGATATTAAGGGGGTCCATACAATAAACGTGTTTTTTCATAGATACTGGTACGGAACCCTTTATGCGCGAGTCCAACTCGCACTTGGCCGGTTTTGTTATATTACAAAGCTAAGGTTGTAGTGCCACACTGGACTACTAAAATCCCTGTAGTGAAGTGTCTTCGAGTGACTCATATTTTAGAAACATTTACAGACTTACGACTTCCTATTACCTTGGCGGTGTTCACATGATACCTAAGACGTACAAAGTTTGACCAATACATCAATATTTTACAGTTTGACATTAGCATCTCCGCTTTCGGGAAGGAGGCCTTAGTCCAGCAGTGGACGACGACTGCCAATAGTAAGAGTATATATAACTTTCTACTTAACAATTAGACAATACTTAATTTCTCAGGAACGCTTCATGGAGTTACAAGACGCAGTCCGTTGGACGGAGATGGTGCGCGCGAGCCGCGTCGACTCAACCATGGATAAGAAGAACAAACAGAGCATATGGAAGTTTTTTAGTAATCTCTTCAGGTAATTATTTCGACGGCTCGTTGATCTAGACACGCGGCAGCGTGTCGAGCCAAGTTCAAGCAAAGGAACTGGCTGGCCAGTGCCAAGTGTACTACACGAACCATTTGGTGCCACTTTTTACCCCTCCATAGTTATTACGTAGGTGATGTTCTAGAATGTTCGCACTGGCTCGAGCTGTATAGGAGTGGTTTATAACTAATGGCTATCTGTCAGAAAGGCAAGTTCGCTAACTGGCCAATTGGCCCTTACTCTTCTACAAAGACAATCAACAAATTCGTTACTATACTATTTCGCATCTAAAAAGAAAATTCACAATATCAGTAACATTCAAGCATGTTGAGAAAATATTTATATGTTTACAAAACTGAGACATGATAAATTTTAAAAGGTGCTGCATAGTATTCGCTTTACCATAAAATATAAAGTAGCCAGTATACCTTTCATCTCGATCGGTGTTGCTGTTTTATCGTCTAACACCAAAAGACGAAATGTATTCTATAACATTCTTATATCATAACTAGCTTCCGCCAGCGGTTTCACCCGCTTTCCCGTGGGAACTACTGCGTTCACCCGTATAAAAATGGCCTATCTAACACTGAAAGAATTTTTCAAATCGGACCAGTAGTTTCTGAGGTTAGCGCGTTTAACCTAACGAACAAACTCTTCAGCTTTATAATATTAGTATAGATTCTTTTCAAAAACATTGAATACCTACTCTACCCATTTATTCAGCTTTATTTCATGTTTTTTTTCATCATCATGAATCCACTTGCAAAGATGACCATTGTCATTATATGCCGCAACCAAAGATGTGTCTGACTTGTATTTTTTTCTTATCTTTGATACTGTTGCTAAGCGAGTGTGATAATATTTGTGTTCATGTGTGTGTTTGTGATTAACGCTCATTCTCTCTTTGTGTGAGAAGAGGCCTGTGCCTTGCAGTAGGCCAAAAAAAAGGATTTATATGTATTGTAGTAATTATTGTTTTAGAAAAAGCTTTCATAGGTTCTCCAATGCGAATATTTATATACTGCACTGCAATTCTGCGAATGTTTATATGTGTTCATGCATCGATGTGTAATGTTGTAAAATGCGATAGTTAAAAAGAGTTAAAAGAAATATGCTATTGAGATTTTAAATATAAAATTCTTATGTGTTTTGCTGACCTTCTGAAACAAAATTCATCATTCTCGGTTGTTATGCACGTGAGCATTTCTTCAAATTATATGCACTGGCCGATTGAAGGCAAATTATGTTTTCCTGAAGTTTATTTTTTGAAAATTTTTATTATTTATAAGTTAATGTTGGTATCGATTTTGCTGTGGCAATAATTATTATATGTTTAATTATGTTGCGAATGTTTGCTAAGGCGAATATATTATTTTGGGTTTGCAATTCAATGTTTCTGCTTTGTGGCCTTATCTAGTTATATTATACAGTTTTAATTATTTAAGAGGTGGGAACCTTGGACTTATTAAGCTACATAAAAACTAAAATTTCATTCAAATCGCATCAGAAGTTATTAAGAAAATCACATTTTAATTAATATGTATGTTTAGAGGAAACTAAACAAAAGAAGTCCTGATTCACTTAAAGACCTCGTCTTTGCTTTGCAATAGTTGCACCGCTAACATTTGTGCCTAACGCAAGTAAACAGAGAACTAAATATTTATTTATTTGTGCGACTGTCATCTAGCTCTTACAATCATAGGCTTAGAAACGAATGCTGTGCAGATCTATCTTTATTTACATAGATGTTCTTGTCTATCGCTAAAGTATATGTTAATGTGCCATCCATTATCATCCGCAAGAATTTTACATTCATATTCGCATAGGAACTAAACACGTTTTATATGCCACAAATCGTTTCTAATGCCCAGAAGGCACGATCATAGATCATTGTGACCATTCTTGGTTTGAATGCTATTTGCGATTAAATAATTACCATATTTTTCTAGTAACAAAACAGCATCGTCAGCTAAAAAAAACAAATGACAGTATTACAAATAAGACACTTCATATCCATCTTGCCTTTATATTATCTTCAATGTTTATCAATTGACGTATTTTCAGTACCAGTGAGCGTCCACAACGCCCGCTATCGACGCCGCACTTCCGAGCGGTGGCCGCTCCACAGCCGGCCATGCGTCACTCCAGGACTCAGGCGGACTTCTTCGAGACCCAGCTGACTGATCACCATCATTCGAGGAGACATGAACGTAGCGAGCAGTTCCGACAGGTATGTTCATAGCCTTTGAATTTGTTGGGATAATACTTGAAGCTTACATTGAAAACATTATGTTAGATGTTGATTAAGATACAAATAATGAAAAGTTGGACTCGTAATAAAATAAATTAAATATTTGGTATCCTCAAGTATTATTCTAAATTTATAGCTATCGGTTATTTATTATCGTTAATAAATGCAGCAAAATATAATTGCTGACAAGGTTCAACCCGAAACGTTAATGTTGCAGCCCTTTCAAATTAGAATATTATATAGTTTGTTCTGTCCAAATATATTTTCCCGTTCTTAAAAGTAAACTGGTTGGTAATTGTATTATTGTTGTATTTTGATTCAGTACCATGTTCGAGGTAACAAAAACTAAATGGAATGCTAAATGAAAGAGGCAACATTTTCAATACTGTAAATGAATAAAACCAGTAGGCCAATGGACAAAGGACATTATAATTTTTGTTTCCTGGAACGTGGGATACGAAATCAATTTTGGGAATCTAGTGGATTTTGAAAATGGTGGCCGTTGATTCCCTGAGCCCTGTATAAATAAGCCACTCGCTAATTTATACTAAGCAGCCATAAAAACTAAATACCTCGAAGGTTTTATATCTCTGTGAAAAATAAATGTATAACAGTGATAGTTGTGATGTATAGAAGGCCTGTTGCTTATTTATTTATACCATGTATAAGCAATCTTACATTCCTTTAGCTAAGGGCTGATTTTTCAATCATCAGTTGACTTTTGTTAAAGCGATAAAGCGGTTTGACATATTTTCTATACAAAAACTGTCAACAGATCAAACATATTCTTCAGATAAAAGTTATCTACCGATTGAAAAATCGGCCCATTTTTTTTTCTTAAGCTTTTTAATTGCCGATTTCTGAGGACGTTTGTCAGCGGTTTATATGACAATGCTCGTTCAGAAGCCCTAATTAGTCTTGTATGTATGTTTATTTATATCTAACTATTTCTGACGCTTTACATAATTTATTTCATAATATTAGTGTGTATTTTATATTAAATTTGCACCCTAAATATAACTAGATACGTATTCGCTATACATATGCCGCCTCGTTTCTTCATTCGTACGATACCTTCGCTAACAAGGTTCATTTGAAATTTCTTGGATCTCCATCTAAAAATTCGTAATTTTAGGAATCACATACATTTCATATGAAAATGATTTCTCCATTTATGCACTTGCTGGGTTCTGGATGGTTTTGTTCAAAATTTTTTTTAAAGCCGTCATAAGTGTCACTCAAAGGAGCTTAAAATTGTCGCAAATCTCTTTAGTGGTACGCGGAGCTTTGCATTAGTGAAGTTATTTACACTGGTCATAGAAAACTTTAATACATTTGCGTTACACAGCATCATTAAAACTGTGTGTTTGCAATGAAATTAAAAAGATGATGAATTGATTGAAATTGACCTTAACTGCAATACGCAGAAAAAGAAAATGGGAGGGGTCTCCACTCATTGACATTACTTTTCCATTTGCAGTAGGACATTCATTCGCGTAGGCTATAGCTTACTTATCACCACAGCTTCTGCTATCCTGTCGAGACGCTTATCAGTTCATCCAGTGTACATCTCCCATAGTCCTGTGTGTTTTGTCTATCGTTTTGAATGTCGTTCTTTGGACCCAATGTTCTGTTTGTGTTTTATTTTCATTTCTTCCTCTCCCTGTACCTAATTTCCTTTCCTTTCTTTTGTTTTCAGCTGAATCAATGACGGCACAGTTTTCAACTTATTGAACAGTGCTAGTGACATTAAGTGATATTAGTTATAGGCATGTGTATAGTGTTTCGTATTTATAGTTACTTTATATGATTTTAATCGCTAATTAAATATGTACGTTTATATTTGTGTTTGTTTTTCCCCGCTTTTCCTTGAGTTTGTATGGGTGTTACGTTGATATCGTACACATTGCGTGTGTGTGCGTGTAGGTGCGGGCCCACGTCCGCAAGGAGGACGGGCGCACACAGGCGTACGGGTGGAGTCTGCCCAGCAAGAGCGGCCAGGGCCAAAAGGGCCCCAGTTCAGTCACGTCGCTTTCATCCGGCGGCGTCCCGGTCCCCGTACCGGTGTTTTGCAGGTCAGTGGTGGTCTTCAAACATTCATAATAAGTAACATAGAATGGTCTCATTAATGATTATGTTTTACTAAAATATTGTAAGTTATAAGGAATCTGGTCCAATTACACTCATTCTTCTAGATAGTGAAGACGGACCTGTACTTCATACCATTTATTTTAACGTAGTAATAGTAATTAAAAAACAGGATATTGCATTATAAAGCAATAGAAATTAAAACTACTTTTCAATTACAGACCTATAGCAGAAAACGAGCCCCGTATGACACTGCTCTGCGCCGCTGCGGTCAATCTGAATGGAGGTCGCACTCCTGATGGTGGGTGTATGGTCGGAGAGAGTGTGTTCTACGCGAACCAGGACGACAAGACAGAGAACACCATGTCGCTTGGTAAATATTACATGTTATCGCTTACTGAAGTTGTGTATGGTGTGACCGTATTTTGGCGCAATTGACAGTTGTTGTCAGTAAGTACAAATAAGCCAGTGTACTTTGAATTCCTTGAAAATTAACAGCTGTTGACTGCACAAAAGAAGCAGTGGCATTATAAGGTCCGTGTTACGTATCTTATATATCAACGTAACGTATCGTAAATATTGTGTGTCTGAAAATATTACTCAGTACCTATACCTATACCGGCCAGTGTATTGGTGTACCATCTTATTTTACTGATGAGGCCAGCGTGACACGTATTGACACTATTCTCAATACGGCGTCAGTCTATGACGTCAATGTCCCGGCCTGTATGGTCTGACCGTTTAAAATTTCAGAACGAAAGCATACTCTATATCTCTTATTTCTAGTTGTCAGTTGTTTTATTATTTTACAAATAAACCTGTACTTCACTTGATGCTTCTACTTCTGGTCATCATGAACTACCCACATGTCAGAGGCGTTCGAACCAAAAGTATTATTTATATTATAAACGTCAGTTTTGCTCAAAATAAGTGTTCACTATGAATTTTCACGTTAAATTTTCAAAGTAAATGGTTGTTTTAAGTAAAACGGATGCCTATATTGTAGGTGAACTCAGGCTTTAGGAAAGACAATATGATTGTTGTCTCACGATGATTACAGTTGATACAATAAATATTTAGAACTTACATTAAACCTTTTATCCTTAGCGTACGAAATGAGCAAAGCCCAATCAGTCCATTCGCCTGAAGTGGAACAAATAAACCAACAGCTGCAGTCCACGCAGAGCGTTGAATACACGGAAAAAAACTTATCATCTCTCGTCTGGATTTGTTCCAGCAACCAGAATAAGGGCATTGTTATGGTGAGAATGATCTTATTATTTTATACCTACATTACGTTATCTTTGACGTTGTTTTATCCAAACCGTAACTGGATAAAATTTTCCTTTGTCATCCGGAGATAATTAAGCTTCACAACAAGTGAAAGAATTTTTCAAATCTGTTCAGTGGTTTCGTAGCTGTTTGAGTTTAATTAAAGAAAAAAAAAAAATTCTTCAGTAATATATTATTATGGATGTCATACGTGCTTTCTTATGACATCGTATCGTCCATAGAAACATTTTATAAGAACGCATCCCACTTCATATGAACTTTTTTTTTATTTATGTCATAAAACTAAATGAAAACGTCTTAAGATTTATTAAATTTCAGATTATCGACGCAAATAACCCAGCGGAGGTGATAGAATCGTTCCCGGTGACAGACAAACATATTCTATGCGTGGCATCAGTGCCGGGCGCCGTGGCCGAAGACTACAGAGACTACCAGGAAAGACTCGCCGGCGCGGCCGACAAACGACACCCTGTATGTATTTATTGATGCTTAATTTATGCTAGCTGTCCCCGACCGTCCGTTTGCACCAAATTATCTTCCAACTCATCATCTGCCTAGCCTTTTCCCAACTTTATTGGGATCGGCTTCCAGTCTAACCGGATGCAGCTGAGAACCATATTTTACATGGAGCGACTACCTGTCTGACCTCCACAACCCAGTTACCCGGGCAACCTGATACCCATTGGTAAGACTGGTTGTCAGACTTTCTGGCTTCTGACTACGAAATTATCTACCAACTACGGAATTTAATAATCAATATGTCGATTTGGTTACTAGAGATAGGAAATTGACATTATAACCTGAGAGCTAGTGAACCCTCCGACTAACGGTCGGCCTGTAAGGCTAGAAATTTGTGAAGTGATGAGTCATAGTACACCAAGGCCAACAGCAAAGACCTGGCAGGCCTCAGCCCTGCACATCATCATGCATTTTATTTTTCAAAATGTAAAATTATTACGAAAAAAAAACTTCCTTCTGTAAGCTTCAAAATTTAATAGAATATAGTTTATTTATTGGTAATCANCCTGCTAAATCCAAGGCAAAGAAGTTTTTTTTAATAATTCAACAAGGTACATATTTTTCCTAAACACTTTAATCGCTATAAAAAACTTGCTAGAACTAACAAGTCGCAATAAAAAACATCAATAAATCATTTTTCTAATGACTCTTGGCAAGGGACTAGCTACTAGCAAGGGAAAGCTGAGTAACGTAATTGCGTCCAACGGATTGTGACATATTGATTAAAAATAAATATAGCTAATAAATTATGTTATGTGAGTACTGAATTTCTTTTCTGGAAGTCCTCTTTAGACCATTGGTGCAGCATAAGGGAGTGTTAGACTCTGACTGACTGAACTACCTCGTTCTTTCCTGAGCCCTTTGTGAACCAGGGCCGCGGTAACTCTTTGGAACAATCCTGCAGCCTCAGCGGTGTATTTTTAGGCTTTAAATATACAGAAACTATTAATTAATTTATCAAAAAGATTACTCCTCAGCCTAATTAAATATAGTTGCTTATACGGTATATTGATCCTTTTAGGATTTCGTTTTGTCCTTTAGAAATAGGTGATAAATAAAGTAAGGATTTATCCTTGTATGTAAAATTAGGTATTCAGAGTCTGTTGTCCACCACGAGATTAATGTCTTCAAACAATATTATAATAAGCTGATTTACCAAATGGCACTATTTTGTTACATTGGAAAACAGTAACTGCTCCTGACAGGACTAAATTGCAATACCGAGGGTTGATTGGAATTCATTAAATATTAACATAGGTAAACAAAATCAAAATAATCCATTTTCACCCACAAAAAGCTGGCAGTTGCGAACGATTTTTAATA
This sequence comes from Heliothis virescens, assembly GCA_002382865.2. NCBI lineage: Eukaryota > Metazoa > Arthropoda > Insecta > Lepidoptera > Noctuidae > Heliothis > Heliothis virescens. The sequence continues at coordinate 8,731,613 of NWSH02000323.1, forward strand.
TTTGTTAAAAAATATCTTTTTTACTTTTTTTGTTACAACTGACGGTTTCTATTCAGCCAGTACGCTTTTTTTAAAAACTGACAGGTTTGCATTCAAGGGAAGTTTGTACTCAAAAATATAGTGAACACAGTTAGATTGACGGGTTTTATAATGGACGATACGGGGACGACACGACAGCTGCTATTTCAATATAGTTGTCGTTATATTTATGGTTTGTTTTTGATTAAGTGGCAAATTGGCTATAGTTTTTAAATAGGAAGTGAATTAGAATACTTGCAAAAAAAATATGAAAAGTAATATTAAAATGATAGGTATTTCGAGTGTTTTGGGAACAGATAAGTGCACGTTGATCCAAAATTAATAAAAGTGTCATCAAAAATAAGATAGACTTTGTGTTTTACAACTATTAACGACATTTATCTCATAATACATATACACCTCCAAAATGAAACTAAAAAAAAGTCGGCAACTCTAAAAGCCACCAAACATTCATTTTAATTTTCATGTATTCCTTTTTTTATATCTTTACTGTTTTTCATTCACCGCACTTGCATTTTATCGACGCTCCGACCTTTTTGTGCAATGGCCTAATTCTGCCGATAGCTGTGCTGTTGCCGATAGATTGATAGCCAATTAGGACTCGATTGAGAACTGGAGGAAATTGTGAGACACAGTTGCCAAGTACTATCTATCGATAGATACGGATACCCTACTTGAGTACTATGAATTGGAATAATGATGCTTGAGAGCTTGGTGATAACATTAATGAGTTCGAAATTATTATTGTGTGATTTTAAGCAAACATGTATTTTTGTTTACTTCATCCGTAGTTTAGTCTCATAATTATGTACTAGCTTCTGTCAGCGGTTTCACTCACGACCCGTGGGAACTACTCAGATCATCCGGATAAAAAGCAGCCTATAGCCTTTCTCGATAAATAGGCTATCTAACACTGAAATAATTTTTCAAATCGGACCTGTAGTCCTTGAGATTAGCGCGTTCAAACAAACAAAGTCAAAGTCAAGTTAGTGTTTTTGGTGTAAAGTTAGTATAGATCCTTCTATACAAATAAAATAAAGAGGAAATATAATATTTTTTTTTTGTTTGTATTCTTCTAATCGGTCTAGTAGTTTTGGATCCAGCTTAGGGTATCTCCAAAACTACTGAATCGATTTAAAATTCTTAAACTCTTGAGAAGTTAGACTATCTCCGAGAATTATAGGCTTTATTTTGTCCACGTACAGGACAAAGGTTTTTCCAGGACGCGGGTGAAACCGTGAGAAATGAGCTAGTGAAACATAAGTCAATTTCGGTATAAAACATTTTCAACATTTCAGTTCAATCTCATATAAAATATGTAACGTAAATAATGCAATGAACTTTTATTACATTGCAGTTATATTAAGAACGTGATTTGATTGTAACTTTACTATTGACTTTGGATCGCAATTGGTCCATGTTAGATTTTGATATTATATTTAAGCCCATCTGCAGTGAATTCGTAAGGCGATTACAGATTTTCTTGGAATAGTTCAAGCTTATTTTCAAATCCGCTCTAACGACCAAAATACGCAGTAACGTACAAAAGACGTGTGTGTATTTAAACCCTAAAATCAGCTATTGTTGAAAATCTTTTTTTAAAACAGCAACTAAATATTTTTTATCAAATATCTACGTGGTTATAGTGATAATATTGTAAATTAACTGACTTTAAGGTAAATTAAATGATCTGAAATAGTCTTCTCGCTCTAGCTAAAAGTAACAAATGTGCGTGAACACATGCTACCAAAGGGCACCGATGCGTACAGATTTTTTGTTCACGATAAATTTTGGTGAAATTTCGCCATAACTTCGCTATATAAAACAAACTAAAAATGGTGATATTAACTAATAAAAGCACATAAACCAATTACCAAAATTACATAAACTTTCAAGATGACCTTTCCAGGTTAAAACAAAAACAGGACCTCACTTCTCGCCCCCAAAATACCCTTTAACGTGTTCTGAAGTCGGCCACAAACAACCAGTGGAACCGGCCACCATTAACATAAAGTTAGGCACACTTCATTGCGCTTAGCCGAAGACTCGCCGCAACTGAAACTTTCAGATCGTTATGGAGTTGTGAAATTTGTGAATAATATCGACATTATTCGTTTAGTTAAAGTATTGTTTTTGTATGTGGGTGATGAGGTGTGATTAATTGTTTTTTATTAATGACCAACTGTTTTTTCTTACCATGGGGTGGCAGGTTACCCGGGTAACTGGGTTGTGGAGGTCAGATAGGCAGTCGCTCCATGTAAAACACTGGTTCTCAGCTGCATCCGGTTAGACTGGAAGCCGACCCCAAAATAGTTGGGAAAAGGCTAGGCAGATGATGAGTAGCGCCATCTATTAGAAATAATGTGAACTGTTACTTTGATTTTCATACAAATTTATGAATTAAAAAACCGGCCAAGTGCGAGTTCGAGAAGTTAAGTTGCACATTATTTCTAATAGATGGCGCTACTAGTAACAATTATTTCATGTCTAGCTATTTCTATGCACCTTTCGAGTCGCCTGGCAGATACTTCTGCTTACTCAAATCGCCTGGCAATTTTTTTCCATGATTACCAATAAATAAACTATATTCTATTAAATTTTGAAGCTTACAGAAGGAAGTTTTTTTTTCGTAATAATTTTACATTTTGAAAAATAAAATGCATGATGATGTGCAGGGCTGAGGCCTGCCAGGTCTTTGCTGTTGGCCTTGGTGTACTATGACTCATCACTTCACAAATTTCTAGCCTTACAGGCCGACCGTTAGTCGGAGGGTTCACTACCTCTTGGGCTATTATTTCATCATCAGATACGTAGTTATAATGTCTAGTGACATTACTTGTATGAAACTAACGTCAAAATACAATTCCAGTAAACAAACAGATAGATAGCTTATTAGGAACGGCGACTAGCCTTTTTCCAAATATTGGGTTGGATTATTGGGTTGGGGTTGGATTACATTCAGTTCATTCAGTTTTTTACATGGAGCGACTGCCTATCTAACCTCTTTAACACAGTTACCCCTTTGTTAAACTGGTTGCTTGACTATCTTAGGGAACTGCCACCAATTTAATGTGCTTTTCGAAACACGGAGAGTCTCGTCATAAGATGGACTCTTGAAGATTTTGACTCTCCACGGACCAACCGCGTGGAGCGTTGGTTAAGCTTGTGATCGAATGAAGTAAGACTTTTACTTAGCCACGAGCTCTTCTCACGACAGCATATCTGTGTGTATCAATGCCACTTTTTGTTATTTTGTAACTAAAGTACGGGGTCACTTATCCAAACCAAATGTTTAGGCTTTGTTCGGATTGTATCTTAGATAGTTTATGCGAAGTTTGCATAAAATCGATCGAGCGGTTCTTCATTTATAACATTTTTGTACTTGCCTTTAAGGCGGAACAAAATTTGTCAGGTCAGCTAGTTAATTATAATTATTGTTTCTTTGTTGCAGTCGCTCTTCTGTGCGGGTAGACTAGACTCCGTCGACGTGAGCCCTAAGAACAACGGCAGCGAAGAGAACGGTGATAAGGATGCCGTCATCGTCGGCACGACGCGCTTGGTAACAACAATTATTTAAATGTTTTTAAACTTTCGCGTTTTGTACACACATTTTAGACAACAAACGGGTCTTACTCGCGATGAAACTATAGACAGTCTACCCGCGACCATGGTCGGGGCAATTCGGCCGAAACGTCGGGAGAAAAGAGGTATCGAAAACCTTTTATAGTTTATCGCTAGTAAGACTCATTTGTTGTCTAAAACAATTATTTAATTTAATGAATACATCATTTTTGGTATACATAAACTACTGAAACTAGTTACATTTATGGCCGGGTGCTAAGGTTCCACATAAAGCTCTAAATAGATAACTGATAGATACTGCTATAGAAAATAGTCAAAATTAAAATATTTTTTACGGCACTATCTGTCAGATAACTATCTAGCTAGAACTATATCTATAACCTGTGTCATCATCATCTCCCTAGCCTTTTCCCAACTATGTTGGGGTCGGTTCCAGTCTAACTGGATGCAGCTGAGAATCAGTGTTTTACATGGCGCAACTGCCTGTCTGACCTCACAACCCAGTTACCCGGGGCAACCTGATACCCATTAGTAAGACTGGTTGTCAGGCTTTCTGGCTTCTGACTACCCGTAATCACTGCTAAAGATGGTCAAATGATAGCTGGGACCACCAGTTTATCGTGCCTTCCGAAACACGGAAGAACTCGTTATGACACCCATCCACGGACCGACCGCGCCAAGCGTTGCTTAACGTTATGATCGAGCGATCCTCGCGGCTTTGACTCAGCGGCGACCTCTTCCCAGGAACTACTTGGTCCGATTTGAGAAATTCTTTCAGTGTTGGATAGCCCATTTATCGAGGAAGGCTATAGGGTACTGTTTATCCGGGTGTGCAGAGTAGTTCCCATGGGACGTGGGTGAAACTGCGGGTGGAAGCTAGTAAAAAAAATAAAGACAAAACGGTACGAAGTTCGCCAGGTCAGCAAGTCTTTAATATAATGAAAGCATCTAAAATACATCACTTCATAGAAAATAACAAATATTTGAGTATTTTCTCTTATAATAATGTGTTCTTAGGTAAAAGCCCCAATACTGACGCCGCCGAGCACTCCCGTTAACGAGCCTGAAACGGCTCCCGAACCTCAAAGCGAAGAGCCAGCGGCTAAGACTGAAGACAGCGCGCCGGCCCCCGATAGCCCGCCGCTCAGTTCCACACCTGTTAATGGTAATTAGTAATTACATTCATTTATGTATCTCTAGAGCTCGTGGCTAAGTCAAAGCCGCGCGGATCGATCGATCATAAAGTTAAGCAAAGCTTGGCGCGGTCGGTCCGTGGATGGGTGAGATGGACAGTGACCATCTTTTCATAAACGAAGTTCTTCGTGTTTCGGAAGGCACGATAAACAGTGGGTCCCGGCTGTCATTGAACATCTTGGCAGTCGTTACGGGTACAGGCAGCCAGAAAGTCTTTGCAACAGTCTTACCAAGGGGTGCCAAGATTGCCACAGGTAACTGGGTTTGGAAGGTCAGATAGGCAGTCGCTCATGCTAAAACACTAGGTTTCTCAGCTGCATCCGGTTCCCCGATGACTGGATAGCCGACTCCCAAAATAGCTCTGGGAAAAGGCTAGGCCCCAGGGAAGTCAAGTCAAAAGGTAAGCGACAGGAATGGGACCGATGAAAAAATTCATTTATGATATATCACAAAGAGGTAATATTTTTGTTGTTTTTTTTTTTTGTACCCTGGTACCGAAACTACTAACTGATTTGAGAAATTCATTCCACTGTTTTCGTCCCTGAAGTGTCCTAGGGAACTATTTATCCGCGGTACGGAAGTAGGGCTAAGCGGCGACGCGCTGACAAACAATGGCGGCAAAACAAACTAGTTTCGACTTTATAAATGTAATTTGTTCTCGACGCCTTTTCTAAAAACATTTGTCATAAGAAAAGTGGAGAAGAACGATGAATTTTCAACTCATAGCGTAGATTTCCAGTCTATAGCATTTCCGCGTTTTTGACTTTTGAACAGCTCAAGTCTTTGTAATCATACTTATTTTATTGTTTTAGGAGGACATTAAACTCCCGCGACGGCGTCGAAGCGTTCGCCAGCAGCAAAAAACCGACCCGCCGGCCGAAGCCACTCAAGAGCGTAAAATGTTCCATGTAAATGGCGACCATGTGGCTCGGATATTAGAGTGGCAACCTTTAGTGCACTCGCTGTGCAAACAAGAAGGTTTAGCTAGGGTGAGAATGTTTATACTTGAGCTTTCGTTACCTTTAGGTTTTTTATATTGGTTTTAATACAATAGTACTTTTTCCGATTTACACGAGGCATTTACATTATACTTAATATTAGCTATTTTTTGGTAGGACATACATGAACTGACTATTGTTCATATATGTGTAGGTGGGGTGGGGGTGCGGGGTATTCTCAACTAACTTCGCATAATCAGGTGTCATGTCAGCCAGATTACTTTACTATTAGATCCTACTATAGAGCAAGTCTAATGAATTCTAACGGACCATCTCAGTCATTTGCATTGCACTTGCGCAGCCGTGTAAAGTGTTCAAACTCAGACATTTCAACAGTAACCCAAATAAGTCTAAGGAATAAAGAGCAAAATTATCTCTTATGACGGTCTCTTGGAAGACAAAGCAGGATGGGCAATGACATAGGGAACGGCGGGAAGAAACGCATTGTTCAGGGCCATGGATAGAGAAAATGGAAGAAGGTCGGTGGGAGGCCCTATACCCACGACTGGTTCATAACCCAAATTAATTAGAATAATACTAAAACACTAGATTTTAAGCTCAAAGAAGTATTAACAGATTTAAATCATAAAAGTAAGGGTTAATGAAATAAATGGCTTTATTTTATTGCCGGGTGAAGCTAAAATGACGCCATATGGCCATAGTGGCTTGCGCGTCGGCGAAGTATGTCGCGCTCGCAATGACGTACTTTTGCGATATTCGCAGACCGCAGACGGTCAGTGGGACTTGGGACCAGTTATTTGGCTGCTGACGTTGGGCGATCCAAAGTGCTCTGGTAGTTTTGTGAAAATAGCTTGAAGCGGACTTAAGTTTCTGGATCTTGACTTTAGTGGATTGCGTTTTATTTTCCCACTTAAAACAAAATGAATAGAAAAGACCATAAAATGTTAAATGTAGCATGTGTGGGTATTTAAGCCCCAGAATGTGTAGAAAAGTTCTAATTGGGACAACAATCTCTTAACCGAGTTTTCCTTAATTATACTCAGCGTCCTATAGTGCCCTGTAATAATAATATT
>NWSH02000323.1:8746081-8769779 GCA_002382865.2 Heliothis virescens
AGAGCGCACATGTCGATTTTGTTTTCGTCCGTTATTGTTTTACTATGCCATCAAAAAGTGGTAGAAGTGGTTTTGTTTCCACGAGAAACAAAACAAACATTTGGTTAGTAGGTCAATTGTCGCCTTATTCGATTGCAACAAAGTTGCCATCAATCAAAGAAACGTTGCAATTGTTTTTTTTTTCTACAAAAGTAAAAATGCTCGTGATTCTGCTACTTTGGCTACTGGTTATGTCTTGGCTATATGAAAAAAGGCTGAAATACCGATCAGGTTAAAAAAACATGTTATTAATACTGTTTGAATAGGCAAATTAAGAGATAAAACACGCAAATCAATTAAAAGTTACTTCGCAAGTGTTGATTTTTTAGAATCAGAATATTTTCTCCTAAATTCTTTAACATTCAAGAGAAGATATTGTTTTTGCTCCTCATTTATGGTGATCACCTCATTATAGCGACACCACGTTCTGCGACATCATTCACTACCCTCATTGACCGTACTATGTCTCTTCCAGCTTGATAACTATCATCTGCTGGCCAGTCAGCAACATCTTTATTTAGAAATTGAGATGATATTCCCAGTATCTCAAAGAAACGAAGGGAATTACTGGACACCAACTCTTCGATATTCTTTCTTGCAATATCTTTGGTATCCAGGCTTATTCGCTTCGGAAAAAATCTAGACCTTCGTTTTCTAAGGCCTGCGCCATTTTTTGTTTGTTTATAATTTAGGAAAAATATCCTGATTCTGAAAAATCAACACTTGTGAAGTAACTTTTAATTGATTTACGTGTTTTATTTGTCTATTCAAAAAGCTTAATATTTAATTTCTCACTGTTTCCACTGTATTACAAATAAATGTAGCAAATTATAAAAAAAACACTTTATTTTTATTTTCTTCATTTTAAAAGTCCCGTCGCAACCCCTAAATATTAATTAAAAATTCTGAAAAAAATATGGTATTTATTTTAAAGTCTATATATTACTTTGAGAGGGTGCCCGATTAACATTTCAAAAAAAAAATTTTTTTGAACAAATAAGGACCACCCTAGTAATTATATTAGTATCTAAAAATGTATGTGCTCATAAACATTGTAAGCCACTGCTAGAAGTATTACCTATTTGTACAGCAGAGTCATGATCATCGAGGAGTGCTAAAGAATAATTATTTCTATAGATATTTATGCAGAAAGCAATAAAATACTAGGGAAAACCTATCATAAAGTGGTTTTCTATATTAAATACTTACCAAGTGTCCCAGAAGAGTTACCAAATCAACAGAACGGTCTGAAATATTATCAAATGTAGCTTACATTTTGTTAGCTTGACTTACTTTTTTGTAAGGTGTAAATGTATGTTCAAAACTGCCTTGATCATAAGTGTAGTGTTTTTCAAATTATCGACTATAATGACTACTTCGGCCATTACACTGTTTCACCAAAACGGCGTTGATTTAGATTCGTTACAGTACATGAGAAACTAGACATATTCTATAATACTGTAAGCATACATTCATCCATGAAACTCGATCATAGCTATTTAAAACTAAATAAAAACAATCAAAACAAGCAATATGCACGTTAGTGTAGTCTAAAACTCATCCCCATTGCGTTTAGTGAGCTTTGCTTGATAATAGTAGACGATAGTATGACGCTTACACGCTTCAGCGCATAGTAATAAGATTCGTTTTATTTTAAATGTAGGAGTAAAACGTTATCATAAGGATTTGTGCCTATTGTTTGATTTGAATTTCATTCAGGTGTTTTCTACTAAAATGTGTTTATTTTTGGCATCGTTTTTGTCTAACACGTGGTGTGGACGTTTTTTGTTTTGTTTTGCTTGTAAAGGATTTTTACATTTATCAGTTTTGCCGTAGAGGAATGTAGAAGCATTTATCAAAATAAAATATTTCAATACTGTTATTATTATAAAATAAACAGTACCTGAAGAAAAATATACACTCACAATTTTAGTGGAAAATACGAACTGAATAGGCATAATGCAGTTAATGATTTTAATTTCCCCGGTTTTTTTCTTTTGCCGATATAGAAGAGCATGCTGATGACATACGTGACACAGCCTCCCACGTCATTGTATGGCAGGTCTTAAGAGACTCCTGAACGTACCTGAACGTAGCATAATTAATTTATATTTATTACTGGTACGTTATATTTTAGAATAAAACCAGCATGATTGCTTGCTGATACATAACACAGAAGCTAACAAAAGCATGTAGTTCACGTTTAACTTCGACATCAATGGGTCTTCATACAACGAGGTTTTGACAGCTGGTGTTGCGTAAATGTGTATAAAGCAAAGGAACAATGCTAACAACATTTGTTAGATTAAAATTAAAGACGTTGGTCTTCCCAATTCTCTCACGCTTTGTGTGTTCGAGTAGTCTGTCAAAACCTCACACATACCATCAGTTCACGCATATTAGACTCATTTTAACTTACCACTAAACTCAGTACTAACACATTGGTTTTCGGTGTAACACCTTCGTCGGCAGCACGATGTAACATGACGTTATATAATTATTTCTTAATACATTGCTAACGTGTATATTGCTAATACAAGTATATAGTCATGTAAATATTAACAGACAGTTTCTGTGTTCAATGTACGATAGCGTACCTGTAAGATAATAAATAACAATTCTGAATGTGTTATTTCTCTTTGCTTTAATGTCGCTAAACAAAAGACGATTTTTACGTGCTGTAGTGATGCACTTTTTGCTATGTTCTAGCAATTTTGGGAGATTGCAGCAGATACGGAGCTGTAACATGAAGTGTACAATTACTTTACTATAAATATAGAGCTTCATCACGTGTTTCCTTCATTGTGGTTGGAGCACGCTACTTGTTATAGCAGCAACTGAAAAAAAAAACAGCTCTTTTATCTTTATTGTGAACATTAATTTTGGTTTAGCACATATCTATGTATGTATATTACGTTAGCATTTTAACTAAATGCTTATGGTTTACTTTTAAAGCCACAACATAAAATATTATTTGGTGGCCATGACGGCAAAATCTTCAGATTCAACACTTCAATGGGAATTTGTGAAAGATTTTGTGTTACGAGCTGTTTATACGAAATCATCAGTGTATGTTTATTTTGCAGCTGACTCGGAAATGGAGGACAGTGTAGTAGTGGCTGAGGACGGTTCATCGAGCGGCCACAGTTCGCTGGCCGAGCGCGCTTCCAAGAGCCATTTGATAGTGTGGCAAGTGGCGACCGCCTAACGCAAGGCCAGCCGTGTGCGACTCGACTCCGATTCGGACTATGTATATGTGTGTACGTCCGCCAAACCAGCGACGCTCATCAACGCGTAAGTTACGTAGTTATCCTCGTGGATTTGAATAGGACGACGGTTCTGGAGATGCATGGAATATACCTCATGTTTGAAACTGTTTGTAACTGCCACTCTGTGCATGAACCTTGTACCCAGTAGATTGCTGTGGATTAGATTCTGTGTCGGATTGATTCACTTGTTTCTGTTACCTGTGTTATTATTTAAGTGAAAGTTTCTGTTTTGTCCTGCTGTAAGTTTATCTGACATCAAGTTATTATGTGTAAGATCTAAGCAGTCACAAATGTTAATTGTCTTATTTTAATATCGAGATATGTAATAGCTTAATGTCAAACTGTCCTTCTGAATGTACCACCTTTCTTTATTTAATGTGATCTATGTTATAGTTGTACTCTGTGTCCCATCTCCGAACCGTCGAATCAAACGGATAAGCGAAGTGTCGGTCGATCAGTATTTTCTTCAGTAACGTTTTATATCTCACGAGTTTGGTTGCAATCGCAATTAGGAATTGATTTATGTGTGGTGTCCTTCGTATCCATTTTTATCCTATTAACATTATTCATTAATATATGATATGCGTGTACGAGTATGAATCTTTAGTACCTTCTTTAATCTTATAGAGGTCTGGTGGGTAATTGTTATATAATTAGGTGAATGCCCTAAATATATGGGTACCGTTAAACATATCCTAAATTAATGAGTAATGTGTAACTAAATGTGTTGATCACTTCACTACACACGTGTCCGATCGTGATGTCTCACATGGCATTATATAACTAAGTTATATACACTACTACATTGTATCATTCATATAGTTACTATGTGTGCTTAATATTTGGCTATATCGTTTCTTGGCGCTATAGTCGTTATTTAATATTGCTCATGCCAAGAATCGCTTGGCCGAGGGCGATGTCTTTCTTTATGTTGTGTCGACCTCTGTCCAAGCTTAATCTCATTAAAATTATGTACAAGATGTAACCACCAAATAATACGTTTTAGTAGTGTTAGTTAGATTAAAAGAATATATTGAACATTATATAATAATAATACATACACGATAGTTATTATAAATTTTCTCAAGGAATGTGACCATTTGGGCTGTGGTTGTCATCTGCATCACAATTTTATACTTTAATTTATTTTTAGATTTTTATGTAATGAATTGAAATTATTATTTTAGACGTGGAGCGGTACGCTTGCGATTAATGGATTTATAAATTAATACATTGAATTATATCATATAGCTTACTTGTATGTTATGAACTTCTACGCAAGTGTATCGCTCGCGAGGTAAGTAGGAAATTTTATTTTGACTGAATCTTTTTAAAGTATGTTATGAAATTATTTTTATTTTATTTTTTTTAGTAGTTGCTGGTGTTATTTTTATCAAATGACTTATGGTGCATAAATAGATTAGGTATATATTATTCTATTGTATTCACTATGTCACACGTGGATGTACCCATCACCGATATCTGGGTAATATAATATAACCCTGGAGCACATGATACACGAATATAATGGTGGCATTCATATAAAGCTGCTTTACATATTGGATATAAATATACTGACCGCATCGGGTCTTGTTACAAGATTGACAATAGTTATTGGCCCGAATGCGGCGCACTGCTCTAACAAAAATCATAATTATTTACACTCCTCATTAAATAATCTTCATGTAAAGTAACGGTTATTTTTGTAAATACATTCTTCTACACGTTTTTCTGCTCGTGTGTACTCATATTCTATTGGAAGTTATAGTTTTAATTAGTGCTATATGAATAATAAAATTAATATATTAAGTTATTAAACAAAACATTACAGCGAACGCTGGTTCGAGGGTGTCGTAATATTTAGACGAAAACAGCTTAGTGAGTGTGGGCTTTTAATTGAAAGGCGAAATTGATCATGACTCTACAGTTACGCTATCTTGCAGGTAGATGTCACCGGTCCACGTCACACGCGATGTAGTTAACCCTCGCTTTTATGTCGTTTTTATGTGTAGTACCTATTTATTTAGTACAGAACGCTTTCGCACACATCACCACATTATTAGAATTCCTAATATTATTTTCATTCACGCAACACATTCAACTTGAGAAGGTTTTACATTAATTTACCATTATTAACCATAAAACAATTACCAATTAATATTATTTTTATTATGAAATAATTACAAATAATTATTGCTAATATGTACACTATAATAGACTAGTTGACAAACAGTTGTGCTAATACACGTAGATAACGTCTCTTTCCGGGTTACTGCAATATTAAAGAATCTTTAACACAACCGTATTTTAATAGCAGTAGTGATAGGTTCTTGTGGCGTGCCTAGAATGGAATTTGAACTAAATAGATATTGGAATTTTGTAATTATTACCTACATTGCATTCAAATAAAAGTGTTCACATTATAAAATATAATAATTAATAATATAAATAAAAGTCGACAAGCGAACCATTTTAGGACAACTCGAATCGATGTATAAACGTCAGCACATCAATCTACCACAATCTATCTAATTTCTTCAATAGATTTTCCACCTTATCACAATAGTGGAAGGTTGGTAAAATTTGTCAGATTAGGATAGGTTGACCTGCTGTCGTGTGTACATACGCAGTATTTGATTCGTTCCCATTGGCCAGTTAAATCCTGAACCATCGTTGACTGTAAGTGCTAGTCAAAATATCGACATAGTAATGTAAATTTAGATAGGCTTACATTGTTTTGCTAACGTAGCTGTAATCGAGGTTGATCACGCAGTACTTGGTGTTCCGCGTGGTGCTCAGCAGCGGCTAGCGAGCTACCGGTGATACGCGGTACAAGTGCATCGGTACATTTGTGATAACATTTTCATAAACGAACTTAGTAGCGTTTCATGGTGTCTGTTCCATAAAACCGCGCGCGGAAGCTCTTCTATCTTACTTATTCTACGTTGTCCATCTCGGTAAGATGACGGTGACAAGAGTACTTCTATCAAGCTAATATGAGTGAGAAACACTAATCTGATCTTTATTATGCATGATTACGTATAGGCATATGTAGCAGGTTCGATGAGATTAATGTTACAGGAAGTCGGTTTTGCAACGCACGACGAATAATTCTGAGTGAAAATATTACAAGAATTAAGTCCGGAATGCCTACTTATTGAACATAAATTGTCTTTGTGGGAGTTTGCATCTATCTGAGTGTATTTATGCAATTGTCAGAAACGTTTTGCTAACAACTGATGTGTTCTCACTATAGGAAAATAATGTGCCGAAAGATATTTGTCCGTGTCTAGATATTTGGGATCTGATATTATAGGTGTGCTTAGAAACCAGTCTTTACCAGCCGAGGTACCAACACCACAATATTAGGCGGTTCGATGGTCATTTAGACGCAGATGCAAGAGTTGCCGCGTGTGAATCGAACTTAACGTATAATATGACTGAAAAATCATAGTACGTGTTGAACTTGAAAATGAAATTGTAAATTGGCTCTTTATTTTTTATTTGTACTTATTTTTGTAATTATTTTCGTTAAATACACTTCATAAAAGTGACTTCAAAATTTATTGGCCCCATCTATGTGATGGCGTAGTATAATACTGTGTTGAAATGGAAGGAGTTTTACAAGTTCAACGACTTTTTTATGCGAAAACTTCTTTTATTTCCACGCTGTGGAAAGTTAGTGGATTGGCTATAAAATGTACAAACAGGTCACACCTATGTTAAATAAGTTGCGTTTATTGAAACAATATGTAGAAGTGATAATACGTTGTATGTTGTAACCTATTTACTTTATACAAAGTACTAATACCAAACTAGCATTAATGAGTTTGTAATTAATATCCGAATCATTTCGTATTTTGACTTCTGCAATATTTTTTTATCGAAATTATTTTTATTTATTTACTTTTTTACATTGTAAAATCGGGACTTAAAATTATTATTTTTTAAATTTGAGTCATATTAAACGTAAAAAAGTCATGTAATAATACTGCATATATTGATTACTGATATTTTTTCTGTTTTAATTGCAATTAAAGACGCTGAAAATTACGTTATTGTTTTATTTTCCTTGTTATATTAGGTACTTAGGTATACATATAGGTATATTGAAATACAAGATAATGCACTTGCCTACTTATTCTTGCTGAGGATTAGAACGCAATAGAATGCAACGATGCTTATATTCTATGTTGATAATTTTAAATTGAGTGTGTAAACCCTGGCTTAAAACTCCCGGCATCTCTGCTCTATTAGTAGTTCATAGACTAAGTATTAAAATATAAAATGACACGATAGGCTAAATAATGTGCATGAAATTATTTTAACTCATATAAAGATCACCAAATAGTAGATAATTGTGACAAGAAGTTCCCTCTGAAGGCTCGAAAAATTTACTGGAAACGAAATTTCAATGTGAAATAAATTCGTCTATGGCGCGTCCTTCTTTTTATCGATGTGAAATCATCAGATGACCCCTCCTGCTTTGGGTGACAGCGTGAGGGAGTGTCAGACTTTACTGACTAAAACCCACCGTGTTCCTTCGGGAGCCTTTTGTTTGTCAGGGACTCGGTAACTCTTTCCAACAATCCCGCAGCCCCGGCAGGAATGTGGTGCTTTCTAAGTGAGGGTTTTGAATGCGTACACGAAGCATCGCAAGCAACAAATAGTTAATTTCCTTTGAAGTGGCCCACGTGACGTTGCGCGGTAAGGCACACGCAGGATGCACCTGCCTTTCAGGCAATATGAAAGTCAAAATAATATGCCAATTCCAAAAGTGGCTTCTTATGAACAAGAACAGCAAAACTCCATGCTGTCTTGTAGTTCTCTGATCAGCAGGTTACGTCCTACTTTGCAATGAATTGAGTCTATGATCTAGCCTTATCCATGCAGCCAAATCTATGACCCCTAAAGGAGATATTCAAACACACATTCTCAATAAATGGTCATTTTTTAAAACCGCTTATTAAAAACGATGAAGAATTAAATAAAACGCCATTAGGTATTATAATTGTCGTCGTTTTTCTGATTGCTTATCTTAATGAATGTTCATTTAAATAGGTCAGTCACGCGGGGGACCTGCTAGAGGTTCTCCAGAGCGTAGCTGAAGTACCTGCTTTATAGAAATAAGAACAATGAAAATGCCTGCTTCGCTACCACTGGGAAGCTTGCACCTGCTGCAGGACTGCACCAACCAAGTTGCACACATTTGAGTACCTGACAAAAGGTAAGCTGTGATTAATGAATTGAACGAATAGCTTACTAAGTATATTCATAAGATAGTCTCGTTATTGTCAGATGTTGAACGTCTAACGGTGCCCATAAATATCGCTCAAACATGCCTTTTACGTTAGTAGGTACCAAGATAGTTTAATCACTAGAAATAATGCCAAATATCGTAGGTATAAAATAGATGTTTAGTCCTAAAATTGCTACGGGATTTCCATGTATTTATCATAGTTATATGGATAGACAAATACGATTGATGCACAAACATTGAAATCAAAATGGCTTCTCGTTCATTTTGATATAGGTAGTCGTAACATTGTGATGAGAAAGAAAGAATTTTAGCTGGCAATTTAATTAGCACTGTAGATAAGAAAGTGTACTTAAATTCTGTATTAAACTTATGCACAAATAAACGTTTATTAAATCTACTGCTGTGTTTACAATCAATCGTACTAAATTGGTAGCGTGATCTGTTACGCTGTAAAGTTTACCACGTGTTGAGACCGCGTGGCTTGTGGGAGGGACTTCTGTGAGTGAGGGGTGAGGCAGCCCCCTCTCGTAGTAGGGGACGGGCGGCCGCCGGGGGGAGGGTTGCCTAGCAACGGCGTTGTTTTCCACCCAGTCAGCTGCGATGTGACGGCAGCGCCATCTTCAGTGACTACGGGTCAATTATGGACGCTAGACTACAGCTGATACGAGAGTAAACAAACAGTTTACTATCAATAAACTGAATGGAGTAACTTTATTCTTTGCTTTTTATCATTTCCTTTAATGTTATTATTTATGTATCTAACAATAAACGGTACCTCTGTAGATTTTATTTAAAAGTATCTGATTATATTTGTGATTAAACGCAGCCGCTTTTTGAAATAAGAGTAAAATGTACTCAATTCCCAATAGGTGTCGCTTGTTGTTTCTCCTAATAGAAAACGTGGAAGCGTGGAGTAAAATATACCTAATATATTATTCAATTTTCTTTAGTAGCTCTATAATCGCTTCTTTTATCGAATAGTAGTATATTTGACCAAGCCAATCAAAGTAAATTAAAAAAAGAGCATAAACATTTGCTAAATTGAAGTTCAAGCTAAACTCAAGTTCACGCTAATAAAATCAATGAACCTCGTGTATTATCAAATCGGTTATAATACCATTAGATCGATAAATGGTAACAATAAATAAAATACCTTTCATTCAGTTAGGAATACGGATTACTCTGTCATATTCAGGCATCAGGCTTATAAATCTATATAATATGCCATATTTATTGTGGCCTAATTACCGTCTTTGTTCGGTCCCTTTCGGATTCCTTCGGCTGTTTTCGCTGAAAGAGAAAGCAGTGCCGCTGTTATGTTCGCTCAGCCATATACCGATGTGTAGATAAATGTATGTAGTATATATTACATTGCCCTGTTCTCCCCTAGTGTCGATTAAAGCAACGAACAATAGGAACGTGTAATTTTACACATGAAATAATGTTTGCTTAGATACCTACGTGAAGATAATATCTACGTGAGTAATGAGTTTATATTCGCTGTAAGCTGATGAGTGGGTAGTTTTCTTGTTCAGTATCATAGTTGAATGACGTCAGAAAAGAGGTTCGTCTAAGCAATACCGAGGATAATAAGAGGATTCACTTTCTATAGCTGAATCCTTCCCAACAACCTATTAACTGCCATCCTTTTTAATTGTATGACTTGAAACGGAACTTTCTAGTTTCGTGTTAGGTAATGCTCGATTTTCTTGACTGAAAAACTGCTATAGTAAACTGTATTGAATTATTTTTAAAGAAACTTATAGTCTATTCACATGCATGTAATGTTTTCAGCCAGTATCGTATAGATAGCATTTTTTCTTTTATAATATTTTACTACCACGATACTGCATTGGTTTTATTTTTCTATCAGTTGCGATATGGCAGGATTGCTGTTTACCACGAAGAACAAAGAAGTTGGGATACAATTGGTTCTACTTATATTTTCTTAACTTCTGTTTAGTGGACAGGGATACTTCTAAAAAAGGTGAAATAAAACCACACCTATACAATACAATTTATTTTATGTATAATGAAAATAAATCTGTACAAGAAACACACGATGCAACACAAAACACTATGTTCAAGCGGGTTCACGTAATTACGATAAAGTAATATTTTTTGCGTTCGTCACGTGTTGTGTACCGCACCATTACATTTGTGCAGCGATAGAGACAAACGTTTACGAAAAATCATTAAACAAGACTAGAAAAACACGTCAATAACTGAAACTTAACCAAACAATATTCGTTTCAGAAAAATAATTAACAAACAAAATGTCTTTATTTTAGTCTATTCGCTAAAGTCAAACAATAAAGGGTTCGTCGTCTGCTTTTTATTTTCTCATTCGAGTGATCTTTTGCAGTTTGCCCTTCAAAAGAAAAACAAAAGAAAGGGTGAAACACTTATCAGAATTAATCTGTTCCGTTTTTTTAACACTACACAATTTTGTGTGTATGTAAGTATTTAAAATGACAAAGTTCCATTAGAGCTTTGGCGGCTCATTTTACGTAGACAAGATGAAATCAATACTGATAAGTAAATACCCCAAGGCAAGTCACTATATCATAACATTTTACTTGAAAACATCTACATTATGACGTAACGCAGTGGACCCTAGGTACTTAGTTTACATTGAATACATAAAGTTTAAATTAATTAAGCAGTAAAATCACATAAAACTCATTTTGGAAAATTAGGAACAATTTTAGATGAATGTTATAATGTCGGAACAAGAACTTAGGAAAGTATTCCTAAAACAAACTTAATTTATTGATAAGTTATAACTATACATGATGATATAATAATTTTATTTACAATATTGGCTTTCATCTGTTATCTGTTATTGCGTAGTTTAATAAGTGAGAACAAGGACAAAGCTTCACCACTGACATAGTCAGAATTCGCACAGAAACAATTTTCGCTGCCCCCGACATTACAACATTACAAACGATTGAAACAAAATAAATTCGTCGTTTCTCACCAAATACACCACTTGGGATAATTCATCAATACGCTTACTTATTATATACTATGCTATTATAATAATATTTTTCATGCAATGTTATCAACTAACTCTGTAGGTACTTTTTGGTATAATTAGGTATATTAATTGCGTAATAGGAAGGAATACGTGAATTAAAAAATTGACATACTACACTTACTGTAATTATATAAATGTTAAGGTCATAAAATAATAACTACGTGGCATGGGTATATTGTTGAGTTATACGTTTGAGTATAAAGCGAAATTATAAGTTAAGCCTTATACATGCATAGTTATTGGTCATGTGTAAGTATCACTGCTCACTGAATTATCAAGGAATTATCAGATATCTTTTAAAATATCGAAGACAATGAATAGGCCGCAGGAACTTTATTGTAACGACGAATACGCGTGAACAGCGAACCTTATATGAAGTACATACTACATACGCAGAAATACAAAAGTGACATTCAATATTTGGTCGTTATTATTAATTATGAATTATTGTTGGAATCAATATTCTATGAAATAATTAGTCGATACGTAGAAACGTTCAAACTTGGTAATACATATTCGTGATCTTATTTTATATTATTAACATTTTTGTATAAGTGAGTTTGATAATGAAATTGTATCTTAAAGTTTTCAATTTCTTGATTTATTTAGTTTATTGCAATTGACTTATGAGTAATTGTAGTTTGGGGAAATTGCATACAGGACTTTAATCACACGTTACGTATGTTATAGATATTACCCTCTTCCAATAATGAGTAGAGGGGTAATTTGTCAAAACGTATCAATTACGCTAGGTACACGTCAAAGCTCACTTATATAAAAATTCATAAGGCAAACTCAGTAATAATCATCAATCATTTCAGTGATACTATACTTTCTCACTCTAACTCACTACTATCCCACTCGCTACGATGCATCACATTATGTAATCACCTTTCTTTCTACTGTCTAAGGTTATCATATAATTTTACAATTAATGTACTAGGGTACTATAGCCTACATATACTATAGCTAAACTTTATCGACCTATTAAATCAGATTTGCCGTTTCTTCCTCTGGCTCCAATTCAAAAAGTACTGTTATTATTGCTTATTCGTTTTACATTTTTATATAACCTTCTTGTTTTCAAAACGGATATAATTAGACTAAATCGATTTCGAAAAATTTCTACTTTCATCTATAAATCAAATATGAATAATTTGAATAGCCTAAATCACTAGCGTTAGTAAATAATTTTAATTATACTTTCGTTGTGCAAATTAATTACAAATGAAAACGATTCGTTGTCGATTTTCGATTTCTTACACATCGTTGTCCCAATAATTGTTTAACCTTACATTTAATATTGCTGATATTAATCACTTTAAATTTTCATATTGCTTTTCGTTTCTAAATCTTATTCGCATATGTATAGGGTCTAAAATTTATTTTTGGACCTACACAACGGACGTCGTTGTTATTTCCATTAATATTTTTTTTATATAATTAATTTTGACGAGAGTTTAACTTTGTAAAGGATATATAGAAGATTTAAGTTATATCTAGCGAAACTACTAACGTAGATCGTTAAGTATTGTGAGGTTGTAGATAACCAAAATGTTCGGTGTCCATATATTACATTAACAGTAAGTAGTCCACGATTTATCAAACACGGTGGATTTTAAATAAAATATAACCCAAGGGACACCAAACAATCAACTGAATATTGTTGAGGATTTTTTTAATGGACCACCTTATATATAATGACGCTCTCCTCGATATAAGTTTACCTCTACGATTTTATTTAACTTCATCGCGTTTGAACTGACGTTTTTAGAAGATTTTTTACTAATTGATTTGGACGTTTTTGAAAATCATTTCAGTAGGCGTTGACAATTTCACTTTAGTGATTCATTTTCAGTTTCTACGCAGTCCCATAGTGATTTTGATTTTTCTGAACCGTCAACGAGGGTAACTTTGCCGTGCGTTGAGTTTCGACATTTGTCTGTTAAACTCGATCAAAATCCCCTTTAGATTTTAAGTGCATATTATTCAACGTCATTATCATTAAATTTCTTCGTACATAAAATGTATACTTTATCTCAACAGCGAGAGTGAATATTGAAAAAAAAAACATATATTTAATTTCAATTTAATTTTGTTTAAAATTGTGCTAAATGAAAAAAGGTGTAAATAATCCAACATAATTTCTTAGCTTTACTTTATCACAATATTGCTTGCTTTTATTTTTGTATTTTAAATCCTTGAATGAAGTGGTTATTTTTGCCTCAGTTATATTAAAAAAAAACATTCAAAGTTCTTCTGCTCTTTTGTTCTTAGCAGTGAAATGGCTACAATGTTTTAGTCGCATTATAAATGCAAAAAAGTGTAACCGACAAATATTTGGACAATCGTTTTAGTAAAAGCCAACGTATAATTGTTCTGGCTAAGATGTAATTTTGTTTTTACCTATCCACAAACGAGTTCGGGCTTAGCTGAAACGTTTTGGCCATCAAAAGTTATGTTTCATATTATTTCGTGCCATAATAACAAACGTGTTTTCCTGTTATTCAGTCTTAATGCACACAACAATAAAAATTCTACGAATTTAGATATAACAAAACGTATGTATTTGCTATGTGTCATGTATGTTGTTTAATTCCAACAACTGAATCCTATAATCTGTCGCTTACCACTTTTTTGCAATTTAGTCTTTATAATTTTTTCAACATTGGTAAAACCAATTTATGGCTTGATGCATTTTAATGTTCGTTTATAAATATCAATTCTTAGAATCAGTTCGTTCCAAAGGAAGTTTTTATCGATTCTATAAATAGAAAAACATTTTTCATTATACTGACTGCAACATTTTGCTCCATCACGTCAGCATAAAATGCATCGAAACTACGAAATACAGCACTCGTAGTGATTTACTACGACGTAGCGCGCCCGTAGCCGTAGCCACCGACGTTATGCTGAATAGCGAGACAACTTTTATGTGAGTCTCACAGTGATATAACCCGCTACGCTACTAGCCCATATATAATTGAACATTCTTTTGAATCGATTTCATTAAAAACAACGACATTCTAAAAATAGTAAATGCCTTTAAAAATGAAAACTTGTTTTTTTTTTGTTATTACCCTAAGCAATAGAAACAACGAAATTTTATAAAACATCATAATATTATCACTTTTATTACCAGTCTACTTATTTAGCCGAGTTCAGTTTCCGCGTCCCACAAATAAATTTAATAAAATAATATTGCTTTTCTTAATATTAGTCACATTATTGCCATATGCTATCATATTAATTGTCTAGAAATATGGTATACTGTCTGTAAACGATGTTAGGTTTATATCTGTGAATGTAGTTGGCGTGTATTGGGTTAAGTGCAATGAGAGGAAGCTGACGTGTAACCTGATTAGTATATTAGCGTGCAGACGTGAGTCTGCGAGCTTGTAGTGTAAGTGCATCCCGATGCGATCGGCTCGATCAAATGAATGGGACTGCAGGAGCGTGCCAATACGCAGCCATATTGTACGCATTCATTTGCTCCGATTTAATTGCTTTACCGCAAATCGTCTCTGCTTTTATTGCGGTAAACCACATTTCCGGAGTATGTGAATCCTATCAAAGTTTACCAGCACATATTGATGAGTTAATTGAGTATGCATACCCTAAAATGTTGCTGGTGTTGTAAAATAATCTATATCAAAGTTGACGGCAAACGTGCTAAACGAGTTGTATCAGCAAAACGCTGAAATGGTAAAGCTTTTTCATACGTGTGAAAAACGAGAAAGTTGCTAGTTATTTTTTTAATTAACACGTTACCGTGCCCGTATATTTCCCAAGTGCTTTCAAAAAATATTTTGCTTAAATACGTGTTCTGCGTTCATAAATAGTTCTATCCAAGCCTAACTTCGTTTACAGCTTCAAGATTAGCCTAATTAATATTGCTTATCGTATTGCTAATTTGGACATTTTTTTTTATTTTATCACTGTGTTTAATTTAACTAGAGAACTTATTGATCAATTCGAAGTTGTCGATTTATATTCTTTTATGTAATAATATAAATTTTTCGCGTGACTAGAGCTTGTGTTAAATAGTTTTAACAATATTATTTTATTTATATAACTTCTGTCTACTCGACTAAAGAAAATGGAGCTCTTGGATTTAGGTTGTAGTTTTTTATATGGTTTAATCAAAAAGAAAGGTTACGTACGTGCGCAATTTAACAGGTAGATAACATTCTATAGTGTAAACTATCAAGTCTAAAGGTGGACTTACTATGTACGATGACGGAGCTGTGCCGTCGCTATAGTATTTGTACAATACTATATTTTTAAGGTAATTCATTAATACTACATCTACAAAAATTGTAAAGAAGGGAAATTTGGTACACAGGGACATATTTACATTACAATGTATATTATATATTTTTGTATAGTAAGTTGGTTTCGTTAATATTAATCGTTAGTTACTTATCTGTTTAACCGCTACAATTACAATAACGTTAGTATAAATATTTGAATAAAATATCTTCGTTTTAATTTTATTTTTTATCATTAAAAGCAATTAATTTGCAAGTTTTCTACTAAGACCAGTAGGGAGAGCTAAGAAGAATAATATGAAAGAATCTCGAAGAAGGGAGTATTAGAAGGAGTATATAGACCAACTAGACTAGGTGTAAGGCTAGAGACTAGAAACAAGTACGAAGGTAGTGGAAATCAGTAGGTTATAGAAAACCGAGATCAACTTGTTTTGAACCGAAGATTTGATCACTCTTACTTACAATAATAAATTACATAATTTTCGATGTTAATTTCGTTTCAATTTAGTTTAATATAACTCCAAAGCACCAAAATATCTAATAACCTACATTTTTATTAATAACCAATAATTTCTACAGTAATATTGCTTATTGATTTACATTAATATTGCTTTTTACGCGTCACCTTTGTCTGCCATACCCTATGTTTATAAAAATTATATGATTTGTAACCGCATGATCGCCGCGTCGGTACAATGTACCCAATGTACACCGCCTATACTATTATTAATATATTATCAATACCTTTAATATATTAATGATTAATTGTCTTACGTAGACTAATCAGTCGGCGATCAAAGGGTTAATTTATGTTACGAAGGGAAGATAACTATAGTATTAAGAAAGTAGATAAAATGTGGC
This sequence comes from Heliothis virescens, assembly GCA_002382865.2. Classification (NCBI taxonomy): domain Eukaryota; kingdom Metazoa; phylum Arthropoda; class Insecta; order Lepidoptera; family Noctuidae; genus Heliothis; species Heliothis virescens. The sequence continues at coordinate 8,762,825 of NWSH02000323.1, forward strand.
ACTACAGCTACAAGTAGGAGTATGTTGGATAAGGAATATAATGACTAGTGTTCAGTTTAGTGCCTCTGCAGGCCCTGTCCTGTAGTTCACTGTTGATCATTCCTATAAATATTCATAGGTATAATTTTGAAACGTACATACATACATATGCTTAGTAAAGTAATGATGTACTATTTATACGTAAATAATATAACGTTAAATACTCAAAATATTGTTTGAATTTAATTGTTTTCTTTTTTTATATTAATTGATTATTTGAATTTAATTGAACGGTAAAATGTTTCCTTTGCATTTCGAAAACGTCTTGGAAACGTGTTGTTTACTTGTAATCATTTTAATCATACCTAAATTATCAATGAAAACCTTTATTTTAAACGTTCTCTCTTAAATAAATTTGTAACGCAATTCTCGAACCGGTTAATACAGGAACTCTTTTAAAATGTATTTTAATTGACTGGGTTTAAAGAAACACCAACGACGAATTGACTCGAGGCACTAACTAATAGACTAGGGAGGACATCGGTCCCGCGGGCGGCACTTGCGACGCTGCCGACTCACTACTCACTAGCTGCTACGTTCCCTACGACTCGCGTCATACCTTGTCAGGTATATTGTTACGCGCTTCAAGTACAGCCCGAGAGGCCGATATTGGGGATAGCTATGTACTACAGCACTACAGGGTTAATAGAATAGTCTGCTGCGTCTATTTGACAGCGGTGCGCGACTTTATGCCTACATTATTATTGCTTTTCGAATACCCATTTCTTACCGAGCACCTCGTGCTCGCCTCGTTACCCTACATTAATGCTACCTTATGCTAAGTTAGTTTATTGCCAGTTACGTTTGACTTGTCACCTAAAGAAACACGCTCGACTAAAGGCTTGCACGCTGTGGTGCACGGCCCTGCCCCTGTTGCCGCCACAGGGCGACCGCCCCCCGCCCCACACTTCATGCGCCCCGACACTTCAATATTTTGAGATTAAATCCTTTAAACTCACTTTTATTGTATTAATTAATTCTTGGTTTAAAAGGTACTAAAGTCAACTGGACGAAAATTGTACTATTATTATAAATTTATGAAGGCGTAGTGTGATAATACAAAGTTATTTTTGTATAAAATGTCAGCAATCCACGTTTGTGTTATGTGGGCTGAAGTTGAGTAGGCGACAGTAAAGTAGAGCGTGTGATGTGGCGTGTCGCGGGGCGGTGTCGCGGTGCGGCGAGAGGTAAGGCACTGTCGCGGGCCCGCGCGGCGCTGCGGCGCTGCGGCGGCGTGTGTGCGGAGCTTCGGACGGAAAGTTTTGGCAAGTTCCTCACCGAGACGGAGGAGGCAGCCCTCCACCCGCGACCTCGGCGCTCGGCTCTCGCATCTCGACACTAAACTTACACGCTAATACTCTAACCTACTTTGCGGTTGTAAAAATCACCTACAAAAGATATTAGTTTTCATTCATATTTCAGTACATCTATGTATATAAGGGTATATTTTATCGACGAGTATATACACATTTAATATTACGTTAACCGCTATCGGGACGTGTGACGCTATGGCCTGCGGCCGCGGCGGCCGCGGCTCTACGGGGTCGTACGTGATTCGTTGTATGCGAAACGTTGCTCGATTGTGTCGCGGCGCGTCCGGCGCGCGGCGTGCGCCCGCCCGACGCGCTCGCTCCTGTTTCATATTGTAAATTTTATATATATTACGCTAACAAGCTAAATTCATATTAATACTTTACGTTTACGAGTTAACCATTCGGCGGTGGTTACGGTCCCTAGTTGCGTCGCGTGGTGTCGCCCTTAGCCGGACGCGGAGACGGGCGCGGCTGGTTCGGGCGACGGCGATTCATCGTCGTCGTCGCGCACGCACGCCGACTCTTGGTGTTTATTGAGGTAGCTCTTGAGTGCAAATGTTTTGTGGCATCGTGTGCACTCAAAGTTTTTGTCTGCTGAATGTGTCTGCATGTGTGCACGCAGATTGGATCGATCCGCAAAAGCTTTGCCGCAGTGCGCGCAGCCATAAGGTTTTTCTCCCGTGTGAGAACGCAGGTGTCCTTGCAGTAGCCACGGTCGCGAGAATAGCTTCCCACACACGCCGCACACGTGTGACAGTTGGTGCGTCAGCACGTGCATGGCCAGCGCCGGCATGGACACGTACGCCTTGCCGCACTCACCGCAGCGCTTGGCCGCCACAGAGTCCAGGCTGCGGTGCGTCTGCTTGTGTCGCGACAGGTTCGAAGATGTCGCGTACCGCTTGCCGCATTCACTGCACGTATATTTTGATTTGGGTTCCGGTGGTGGGACAGTTTCAACCGGCGCATTTGCATAATTTCTCCTTTTGGAGCGACCATCACTCACGAAAAATGCATCATACGTGTATGCGATAGTCTCTCGCGGCCGCTCTGGGGTGAGCTCTTGTGCGGGTTGTTCAGACGGTGGCGGTGGCGGCACAGGCAGTGGTGGTGATTGCGGCGGCGGCGGAGTGGGCGCGGCGGGGGGCGGCGGTGGCGGCTCGGGGGGCGCCGGCTCCACGCGTGGCGGCGACAGAAACACGGGGTGCTGGCTGAGGTCGAGGATGGCATGCGCCGCGTTGAGGTCCTCCTCGGGCCGGTTGAGATGTGCCGCTCGGTCCACGAGGCAGTACGGCCGGTAGATATCTTTCTTCTTGGGGGGCAGAGAGAGGATGGCACCTGTGCTGGTGTAGCACATAGAGATGGACTTGCCGCTCGCCGGTGGCGGAGGAGGGGAGACAGGCGAAGACTGGAGCTGTACCTGGAGGAAGGGCGGGTCTGTCGAGTCGGAGGCGGAGAGTTGCAGAAGGGCATAGGATAGAGGCTGAAGCGCCGGCTGAGGAGCGGGGGCGGGGCCGGCGGGGGCCTGGCTCACCTCACTCGGGAGCTGCGCGGTGAACTGCGTGGAAGGCTGCTCCTCGGTGTACCCTGCGGAAGACGAAACCATATTGTACATACACATTTGTTACTTGTAAGGGCAGGAGCAGCGATTTATTTATGGGCTGAATGTGACTAAGGGACCACCATTTTTACTAGAGTTAATATTGAGTCACTTTATCTTTAGGTTATCTTACTAGAAGAACGTAGCGATATAAAATGCTTGAATAGTTTTTTTACATAATGTAAACGACAAAGCTACTTAGGTATGTACTTATAAAAATTCTTCAACAAACTTGTTGACGAATTATTAGCTTGAACATCAAAACCAATAATTTGTCATAGACCTCAAAGAGAATTTCCTGAAAATAAATTCTTCCATTGTGTAGATATCTGTGACGTAATAGTTGGGGGTATATGACACTATGCGGGTATTTCTCGTGCCAAGAGTTCTTTCGTTCGCCGCTCAATTGAGTATCGTCTCTCGCCAAAACTGAATTTACTAGATAGCAGTTTAGTACTTCGGCAAAATAACATTGAATAACGATATTTTTCAACTTTGATTCATTTTTTTCTTAACCATTTTGGAAGTATGTTGCTATCGACTTAGTACTGTTTTCACAAAAAGTAGTGATTTGTACCAAAGTTAAGCTTTGACTTTTCTAGCGTAAAGGATACCAAAAAAAAGCTAAGTGGCTTCAATATGCAGTTACACATATAGTCGCTGCAATTACAAATCAATCGCTATTAATCGTATGGCATTAAAAACAACGACTTCATAAAATCTTTTAACCGATTAATTTACGTGGCAAAGCGGGAACTGGTATTTGCGCTTCCCAGCTTTCAATCTTCCCTCCTAAGTACTCTTGGCCGTACATCAACCCTCTCGGAGGGAGGAGGGGGTTACTTACAGTTATTTTGGGTTCGTTAATAACAGGCAAGACAACCTGTGGCGTGGCCAACCTGTGGCGTTGCCTCGCATTCCTGCGATAACTCCTAACTATAATGTTCCACAGAATACAAGTCTGCATAATTGTACTACAATATCAAAATTTTGTGGCTCTTTAGAGTTAGTCGCGTTAGGTTTAACCACTCTCTACTAAGTTGGATCAGACTACGCAAGTTTTCGTGTTCCCCGCGGGTTTGAATTTTGAGAATAGCTCTGATATGTACCCCTGAACATTCCTTCTTGTAATCGAATTATAAGTATGCGAATGTGATAGATGCCTAGTCTAAATTCAGTTCTAAAAATATAATAAGCCGATATTCGTTTCAGGTCAAACAGACGCGCTAGATCGCACAAATTTTTAAACCGAGTTTACAAGATAAAGCCGCATCGTGTTATCCGTCAATAATCCTGTTACCTCGCAAATTACGTTTAAAGCTGAATTGCGAACAATGTTCCTGTAACCCAATATCAGTAGCAAATTAAATTATCTAAAACAATAGTGTAGGCTATTGAAAAGTGTTTAATTTATGCAGGAACTTACCTGCTATTGTAATATAGCAGGACTGTGTATTTAGCTCGCCGATAACCTGACAAACATCAGCCGATCGAATCAACGTATTCAAATAAAACAGGAGCTGTTTTTAACTGTACATGTAAATTGTTAATGTGACGTTCGTTAATGTTATGGTCAATGCTTTTGCAATCTATACTTACACATATCCTTATAGAGTTGCTTTTTGTTTGACGTTAATCTTAAATACAAGAAATACTCTCTGGAGTTCATAACGCAGATTTTCAGTGAGGATAGCTATGAAATAACGCGGGCTGACCTTAGGGAGCAAAAACTAAAAGGGTGGACGATCGGTGGCAGGGGTTGAGGGCGCAAACCACAGGGTGAGCCTAGCCGATGTACATATGTATAGGTATCTAGCTTAGGTAGACATAATTATACCAGTTTCGGAGGTTGCCTATATTATGCTTGTACAGAGAGCACATCAAGTTACCATAATCTGACAAATTTCTGCAAAAGATTTTCAACCTTATCACAATAGTGGAAGGTTAATGTTTGACAGATTCGTGTAGGTTGACCTGCTGTCGTGTGTACGTGTATTTAACTCAACCATATAACATAGTTATATTTTTGTAAGTTTATAAGAGTAAACACGGAAGTCATTGCACACAAGACACCTACGCATCATACAAAAAATATACACATTATAATTGTTGACTTGTATTTTTTAAGTTGGTAAAAAAAGTACAAAAATCGCGACGTTGCCGTTCCGTGGACACAAATTAAATGTTCCTTCATTAAAGACCACGCTCACACGTGCAATTTCCGGCCCAACAGTAAAGGCAAATTGCCGTTAGAACATCTTGTGAATCCGTACTGTGCTAACTTGAGTTTTAATAGTACTGCCTTCTATAGTCCTTTGTCCAGCAAGAGGCCAATAATAGACTAGCAGACGTACATACAATTATGCGGCAACAATCACCTACATACAGCGTATTATCTACGTTCGGCTATTTGCGTAACACGTGCGTGTGTGTGTATGTATGTACACACAGTTATTGCCTTCAATCAATATTGTCGCAAGTTCAATAGACCGACCAATCATGAATTGGCCAAACAGTTTAAGTGCTTTCAGGTGTCTTTGAATCATTTATTCTGAAAGGAATAACATGTGGCTAACCAATTATTAATCAATTAGCTTGATTTTATGAGCTCGTTAAAATTTTTTGTGGCTAATATTTGCTTTAGTAGATAGACAGCAAAAAAACTTTTTCTTTTGTTTTAGAAATATATGGCTGTAACTTCAATCAAGTGCTTTCGTAGCCGCCGTAGCAAAGCCTCGTAGCCGGCGTAGCAGTTTCATCGTAGCACAGTGTTTCGGCGGAGAACTATGTAACTTCATGTTCAACGTAGAAGAAGAATGCTGTATGCAGGTCAGTCGTAGTTACATTTATATAGAATAATTAATCAGTAATTGCAATGTTTCATACCTAAATTATTTTATATCATAATCGACGGAAGCCTGAATCCATTTGGCCATTTGAAATAACAAAAAATCGCACAGAGCTGAATTTTGGTGGAGACCTCGGATTCAGTATTATAAATAAAATATTAAAAGCTCACATCAACTGCGGATTGATGACCAAATCGTGCTTGCTTATAAATGGAACTAAATATTTAATTGAACTGTACAGTCATAATATACGTCGAATCGCTCTCTGTGTTTCCAATACCGACACTGCTATTAGTTTATCTGTCACTCTATCGATCGCCGGGAGGTAGGTAGAATAGGATTGTTGGTTTCTATTTAAACGGGAACAGAAGCTTGCTTATGTAACAATGAATTTACTATAAAGTTAACTACATTTCAAAAGGCTATTTAAATAGTCGCAAAAATACAAAAATAATCTAAACACGATTAATTTTTCGGCCTTTAACTAGCATTTCGTTTAGGTGTGACAAAAAATGTGCAATCATTTTGTAATTCATGTCATTCGACAGAGTCGATATTGCAAGTGTTTTAGATACACCAATTAATATACCTGACGATATTCAACTAGCTAGACTGCTAGACTAACTAGCTAAACTTATCGCTCCATGATAAAAAGTACCTTTCTGTTAATAAGATGCATAAGCTAAGTCTAAGAAAATCTGTTCGATGGCCTAAGCACGATTGAAACAAAAACAAATAACATTTATAGTATTTGAAGGATAAAGTACATACAATATTATTGCAGTTTACCGAAACTAACTACAAACTAAAGTACACGAAAATGATTCCAGTTTTATTAAGTTCTGTAGCCATATAGCCCTGTTTTTACCCTCGTATAGAACAAAGTAATAAACACGAGTAATATAAGGTATTAATCTCCGCGAAATAATAGATGAACACTCGAGCGAAGCCTTAAGCCGCTCAGGCGCAGCTTATAGTCTTTCAACAAAATGGAAACTTAACTACAAGTATATTACAGAAGCCCCGTTTTGAAAAACTGAGCAATTAATTATTATATTCTCACTCATCTGCCTAGCCTTTTCCCAACTATATTGGGGTCGGCTTCCAGTCTAACCGGATGCAGCTGAGAACCAGTGTTTTACATGGAGCGACTGCCT
>NWSH02000323.1:8769804-8791092 GCA_002382865.2 Heliothis virescens
GACTGAATGTGGCTGACCTCCACAACCCAGCTACCCGGGCAACCTGGCACCCTTGTAAGACTGGTTGTCAGACTTTCTGGCTTCTGACTACCCGTAACGACTGCCAAAGATGGTCAAATGACAGCCGGGACCCACTAATTTATCGTGCCTTCCGAACAGCGAAGAACTCGTTATGACAAGATGGTCACCCATCCACGGACCGACCGCGTCAAGCGTTGCTTACCTTATGATCGATCGATCCGCGCGGCTTTGACTCAGCCACGAGCTCTTCGAGTACTCTTCTTCGAGGAATTATATTCTCACTATATCCTATAATTATAAGTCGTGGTGGCCTAGTGAGTAAAGCATCCACCTCTCAGGTATGAGTGTGTGGGTTCGATTCCAGGTCAGGCAAGTATCAATGCAACTTTTCTAAGTTTGTATGTACTTTCTAAATAAATCATTATTACACACAGATAAAAGGTGAAGGAAAAATCTGAGGAAATCTGGACTATAAAGTCTGAAGTCACCAACCCGCATTGAGCAAGCGTGTGATTAATGCTCGGAAATCCGAACTCGTTATGACAAGATGGTCACCCATCCACGGACCGACCGCGTCAAGCGTTGCTTAACCTTATGATCGATCGATCCGCGCGGCTTTGACTCAGCCACGAGCTCTTCCGAGGTACTCTTCTTCGAGGTATTATATTCTCACTATAATCCTATAATATAAGTCGTGGTGGCCTAGTGAGTAAAGCATCCACCTCTCAGGTATGAGTGTGTGGGTTCGATTCCAGGTCAGGCAAGTATCAATGCANATTCAGTTAGCTAGGGATGGACGAATTATGTTTGAGCACCGGTATCGGGATCACATTAAACTGTCATAATGCTAGTAGTCGTAGTAATAATAGTCGTGGTGGCCTAGTGGGTAAAGCACCAGTCTTTCAAGTACGAGTGTGTAGGTTAGATTCCAGGTCAGGCAAGTATCAATGCAACTTTTCTAAGTTTGTATGTACTTTCTAAATAAATCTTATACACCACAGATAAAAGGTGAAGGAAAACATCTTGAGGAAATCTGGACTATAAAGTCTGAAGTCACCAACCCGCATTGAGCAAGCGTGGTGATTAATGCTCAATCCTTCTCCCTGAGAGAGGAGGCCTGTGCCCAGCAGTGGGACGATAAAAAGGGTACAAAAAAAACCCAGTTTGTTCTATAAATGAACACGAACAAAAACTTATGTTTATAGAACTATACTACTTGTAATATGCACTCTTTCTACTATATATAGATAAGATAAGTAGTCATTGTAAGATAGAATACACTATTATTCTAGCACAACCTATTATGTATCTTCAGATCGAAAAGTATATTTCAACTTCCCCAAAGTCATCTTTCAAATTTCGCTTTATTTCTGTTTTAAACTCAATATAGATAAAGTTAATAGTTTCACTGAAATTCAATTAATTTTACACGTTGATGAACAACCAGCCGCGATGATCACATTAGTGCTCAATTTTCATTTTATCAAATCAATATTATACCGCACAGGTTTCGCGGAAAATTGTATTTTCGCTACACCTATTTTGTTACGTTTTATAAAGGGCCTCGATATATTAAAATCTCAAAAGAAAATTAGTTTTTTTTTTGTGATCAATATGTCGTTGAATGATTGCAACTTATTAAAACGATCTTACCAAAAATCTATTAACTATAGTTGGAATAATCGAAATGCGTAACCCCATATGAATAAACTATTGAAACATCAAACGTGTACTCGATCTATCTTATGCAAATAAATACTGTAACTGTAGTGCCTAAATAGTTAGATATTAAATAGTAAGCAGCACGTACGTATAGAACGTGTGGCTAGCACATGATATGTTTAGTCAGCAAAAAATACATAAAATTCTATACGCTATGGACATCATAGCATACTATAAGAGGAAAACAATATGTTATCTATATTTAGATAACGTCAAATTTCCCGAAACAATACTTTAAGACTTGGCCTTTACATTATTCAATAATAACCGTTTTTTGTTGGTGGTTCTATTGCTCATAAGTGGTTCAGATATCCAAGACCAATATTTCATGTCTTTGAAAAGAGAATTGATGAACTTACAGTGTGTTGCACCATTTAGCTACAACGTTAACCGAATCAAGCAGCTTTTACCAATGGATGGCAATTTAACGGCTGGTAATGGCTTGCTTATCATTGTAAATAAATGGTGCAATCCACCCTTAGTATAAAAACAAAAATAAAGAGAGCGCACTTACCTGTACAATGCAACTAAAGTATACTAAAGTCACATAAAAAGCGAAGAACTAAAACCGCGCAAAAATGAAATTGTTACAGAGAGTAATTAAAGACGGTGCAGCAAAACAAACGTAATGAAATAAACGCGAGGCGCGCCAAATGCTGCCAGTGTAATGGCAAAAACAACGCGGGGAGGGTACACCGCATTGCACCAGTTGAATCTCACCCTCCGAGGGGGCATCCCGACCCCCGGCCCGGTCCCCAGCTCCGAGGGGTTCCACAGGGTACTTGTTGACGTCCGGGGATGCGAACTGCGTACCCAATTGATTTTTGGCCAAGTCAGCCTTGCCAAGATATGTGTCTGACGCGCGATGAATCGACAATGCCTAGTTTATAATGATTAGTTTTATAAGTTTCGATTTGCTCGGGTCTTTAGAAAAACATGACGGAACATTTATGTGAACCTCAATGTGAATTCGTGATGTATTGATTGGACCAAACATTGTTATTTTAATGATAATAGAGATGCTTTTGTCAAATTCAACAAGCTTGGATGTCCTGAAAGTTTAATTGACCTGGGAAATAAATCATTAAATTCTTAGTATTAAACCAAATAGATTAATATTAAAGACGCTTGCTGTGAAACTTCACAACTTATCCACGCAATTCATTGAGTGTAAGCTCTCACACTTGGAAGAGCTTACCGAAATGAAGGCAAATATCCTAAAAATAGTAATTACCTCAACATATTTAGGGACTTGTCTCTGTATTCGAAGACTTATTACAAAGACATTACAACAAGGTTTCCTAACTTTTTTTACTTTTTATAGACCTTTGCTAGTCCTTATGGAATGTAAGACACTAGTTGCACAGTTCCAAAAAGTTGGTCCTATGGGTAACCCACGCCGATGGCAAGAAACTCTATTCACACTCTTTTCAAATATGATAATAGCGTTCACAAATACCTGATTAATTCGATTTTGTAGATCAACAATTGCTAGTAGTATTTTATGCTTTTTCTTGGTATTAGTACAATGAATATCACTTCATACAGTGTGTGAGTTCGCAAACCGACAGCTTATCACACACCACAGTTCACACGATTCCTCGGGCACCTATAAGCCAATTGTTTGCTCTCACATTGTCTCAGTCCATTGACATTGCAGCACACAGCCAATGTATTCAGTATCCTCCAGTCAATCCAAACATAGGTATCTATTAATCACAAACGTTGAATAATACACAAGATTGTATTGCAAGCACTTTCCGCATAGAAAAGCTGTAACAGTATACAACGCCAGACCTTTTTCAAATTGTATTTCCAATTTAAAACCTCGATTGAAATGATTTGTTGCGAACCTTTTGCTATCACAATAAAAAGGCAAAAGGAGCGAGAAATATTTGAAAGCGGCGTCGTCGGGTGAAATCGGTCGGGGTAGGTATTATCGGACGCGGGCCATCGCAAGTTCGTTCCCATGTTCCCGGACAAAGCTGACACAGCTGTGCAACTCCGTGCTCCCGCTAACTGTATGGGATACAAACGTTCAAACCAAGTCTAAAATGCTAGCGGAATTTCCCGATAGCTCTCGAACAAAAAGTACGAGAACCGGCTATTGTTTTAAAATGAATGTATTGTAGTCCGGAATTGGTGGTGGAAAATAAAAAATGTTTGCGTCTATTATTGAAAAAGAGCGGGTTTTGGGCTGTGGTTGCCTTTATAAGCTGCGAACTTTGTATTTGAAATAATAATAAATAATAATAAATAATAAAATTTTATTAAAAACATAGATCAACATTACAAATACAAATTGCTCAGTAGTAATACTAATACAAGGCTTAATAATAACAATCTTAGGAGTTAACTTAATCTAAATTAAAACATAATTATATGCGAGAAATACGTTCACGAGCTATCATCGGGACCTCCCGAACTAAGTTTATTAAAACCTGTGTTTCGGGTTATCTCATCACAAAATATTTGATACTCATTTAAGCATAATCATATCACATAATTAGGTATAGACTAAGTAGGACAAGCTGTTCAAAGTTATTGAAATAAATTACTCTACATATTATAATAATTGTCCAAGCATAGTTTATTGTAACACTTCTAGCAATTTTTCCGTATCTGAGTAATTGAGGGTCTGGAGATATTCTGTCAGCATTATGTTACACTTATTTAAACTTACACTATATATTTTTAGCAGTCTGTTCAATTTGTTATACACATAAGGTCCTAGAAATAGATAAAATCTGTTAGTAAAAGCGTGTTTCGTATGAGGGTTAGTACAAACTAAATCCTTTCTTCTCTTGCTGGAAGATACCGAGCTGAAACTAATTTCAGTATGCTGGAGTAGTACTATATTTAAGATGAATAACTGGCGTACTGTTAGTACTTTGCATTCCCTGTATAGCTGGTGAGTGGGAAACCTGAAAGGACGAAAGGTAGCCACCTTAAGGATTGCCCTTTGGGCACGTTCTAGTGGTAAGAGAATAGTTTTGGGGGCACCACCCCATGAGCTAATACAGTAGGTCAGAATGGATTGACATAAAGCCATATACACCTGTCGAATTAAAGTAAAGTCTGCAATGTTGCGCAAGTGTTTAAAGACATAGATTAATTTACGTACTCTAGTGCATAATAAATCAATATGTTTACGGAAGTTAAGATTAGTGTCAACCGTGATACCTAAATATTTTACATGTTCAGTTTTTAACAATGTAGGGCAAGCGCATGCTGTGTCAGCGGTCGTACTCGTGTGACAATTATGTGCGTAAATGCTTAGGTTAGTAGTCGGTATGTTAGAATTTCTTATTGAAAATAAGATGTAATTTGTTTTACTTGAATTTAATGTTAGAAGATTATATTGTAGCCAATTAGATACTACATTGAAACCTTTTTGGGCATGTTCATAGACCTCATGTTTTGATTGACCTGTAAACACAAGAGCTGTGTCATCGGCATACGACATAGTGACACCATTTTGAAGAGACAAGCTACATAGGTCATTGATGTATATTAGGAATAAAGTAGGACCCAATATACTACCCTGAGGAATTCCGTAGCAACTGTTTTTTAATTCAGAGCTTCTATATTGACCAATTTTTACACACTGCTGACGATTTCTAAGATAGTCCGAGAATAATTTAAGCTGTGCTCCTCTTATACCAATTTTTTCAAGTTTATAGAATAACAGGGAGCAAGAAATGGTGTCAAACGCCTTGGCTAGGTCTAAAAAGATCCCAATTGTGTGCATTCCTTTATCTAGGCTTGTGCAAATATAATCGGTAAGTCGATGAACTGCTTGGTTAGTCGACCTATTAGACCTAAATCCAAATTGGCGATCGGACAGCAAATTGTTGTTCTCAAGATATTTAATTAGTCTAACGCTAATAATTTTCTCCAGAATCTTAGAAAGGCCTGATAGTACTGCAATAGGTCTATAGTTGGCAACATTATTTTTGTCTCCGGCTTTAAAAACAGGGGTAACTAAGGCTTTTTTCAGCAGATTAGGAAATATACCGTTCGTTAAACATAAGTTAAATATGTATGTTAGTGGAGGTGCAATTATGTGCTTGAATCTTTTTAGTACGTTATTGGGTATGTTATCCCACCCAACCGCACAAGAGTCCTTTAACCCATCTATAATATTAACTACTTCTACAATATCTGTATCTAGTAACACAAACGAACCTAAAATATTATGTGTCACAGTTGTAACCTGCGGAGAGGAATTTCTAGATGAAGCTTTTTCTGCTAAATTTTTACCCATATTAACAAAATAATGGTTCACTCTATTTGCCGCCAGTGTTGGGGTTATATCGGTTTCTAAAAGTTCCAGAGCTGAGTCTGATTTCTTAGATATGAGAGTATTGTTTTTAACAACTTTCCATAAGAGCTTACTGTTTTTTCCGGCTTTTTGTATTTGAACTTTATCGTACTGGGTTTTTAATTTTTTAAGTAGGTTGTTGCAGAAATTCCTGTACCGTTTATATGTAACTGCAAGTATCTCATTTCCAGGTGCAAGTTTAAGTTTTTGGTGTAGTTTATCCCTGTGTCTAATGCAACGGACAAGGCCAGGCGTAATCCACGGCTTAATATTGCTATATTTTCGAGGTATAATTTTAGTAGTAGTATTATTTCTAATAATTGTTTGTAATGACTCAATAAAATACTGCAAACTAATATTTGGATCACTAGAACTGTAAACGGGGTCAAGGTTTAACTCGCGTATGTCGTTTTCCAAAGTCGTCATATTTAGTTTTGTTAAGCTACGCATGCAGTTTTTTCTAGGTAACGACATTTGTAAGGTTAGTAATATTGCTTGATGATCTGTAAGCGATGAATTAGTAATATAAGTTTTGGAAGGTAATTTCGATTTTATAATTATGTGGTCTAAGCATGAACCACTCTGGTGCGTAGGGAGATCATGAGCTGGCAATAATCCATGGAATGTACAGATATTCAGGTAGTTATGTGCATGAGTGTTAGTTTTCCCAGGAACAATGTTGATGTTAATGTCACCTAAAAGTATAATATTGTTATAACACGAAAGTTGTCCTAAAATAGTATTAAGAGAGTCTAGGAATATATCTACATTTTGAGATGGAGGCCTGTATACTGCCAGTGCAACTGTATCTTCGTTTATTTTAATTAAGAGACTATTACAGCCCTGAAATAAAGGCTCTTCTATTGTTATTTTTAGTGTATTTTTAATATATACAACCAGTCCATCATTTTGATTGATATTTATCGTAGTTTTACATAAAGTATAACCATCTAGCGTTGGCAAATTATCTGCATGCTTAGATAACCAACATTCTGTAAGTACGATGACATCACAGCTGACATCAAGGTTCTGTAAAAGTACTTCAAAACCATTAAAATTCCGGCTTATACTACGAATGTTCTGAGTAAGGAAAGTTAGTAGTTTATCACCAGTAGGAATATATTTTTTGCAGTTTTCAACATTGCAGACTATGGACTCAGATACGGAAAAAAAATGAATAAATAAAATTTTATTAAAAACATAGATCAACATTACAAATACAAATTGCTCAGTAGTAATACTAATAAAAGGCTTAATAATAACAATCTTAGGAGTTAACTTAATCTAAATTAAAACATAATTATATGCGAGAAATACGTTCACGAGCTATCATCGGGACCACCCGAACTAAGTTTATTAAAACCTGTGTTTCGGGTTATCTCATCACAAAATATTTGATACTCATTTAAGCATAATCATATCACATAATTAGGTATAGACTAAGTAGGACAAGCTGTTCAAAGTTATTGAAATAAATTACTCTACATATTATAATAATTGTCCAAGCATAGTTTATTGTAACACTTCTAGCAATTTTTCCGTATCTGAGTAATTGAGGGTCTGGAGATATTCTGTCAGCATTATGTTACACTTATTTAAACTTACACTATATATTTTTAGCAGTCTGTTCAATTTGTTATACACATAAGGTCCTAGAAATAGATAAAATCTGTTAGTAAAAGCGTGTTTCGTATGAGGGTTAGTACAAACTAAATCCTTTCTTCTCTTGCTGGAAGATACCGAGCTGAAACTAATTTCAGTATGCTGGAGTAGTACTATATTTAAGATGAATAACTGGCGTACTGTTAGTACTTTGCATTCCCTGTATAGCTGGTGAGTGGGAAACCTGAAAGGACGAAAGGTAGCCACCTTAAGGATTGCCCTTTGGGCACGTTCTAGTGGTAAGAGAATAGTTTTGGGGGCACCACCCCATGAGCTAATACAGTAGGTCAGAATGGATTGACATAAAGCCATATACACCTGTCGAATTAAAGTAAAGTCTGCAATGTTGCGCAAGTGTTTAAAGACATAGATTAATTTACGTACTCTAGTGCATAATAAATCAATATGTTTACGGAAGTTAAGATTAGTGTCAACCGTGATACCTAAATATTTTACATGTTCAGTTTTTAACAATGTAGGGCAAGCGCATGCTGTGTCAGCGGTCGTACTCGTGTGACAATTATGTGCGTAAATGCTTAGGTTAGTAGTCGGTATGTTAGAATTTCTTATTGAAAATAAGATGTAATTTGTTTTACTTGAATTTAATGTTAGAAGATTATATTGTAGCCAATTAGATACTACATTGAAACCTTTTTGGGCATGTTCATAGACCTCATGTTTTGATTGACCTGTAAACACAAGAGCTGTGTCATCGGCATACGACATAGTGACACCATTTTGAAGAGACAAGCTACATAGGTCATTGATGTATATTAGGAATAAAGTAGGACCCAATATACTACCCTGAGGAATTCCGTAGCAACTGTTTTTTAATTCAGAGCTTCTATATTGACCAATTTTTACACACTGCTGACGATTTCTAAGATAGTCCGAGAATAATTTAAGCTGTGCTCCTCTTATACCAATTTTTTCAAGTTTATAGAATAACAGGGAGCAAGAAATGGTGTCAAACGCCTTGGCTAGGTCTAAAAAGATCCCAATTGTGTGCATTCCTTTATCTAGGCTTGTGCAAATATAATCGGTAAGTCGATGAACTGCTTGGTTAGTCGACCTATTAGACCTAAATCCAAATTGGCGATCGGACAGCAAATTGTTGTTCTCAAGATATTTAATTAGTCTAACGCTAATAATTTTCTCCAGAATCTTAGAAAGGCCTGATAGTACTGCAATAGGTCTATAGTTGGCAACATTATTTTTGTCTCCGGCTTTAAAAACAGGGGTAACTAAGGCTTTTTTCAGCAGATTAGGAAATATACCGTTCGTTAAACATAAGTTAAATATGTATGTTAGTGGAGGTGCAATTATGTGCTTGAATCTTTTTAGTACGTTATTGGGTATGTTATCCCACCCAACCGCACAAGAGTCCTTTAACCCATCTATAATATTAACTACTTCTACAATATCTGTATCTAGTAACACAAACGAACCTAAAATATTATGTGTCACAGTTGTAACCTGCGGAGAGGAATTTCTAGATGAAGCTTTTTCTGCTAAATTTTTACCCATATTAACAAAATAATGGTTCACTCTATTTGCCGCCAGTGTTGGGGTTATATCGGTTTCTAAAAGTTCCAGAGCTGAGTCTGATTTCTTAGATATGAGAGTATTGTTTTTAACAACTTTCCATAAGAGCTTACTGTTTTTTCCGGCTTTTTGTATTTGAACTTTATCGTACTGGGTTTTTAATTTTTTAAGTAGGTTGTTGCAGAAATTCCTGTACCGTTTATATGTAACTGCAAGTATCTCATTTCCAGGTGCAAGTTTAAGTTTTTGGTGTAGTTTATCCCTGTGTCTAATGCAACGGACAAGGCCAGGCGTAATCCACGGCTTAATATTGCTATATTTTCGAGGTATAATTTTAGTAGTAGTATTATTTCTAATAATTGTTTGTAATGACTCAATAAAATACTGCAAACTAATATTTGGATCACTAGAACTGTAAACGGGGTCAAGGTTTAAGTCGCGTATGTCGTTTTCCAAAGTCGTCATATTTAGTTTTGTTAAGCTACGCATGCAGTTTTTTCTAGGTAACGACATTTGTAAGGTTAGTAATATTGCTTGATGATCTGTAAGCGATGAATTAGTAATATAAGTTTTGGAAGGTAATTTCGATTTTATAATTATGTGGTCTAAGCATGAACCACTCTGGTGCGTAGGGAGATCATGAGCTGGCAATAATCCATGGAATGTACAGATATTCAGGTAGTTATGTGCATGAGTGTTAGTTTTCCCAGGAACAATGTTGATGTTAATGTCACCTAAAAGTATAATATTGTTATAACACGAAAGTTGTCCTAAAATAGTATTAAGAGAGTCTAGGAATATATCTACATTTTGAGATGGAGGCCTGTATACTGCCAGTGCAACTGTATCTTCGTTTATTTTAATTAAGAGACTATTACAGCCCTGAAATAAAGGCTCTTCTATTGTTATTTTTAGTGTATTTTTAATATATACAACCAGTCCATCATTTTGATTGATATTTATCGTAGTTTTACATAAAGTATAACCATCTAGCGTTGGCAAATTATCTGCATGCTTAGATAACCAACATTCTGTAAGTACGATGACATCACAGCTGACATCAAGGTTCTGTAAAAGTACTTCAAAACCATTAAAATTCCGGCTTATACTACGAATGTTCTGAGTAAGGAAAGTTAGTAGTTTATCACCAGTAGGAATATATTTTTTGCAGTTTTCAACATTGCAGACTATGGACTCAGATACGGAAAAAAAATCAATATCACTTATGAAGTTATTAGTCATATAGTTAAGATGTACTAAAAAAAAAGGATAAAAATAGAAGTTAAAACTACTGTATGTGCTACTTACAAATAAAATACGTGGCGCTCTCAGGCGCCTTCATAGTCAATTGTGTGTATATAGCTATCTTCTGCATATTTGCGTGCTGGGCAGCTCGCATCGCCAGTTGGATGGTCACATTTCCGCTTGAACCGCTTGCAGGTTGCACATTGAGGAGGAGATGATTTGTTGCTACATTCTTTAAAAGAATGTCCCATCTCCCCGCAGTGGTTACACGTGGGGCTTGTTTCGCGGCAAAACTTGGCTGCATGACCAAACTGTTGGCAGTTGAAACACCTGGTCACTATCGTGAAGTCTCTAACAGGGCATGACGTCCAATTTATGAAAATGCGGCCTTGGTTGATCAGCAGTTTCCTAATGCTAGCTGGTACTTCTATGATGTAATTACAAGTAGGACGATCTTTCTTACCGGACTTGTGGCTTAGTCTCACATCATTTAAGAAAGACGCACGCGTAGTATTCGGCAATTTTTCTGAGAGATTTTGTTCATAGATGCAGTCCATTACATCCGATTCAGTGAGGGCTACAGGGACACCAATGACAGCAATGCGTGGTCGGCGCTTAGAAGGTTCTTCGACTTTGAGGCCTGAGGTAACTAGTTTTTCTGACGTTTTCAGCTTCTCTATATCACCCTTGCTGTCCGCGCTGATAATAACACCTCCGTTTCTGATTTTTTTCAATCCACGGACTCGAAGTTTCAGCTCTTCAGGGGAAATAATTTTCTGGACTAGGTTTTTGGTTTCATCACTGGTCTGTGTTTTATCATTAGGGTAGATAGCAAGAGAGCTTAGATTGGCTGGCCGTACGAATTTGTCCTCTCCTTTTTTAACCATGTTAGCATAGGAAGTACATTCTGACTTACGTTCAGTTTCCACAACTTTTTTTAGTTCTTGGAGGGAGTTAGCGATGTCTTGTTGTTCTTGTAAATTTTGGATAGTGACATGGGCCTGGATTGTTTTCTGCTTCAGCGACTGATATAGTACTGCCATCTGAGATGTCCCATGAGTCACCTTACGGCATAGATTAGTGACACGAAGTTTCTGGTCACTGTTCATTTTCCCCTCAGCGACAATGGTACAAACTTCCGTCATAATTGACTCAATAGAGTTCAACCATTTCTGGATCTCCGGCGTAGTAACGAGTTCTACTTCAGGTTCCATGGACACTGGCGGCTCTGGTTCTTTTTGGTGTTGCTGTTCAGACGGCGATGGCGTCGGCGGTGGACTGCGCCGTAGTAATTGGCTTCGTCCAAAAGGGCTTTCTCCTGGGTTAGACATACTAACACAGACAGCAATATTACTTTATAAAAGTACTTAGATCATCTTGCACAGTGTACAAAGATGATACATAATTTTCAAATTACCGAGGATTTGGTCGAAGTATTGACTATCGTTTTTCGTCATATTTTATTATGATTGCAAATCAATCTAGGTATTGTAGAACAATACGCCATCATTGATATTATATTTCAACAACATTTTCAATCCATACTGCAGTATTGATGAATTTATAATGACTGAAATCTACTAATGAGTAGAGTGCTATGTTAATACGAATAATGAATTATTTATCTCATATTTCCGATGTATTTCACACGTCGAGTTTCGATGTAGGTAATTTTAAATAGAGAATATTCTACTAAACATGACAAGTTGACAACCGTCCAAGCTGTAGTTACCAAGAAAGCGAACCCTTTTATATTTAACACTGTCGCTTGATCGAAGAATTTCCACGAATATGCGGTTGTCCATATACATATATATGTGTATGTATGTATGTAGAGGCGTGTGCGGCCTACATCGCTCCTATCTGACCTAGAAGATATACATTACCGTCTTCACGATTTCACCCCTAGGTACACATCCAATTTTTGCGAAACCTTTTGTTATACTGCTGCCCTATTTTTAGATATTA
The DNA here is from genome assembly GCA_002382865.2 of Heliothis virescens. NCBI lineage: Eukaryota > Metazoa > Arthropoda > Insecta > Lepidoptera > Noctuidae > Heliothis > Heliothis virescens. Next base: position 8,782,292 of record NWSH02000323.1, read on the forward strand.
TGATTTGTTTTCTCTACCACCGTTGAGGGTAATAAATATACTATTTCAAGTTGTAATACAAAAGCTAAGTTCTAGATTAATTTACAGCAGCAATGTCGCCTCCATTATAAAATGGGTATCTGTATAAATTCTTATAACGTACAATAAAAAACTCTTGGCCGCAGTACAAGGGTGGGCGTTTAATGGGAGCAAATTCCACGGTATTAGCCACTTCATGAGTGATGTCGGTGACTAAGCACAAACCTGGAGTGGGTATACATCGACCCCAATTACGAAAGTGGAGCTCAGCGATGGATAATACGCTTTTCATACCTTTTCCACTCAACGTGCTCAAAATTAGAAAAAATGCGTTCATAACACAATGGCGCTTGTTTAAAATGAAGGTTGAAAAATGTATTTGGGTTCCTAAAATAAAAAATGTCTTCCCGAATATATTTTACAAAAACTGTCAACTTGTCGCCTACACGTGTATCTTGATATCGTTTTTCACTTGAAGATCATATAATTTTCTATTCTATGGAACCCATAGATTTTAATAAAAAATGAAAATTGGAGCTTTTGTAGCTTTCGTATGTTTCCGCCGTACTAGTTAGTTAGTAGGTCTTCTAGGTTCCTTAGTTTATTCGTATCAAACGTATCTAACCACAAACTACGAAGAAACACCGTTAATGAATTTCTGAAGCGCATTACACTTATTTAATTCATTATGTTGAGTTTCTCAGCGGAGAGAGCTAATGGGATTGGCGGGTACCTAATCTTTATAAAGCTTCTTACGACACGTGGCTAAAGCCGTGTGGTAAGAGATATCCTGTATTTCTGTAATGCTTATTAGTTTTGCTCAAAGGTTATTTCCATGAGGTCACCCAAATCACGCTCATCGAGTTTTTATTAATGAATGAAGTGTTATATTCTTTTTTTTTGCACATACAAAAACCTAACGAACATAATGTAACAAAAGTACAAAGTACAAAAGAAAATGGAAAGTTAAACACCTTGGTCAAAATCACGTCATGTAACATTGTAATAAAATTACAAGAGGCCTTTCTGGGAGTTATTCTAAATAAATATTCTGAACAGTTATCATTCTTTCGTGGAAATTCCTTTCGATTGAGTTATGCAACGTGTTTGACGAACCGAAGCTGTTCCTCATATATAATTGGAAAAGAATGAAATTTCCATCCAAACTCGTTCGGTATGATATTGGAAAAAAAATCTAGCCTTTTTTAGCAAACCGTTATTGAGTGACAAGTATTTAAAATGCAACGAAGTTGAAATGAAGATGCGAATACCTACTATAATAACATATTTTGTTCTCGCTGTTTTAGGCAAAATATTAAACAAAATGTAAGCGTTTTAAACAACAATTACATTGCTTTTTTTATGAACTAGTTACCACAGAATTTTCATCGAGGTGAAACAAGAAATTGCTCAAATTACAACATGATGTAGCGTAGGTAAAGTACTCATATTAGCATAAACCGATATCTCGCAGCGTACGAACTAGCTAGTTACCTACTGACGTTCCTATAAACGACGTAAAGTCTTAATTTAGAGAAGGCTACGTATCTCGTAACATGCTCAGTCTCCTATTATACGTAATGACGACAAATCTAATTTAATTAATTTCCCCTTGAATGAGATAGCAGTGATGAAGTGAGCTCGCTCGTAAGCCGAGTCTGCGGCGGAAAGAGCTCGGAGCGAATTAAAACGACGGGTTTATACCATTCGGCGCGGATCCCTGATTTTATTGTCTCGTTTGCTTTATCTCATTATCTCCGTTTACTTTAATGAGTGCGCTTGAACGGATGCCTCTGGTTTTTGCCAGAAATATACGATACGAGGAATATACGATATTAAGCTTTGACGTCGTATCTGATATGGTTCTGCCGCTAGATTAAATATTAAACTTATACCTACCGTTTGTATAACTGGGAAATGCTAATATTTGTTTAGCTTTGACAGCACAAATATAGTACATTTCGTGTTTGCTGTAAGCTGGTGGTTTCTGCTTTGATAATTCATGGCTAAATATCAAACGTTCATATGCGTGCGTGCACTCTTTGACGGTTATACCCGGAAATATCAAACGTTTGAAGTCCAATTAATTAGAAATTATAAATAGAGAAATAAATAAACAAATGTTATTAGTGAGTGTTATAGGTATTTTACTTTTGACTAACGCCGGTTTAAGATATAAATAAATATTTATTTGTAATTAAATCCTGAAGGAATTCATAAATATATACATGAAATGGCTACATAGTCCCCGTCGTTTTCCCGTAGTTTAACCGAACCTAATACCAAGTTCAAAAGCTGATAAACTTACCATCGACAATACATCTATGTTTCTATATCAGAACAGGCTATTTCACCCCAGAAATGTAGAAGCCTTCACCTTGTATAAAGTTAGCGGTTGTAATAGACGCGACCTAATTTATTTCAACCTTAATACCTTGACTTAAGGTTTAATTTTTGGGGTCACGAAACTTGTTGAGATGCTTTGAAACGACTTGAAAACTTCGTCTTGGGAACAAGTAGTCCGACTTTAATTAAGGCTGAAGACTTATATTTTGAAGAATAGTTCCAAGCTCAGTGTAGGCAAAGTAAGCGGCGTTAATATTGGGAGTACTATTTAAGCCCGCTTATGTTGTTTATTAATTACACAATTAGGTTATTTTAGATTTTTTAAATAATACAGAAGACGGGTTTTTTCAATATCTTCCTGTATGATTTACTTTCCATCCACAGAAATAGGCATTTGTTTATGATTGATGTTTATCTCAGCCTGAACGTCCACTGCTGAACATGACGCAATTTATAATTATACCAATACAAGCATTTGGGAATGTTTGTTAAAATTTGGTAAATTTTCATAATGTATTTTTCAGTTTTTAATACTAATTGGACACATTACGGCACGCGTATATACACACACATACTAACGTGTTTCGCAGTATCGATGCTCTCAATTTTGTGAGCGTCTATACCGTCATGATGCCTCTTGCTTCCCCTTCTGCTATAGAGTTTGACAGATTTGTATCTAGTAATGGCAAATACAATTGCTTTATATGATACGCCTGGATTGGTATATATAGGCTAAGTTTCATCCCTGATTCGGCACCATCCCCAACTAGTACCTATATTGTTTATTGTTATCAGTGAAACCTAATAAAATTCGGAATTCCTATTAGAATTAATCGATTTAAAAAAATACCTAGACCTCTTGTTCACACACGGGTTTCTGCCGTAAAAATCTACGGCCGGTATTGTATGGGTAACGATAAAAACGTGCGGTTTGGGATGACTTTTTTTGACGGCACGGCAAATTTGCCGTGAATTGAAAAAAAATAACGTAGGTCTTAGATTGAAAATTCCAGCTACCGATACCAGTGGCGTAGCTACGAAGGGACTAGCCGGGGCAGTGCCCCGGGGCCCCCAAGCTCAGGGGGGGCCTCGAAGAATGAACCTTAGGGGGCCCCTAAACTTTTCAAAGTTAGTCTCATTTTTACAATAAATAATAAAGACAGCTTACAATCTAAAAAAAAACTCGCTCTGTTCGCTCATGATACATATCCCTTTCTTTTTTTCCTTTAAGAGGCCTCATTTTTCTATTTGCCTCGGTGCCCGCGGTTACCTAGCTACGCCACTGACCGATACATAATTTTATTTTATAGAACCGAGACCGAATCGATTGAATGTGCGAGGTAAAGTGATCTTCGTGATGTGCGCATGCCTTACGTAGGTACCTTGTAGGTCTTCTTTAATTCCCAGCTACCAGGTAATGTCGTGTGAAGCAACTAGTGGCTACTCGTGTTACAGTATCGCTTTGCCCGATCTACTGAGCTATGAGACTGAGTGAGTTGCATTCATTTAAAATTCATTCGTTCGGGCAAAATAATTTTAAACGTATCGAAATGTTTCCTTTTTTGTCTCTGTAACATCGTTTGTTTTAGTAAATACTGATTTAGATATTAATAAGTAAGTACCTACAGCAAGTTGAATTTTAAAGATATCGTTTTTTAAAGTCCACGTTTGCCTTCTGTTAAATTATGCATTTATAGTTTCGATTCTATCAATAACTTCGACAGATTTAAAACCTTTGACTGAAACGTTTATTTAAAATATTTTACTGAAAATTTCCTTTAAAACCTTTTACTCGAACATTTATTCAAAAGAAAGCCAATTTAATAGCTCGAAGCAAAATTACAGGCAGTCTCACAAAGAAAAGTCGATTACAGTATAAAAACCGATAGCTGTTTAAATAAATTCTGCGATGTTTTTATATTTCAATGTTCAATAAAATAGATGGAAGGAAAATAATTTAAATCACGAAAGTATATTGAAACACGAGGACTATTCGATTTAATTTGTATCAAGTTGTTGGAGGCGGGCTCCGGAATAAAACGGTCCGAGCTTTTGAATGCGCTCGAAGTAAATTCAAAAGTAGGTACTCGGTAGGTATGTAAATAGTCAAAGCCTTGCTTACTTCATTTGGATTCCTGATTCAAAATAAACTACAAATTGATATTTATAATGTAGAGTTAGTTTTTTTAGAGCACACTGCAAACTTTTAGTCGGTCAATAGATTTTTGGGGCTCGTAAATCTGTAACTGAGATAAATCAATAGTATCTGAATCTATACTAATATTATAAAGCCGAATAGTTTGTTTCGTTGAACGCGCTAATCTCACGATAAGTATTTCTGTGTTTGATAGCCCATTTATCGAGGAAGGCTATGAGCTACTTTTTATCCGGGTACGCGGAGTAGTTACCGCGGGACGCGGGGGAATCCGCTGAAGCTAGTTGAGCTAGCTAGGTGGAAGCTAGTTTTTATATAAACTATCAGTTAATTTATCTGTGTTGAAGCGGAATAAAAATGATAAACTTGTTGTGTATTTAAATAGCTACTAGAGTCCAATTTCACCAACAACATAAACGAGCGTTGATTTTAATAGCTGGAAGAAATACTCCATGACAGAGAAATAAAAAAAAAGAAATACCGTTCCCAAGTCTAACCACTAAATTGGCACGAGTAAAAAGTGTTAAATATTCTATGCTTTTAACTCTATTTTAACTACTATCAGTTATTCAAAAACTTACTTACGTAACAAAACAACTGAAACTAAAAGGCAGTCTGATAATAGGAATGTTCAATAAACTATGAATTGATTCAGGCGCCTCGTCGCGAAACGCGGTACATATTTGAATAGCACGATTTGCCGAGCAAATTGCAGGCCAAACAGGTTGATCAGTGATTGATTGCAGCAATCAAAGTCTCATCGTTTATTCACAAACGATTCAGCTTTTACATTGAAACATTGTAGTGGGTGTATGATTTTATTCGCAGTTGTAAGGTTTCCCGTGGTTAACCGTGTACAGTTGTTCCAAGTTCTTTATCACGGCTTATGTGAGGATCGACCAGTAGGTACTTACGTATAATAATAATTTAACTGTCCATTTTTAGGGTTCCGTACCCAAAAGGGTAAAACGGGACCCTATTACAAAGACTTCGTTATCTGTCTGTCTGTCTCCAGGCTGTATTTCATAAACCGTGATAGCTAGAAAGCTGAAATTTTCACAAAGGATGTATTTTCCTTGCCTCTATAACAACAAATACTAAAAATTACAATAAACGTATGAAACCGCAAATTATAACTTTGTTATTCATACATTTGTATGGAAAACAAAATTATAATTTGCGGTTTATAAAAATGTTTGCATTTTGGCTAGTTGTAGGTAACAGATGCGTTCATTTTTCATAGATAATGGTACGGAAACCTTCGTGCGCGAGTCCAACTCGCACTTGGCCGGTTTTTTTTATGAACAGAGTAGTATGTGAAAGTGTCAGAATATGCACAGAATATTCATACCAACCTTATCGGAAATAAAATCTTCAAATTCTAATAGCATACATGTACTTATGTATAATAGGTATATGTGCACATAACTGATATCTAGTAATAACTTAACTATTAAAATAGTTACCAAAATAAACAACAGTTAAAATTAAGCCCGAGACTATTCATTATGGCGAAAATTGGTTCTCAAAACGTTGGCAGGGTTGAACGAAAGACTAAGACGAAATTGCATATTTCAGAAGCGTTGATTCAATCGGGTTGGCAGGGCTTGGCGGCAAAACCTTTTAAGATATTAGTTGGCTATTGTTCTTAATAAATTACTGCCTGAGTCGGAACAGCTCGTAATTAAATATGACACTCGCAACGTGCCAATCTTGATGGAGAATTTAGATTATGAAAATAAAGTCTACGGATCGTGTATGTAGGCACTTTTTAAGCTTCCATTTTGTCATTATTATTCATTATTTACTAATGGAAAAAGGTATCGTATTTTCATTTGCTAGTTATGGTTTAAAAAATAATAACATTTATACGTGGAAATATGTATTAAGCCGGGCAAGGCTCACTGTTCAGAATTAATCCATTTGTGTCTGCATCATTGAAATACTCTTTTACTGGCTGACGGGAGCCATAATCTAGAGATTACATGCATGGAATGGATTACTAGGAAAATATATATTTTTTGAAAAATGTGAGACTTATCTTTTAAATACAAATAAAAGCTGATTTATAAGGAACTTGGGTTGTTTGCTTGCGGCTTTTTGAGAGAGTAGTAACACGTATACACTACTGGTTTACAACAGGCTTAAAAGTGCTTTTTACTTAACTGAGGGTTAAATGGGTAACATTAAAGTAAAGGGGTTTAGTACGTAGCCGGATGGACGGACTAACGTTGTTTTTCACGATGTACCTTGAAGAGCATTTTACTACAAAAGATTTAATGCACAGTAAATGTTGAAAAGATTTTTATTTAGTTAGCTTCCGTAGAAATGTTTTTGAACAACGGTTTTTACGTATTACATGAGTTTTACGATGTTGTAATGTAATTTTGATGTTGGACTCGTGCAGGTTCCGTACCATTATCTATGAAAAAATATATAGAATAATTTTTCGGCAACAAAGAATAACTTTGTATTTTTCAGGTACAATAAATAAATAAATAATAAATAAATTGTTTATTGTCCCCTTTTTTTCAGTTTTTATTGTGGTCTATAACTTATTTTTTTTTAAGATTTTTAACTTTTTGAGTTTACTTTAAAATGCTTGATTTTGAAAAAAAATGGTTTTAGGAACCTAAGTATCATTTTAAAGACCCGACATGTATAGGTTTGACGTTATTTTTTTGTATCTATTCTATGTAGTGGACTCTAATATTGTTATTATTTTATTTTTATAACAAAAATCGTAAAGTGGTAAGTATGAAACATCTACTTACCAAGTTATTGTGTAGTCTTAATAGTTTCGGAATAAAGTGTCTGTGACATACGCACGGACAGACAGACATGCCGAATTTATAATGGTTTAGTTTTTTGTCATTCGTCAATGGAACCCTAGTAAAAGAACAGCAGTTCCAATTCAGTCATTCAACAGTGTTAATTCAGGAATGTAATCAAAGAGCAACAGCGACAATTTAACATTTTACCAACAAAATGATAACAAAACGACATCTCCCTTTGTAAAACGGCAACTGTCCAGTCGTAATAAGCGGGCCGAACAAATAGGAGTAAAACAATTCACATTCACGTGTTCTCCGTTCAATCCTTTGTAAGTTTCGTGAGAGAGGGAACGTAGCATTTCATAATTGCATCAGTGACGATGTTCTTTATAGGAGCGCAGTTACCGCTGTCGGAATGCCATTCCGCCCGGCCGGGCTTTGCGCGTCCAAACTTTGTACCGCATACGAATTACACCGCTGAAGTTTTGGAAGTGTTGAGCACCTTTATACTTTGTAATTGGAATTGTCAGTTGTTTCCCAATTGTAAAGTGAGAGGTAGCTTTCGTAGCTTTTGTGTTGCGATAGTATTTTGGTTTCTGTTTTGAACTGGTTCAGTTTGTGGCACGGAATTTCAGCCGTAGAAACTTTGATGAATAGGCTCCATCGTATATTTGTGGGTATTAGGTATATATATATACATTTACCTTTTGAAATGCCAGTTTCATTGAAATTATTTAGGTACCGTGAAAATAACAGGTTTACATTTTAGGTACTGCTAATTGGATGCCAAAAGGCACAAAGGCAGCATAAAAGAGTGGATTATGAAATTGATTTCATAATCATTGCTATTTATCTGTGAAACATAAGCTTATTGTACATCCAATATATATTCAGTGTTGGTCTAAAGGCGTTAATTCAAAGGATAGAACCGTCACAGCTAGTCTGGCTATTCGCACGGCTTCTAAGCGCTGACGCCGGCACAATGGCTGCGGCTGCCCGACTTATTCACGTTAAACTACGCTTTGTCGATTGTTCCAAGCGATAATTGCTTTGTCATTTGTTGAATGCATTTGTCAGCACTAGCGGCCATTGTTGTAAGATTTAAATAAAGGCTGTTGTAATTCGGTTGAGAGAGAATAATCGGGAAAGCTCATTTACATGAAGCTGGCGTGAGTAAAGTGTACGCTGTTCTGTTTCGTGGAAGCAATGTTACATTCGGGCGCTGTAATGAACTTTTCAGTTCCACCTTCATGACAAACTATACGAAGTTTTCTGTAGGTGTCACGGTCAGTTATCAAATTGTATTTTATGAAGAGCGATGTCTTCTATATTCATTCTAGTCTAAAAAATACTGTTCTCCTAACCTACACCAAAGGTTCGCGACAATGTTCTTGTGAAACAGGAAACAAAACAAGTCTGCGAAAGTTCAAAAAACCATTGTAAATACGATCCCACCAAAAACATTCTGTAAAAAACTAGCCAATTCTCGCTGAAGCTGCTTGTTTATC
>NWSH02000323.1:8791192-8835550 GCA_002382865.2 Heliothis virescens
TGGCGCTTGCCAGCCAGTCTTTGCTTGAACTTGGCTTGACACGCTGCCGCGTGTCTAGATGTGGCATTGGCAACGGCGACAAGGTGAGGCCTGCACGTGGAAGAAATAGTATGTTAATATTGCAGAACTAATTTAAAATTTCAACTCAATCATATGTTCTATGATTTGTTTGTTTCAACAAGAACCTTTTATTAAACTTGTGAAATTTGATTCTATTAAAATGAGTACCCAGTATTGTTAGTTACCCTCAGTACTTTTATTATACTATTTTCTAATATTTATTTATAACTAGCCTCTGCCAGCGGTTGTTATAAATAAATATGGTGTTCCGTGGGAACTACTCGACGCACCCGGATAAAAAGTAGCCTATAGCCTTCATCGATAAATGAGATATCTAACACTGAAAGAATTTTTCAAAACGGACCAGTAGTTCCTGAGATTATCGCGTTCAAACAAAAAAACAAACTGTTCAGCTTCATAATATTAGTTTAGATATTTTCTGGCCAAAACGGCATCCAAAGTTAGAGTTAGTTCGTATGATAGAAAGCAAAAATATTACACTACGTAGTTCGCAAACACAACTTTTGTATTTGTTGTACTATCAAATCTAAAACAAACAAAATAAAAAACAGCGAGTCATAAAAACTAGGTACGATATTTTTCTATCCCTAACTGCAGTTTCAAAACTGTTATTGGATTAAATTTGAAAAGCGGATAAATGTTTAAAAAAATACGAGTTAGTTTAAAAATTGATGTTCGACGTTATTCCGTGACACGCGACAAGTTTAGTTTTGAACTGAATAAAAATACGACAAATCCACAAATCGTTCCGTTATATTTGTTTGATGTTTATTTGACAGCAATATATTAATAAGTTCATTCGATTTTTATATTTGTTCGTGAATTTTTAAAGAGATGCAGAAGTCAGTGTCTATCGCATAAATAATTCGAGCTATGTTTCAAAAGCCTTTCGTTTGTACTGTCTTTACTCGCCCTCCCATGAAATACTTATCATCCGTCTAGACTTTTGTCCAATTATCTAGTTAGGTGTTGGCTTCAAAGACAAGAATCAGCTGACTACCAGCATCAGAGACCTATACTCTATATACCTAATAACATATATGTCCTAACACAATTATATGTATATCCTACTTATACATAGTTATGTAGGTATTACAAAAATCAACACGGTAGTATAAAACGAAGCGGTCCCCAGTTAATTAGTATCATCCGGCTGGGGTCAGAAATCAATATTCGTGACCGTGGTTACGTGGGCCGAAACAGACACTAACAATGTAAGCTCGCCTTATTTTTATCGTCCAAAATATCAGTAACTATATTAGGTACTATCATTTAATATTAATCTGAAGGGTGTTATTTATAAAGCACTTTACTTAAACTAAAACCATTCTTATTTATACAGCTTAAAAGTAATAAAGAGCATAAAATAATTGGCCCTCATCGCTGGCACACGTTAACGTACCCAAAAGGCCGCATTGCCACTTTGGGTGGCAATGCTTAATTGTTGTGCATGCTGTAATTTAATTAACTTCCAAAATCAGTGTTCGTAACATTGAAAAGTTGTCGAACTAAATCTATTTTGCATCTATTAGATGCAGTCAGATTCATCACAATATTTTAGGCGACACTGCACGATGTTCAGCAATATGTTTAATGCCTTTAGAAATTTGAAATCTGTAAACATAGGTCTATGAAATAGACATGATATATGCTACTCCTAAAATTATACGTTGAAAACCTGCTTTGTGATCTGTCTGTTTGCCATAGTAACGTCCATTGATATCTCAGCTAATATTGCATTGTTCCTAATGTGTCCGTTCAGCTGAATATAATAGTACCATGTGTATCGGTAGCGAAATGTTGCTTGTAAGCTTCTCGATTACTTACGGCAGCAGAAATTATCTGAGATACGGGAACAATGAAGGACAATCTTCATCAGATATTGTGCAGTGCAAAGAGCACTATAGATACTTACATTATGTAAATATACTATAACATATATAGACGCTTGGACAATTAGTTCAGTTACAATTCTCGCACTTCTGCTAACATGCTGCTGCATTTTGTTGGATTATGTATCTTGAAATATCTTCAGTTTATAATAGTAATAAATTTTAAATATCAATTATAATACTTGTTTAGTACCTATTTATGTCCTAAACCATGTAAAAAACTCACCCCCGAGGTTTCTGATCCCTTCACAACTTGTTTTTCTTTTAAATTCGTTAGTATTATCTTATCCTCATTTTAAACTTGCTGTATAATATCGAGAGTAAGAACTTTGATAACACCGGAATAAGTAACCGCAGCTGTATAACTTCACAAGACTACTCTTGTGGAAAAACTTTCGCAGCTCTGAATATAAAACTCGATTTCGTGAAGAAATATAAAAATATTGAATCTATCGTATATTTCCCTCGACGAAGACGTATCAATCAATCGAAAGCTTTAATAAGTTTTTAGTGATAAATGGAAGATTCGCGTCTGCTGCTGTCGAACGTTGAATAACTGTCAAGCGGCTTTGCCAAATCCATGAGATATAACAAATAATATGTTACGAAAGATAAATTAGTTTTCAGGTATTTTTGTGCCAAAAGAATTATGAGGTTTTCCTTGAAGCGCCACTGTTTTGAAACGCTCCTAATGAAGCGCTCTTTTATTATTCCTCGGAGCGCTGTTTCTAGTTAAAATTTTTGTTATCGGGAGCTCTTCTAAATGGAGCGCTTCAAGGAATAATAAAGGAGCGCTTCATTAGGAGCGTTTCAAAACAGTGGCGCTTCGAGGAATACCTCAGAATTACATTTTTTTAAGCATTGTCCTATTTAAAAAGTTAAACTTTTAGCCGAGAAAGTTTCACTAACATGCATGGAACGGCATCCCGTGTAATTTATAATTATGCTTTTCGACTTTAGACAAATCGACCTCGCTGACGTAAAATTTTTTTAATAATCAAACTAAGCAAAAAGTATTCACATATTTGCTAGTGAATAACACGTCATTTCAACTGTAAATATTAGGAATAGCGGGTACAGCAAGTCATAAGGAAAAATATTTAACGCTATGCGAGTTACGCCATGGGGCTAGGACAAGTTTAATTGTGTTTAAAACTAGGCATGCCCTTGATATTTACAACTTTAAATACCCGTTTTTTCCGAATTTATTTTATTCAATAATGTTTATCTTAGAATAGAAGAACAAGAGAATGTTGCTGTATTGTCAAACTACTAATTTAGCAACATAAATGCTTCATGCATATTTTATATGCACATAAGTATGCCTTTATACAACTCTTCAAAATGCATACTTTTAAATCAGAAGCTTTGATAAAATAAATAAACAAATCTATGAAAAGTGGCAGATCCGTAAGCGAGGGCCGGCTCCGGTTTTTGTTTTAATTACTCGTTTAAATTCCCCATTCGTTGATGAAATTCCTCGATCAAAATATGCACTGTTCACCGGCTAGTGCTCTTAACGACAGACATATTAATTCAGTTCGATGGATAAAATTCCAAACTAGATTAAATCATTTTAAGTCTAGTGTTTTGTCCCTGTAAATTGTTTAGTCGGGCAGATAATTTCATTTGTTTGTGAAGCTTAGCGAAGCGTGAAGAAGGAGTTATATAAAGGGGATATATTGCTAGACAGGCTAAGTACAAAGGATTTAAGCTTGTCCAATACGAGGATATTAATTTTAGCGTACGGAAAATACTACGTTATACGATACCTATAAAGTAAGACCTTTTAATATGCTGTGCTTTACTGTTTGCATATCATCGAACTAATACTTTGTACGACCATTCGGTAAAAGATCTCTTTATTTTTGTTTTTAATCAAACTGAATTAATTGTTCAGGCACTTATATGTTAACCGAGACATTCTGAGTTCTGTTGATTTATTTTGATTGGTTTAATTAGCTAAGGTATTTTATTCATATCGGTATAATAATGTTCTGTACTAACCACCTTTATTTGGCAAATACTTGAACGTTGATGTGAGTATATTGGTTCGTTTATGACCTCCGAGCGATATGCATGCCAAACGTCGTCTGAGAATTTCATTACATGCTGGTTTCAAGCAATTAGTTGAAGTTGCCTTCGAATGTTGTGTAATACAAACCACACTTTACCGTTCAAACAAAGTTATGATTGGATTTGTCTTCGCTTTTTGTTAGGATCAGTGTATCAGTTAAAATGCAGCGTGATTTTGTAAAAATCGTCATCCCCCTACCCTTATTTTGTTATAAAATCATCATCCAACTGATCTTATTTCTTTAAATAATACATGTTCATAAATTCTTGACGATTAAATTATTGACAAGCGGACCCCGGGCCCGAAAGGTTTGCAACCGGGACAACGCTCGGATGATGATATTCACAAATTCTTGGATACCATTTATGTTGTATCAGCTATTTTGATTCAAGCTGACCTTGTGCTTAATTTAAAGAAATATAAAATTCGAATCTCTGTTCAAACGTGGATAAACTTTGTTGACAAAGTGTTAAAATAGGTACCTATTTCTAGCGCGGTCGGATGGTTTAAGGCTAAAATATGCACTAGATAGGTATAGATCGTGTAGATGTACTTACAACGTTGAATGTATGTGTACCTTAAGTTTGTTTTTAATGTTGAATATGCTGAAAGTATTTACAACGTATACAGAACATTTTGATTCAATGTGAAAGGTTCAAATCTCAAGAAAAGTCGGTCAATTTGTTGCAATGTTTACAAAATATAGTTTTTGTTTAACAAACAACTTTTTATTTTAAGTAGGTATTAAGTCAAAACGTGGTCACTTTTTGGACACATTTAATGCCTTAAACAACTCGTTCACAGCGACGTACTTATCTATATTTTTCAAAAGCGTTTGTAAATACAGTTAGTCTCTTCTCTCTAATTATATTTCCACGAGTTACCCGCGTTGAATGCTAAGCTGATTCTAGATTGTTCTATGCTCTGTCTGTATTCTCGCTAGCTCTGCACATTTTCTTAATGAGCTCTTGTAATTCAGTCAGTGTCTAACCTGCTCAGTAAAGACTTACAAAAGCTTATCTCCTCTGAGAACAAAATACATGTTGTCTATGCTTATTTTTTTCGTTTTGGTAATATAGGAAGGTAAAAGTGCCTAGTTGCTAAATCTCGTGACCTAAAGGCTGGCTTTTACTTCGCCCAGCGATTAAGGATTCCATTCGACATGGCAATGCGGCCAGCCTGTTGGGTACAATACCGGTTGACAGCGATGAGGACCAATTCTTTGACGCGCTTTTTTTAATATTTATTGTTTTAAGTTTCGTATTTTAATGTAAATATAGGCTTAGTTTTAGATATAAATATAATTTACTGTACATAAGTCAATTATATATATAGGTTGACTGGTAATTAGTGACCGATACTTGAACACGTGATTCTACCCATGATTACAAACAACTTTCCCAAAGAAACTTTTTTTTTTTACTCACTAGTTTAGTCACAATAGCTGTTTGAAACTGCANATATAGGGTGACTGGTAATTAGTGACCGATACTTGAACACGTGATTCTACCCATGATTACAAACAACTTTCCCAAAGAAACTTTTTTTTTTTACTCACTAGTTTAGTCACAATAGCTGTTTGAAACTGCAATTAGCAGTCGCGCCTTCTCCCGATGAGCTATTACGGTAATTGCGTTAATACTCTTTGTGTTCTATTGGCCACTAACAATCTGTCACGTTTTTAGATTAATAATGCTCATGTCATTGCAAATTAACAGGGAAAAGCGAAAATTTTTATTTTTCGTCTCCTTCAGGATTAATTTTACAAAACTTATTTGAAAAATAACAGTCACGCCGTAAAATCCATCGGATGCCATTTATTAGTTTTTTTTTTTTGACACCCGCCGGCACTGTGCCGTGCAACTGCTCCGCGAGTGAGGACAGCGATATGGTGATGTGCTATTATTCAAAATGGGGCAATGGTGAAGCAATGGGCAATCGTAGTGGGCTAGTGAACACTTTAGATGAACTTAAAACCAGGATCGAAAACAGTTTCGAGATAGTGAAAAGTGACACTTTCATTACGCGTGTGCAGGTTGAAGTGATTTTGCTATTGTGACTAAACTAGTGAGTAAAAAAAAAAGTTTCTTTGGGAAAGTTGTTTGTAATCATGGGTAGAATCACGTGTTCAAGTATCGGTCACTAATTACCAGTCACCCTATATATTTTCCAATATAGTTCCGTTTCACATGAGAGGAACGATTACAATTGAATGAATAAAAACATGTTTATAATCTATGATGTATTTGTTATCTAGAGCCCAACAAATTATTTAATAAATACCCTCCCTAGACAACCAATTAATTTGCGCAATATAACGAATTATGATCTATTAACTACGTAGGGTTAATGTTGAAGATTGCGCAATGATTTCTAGCGACAAAAAAAATCACACAGTAATTTAATTGTAATATTGCACAATTTTACTGTAGAGGCCGCTTTAGGCTATAAACAAGTATAGGCTGCTATGAACCATAATGATAATTTAAAACAAAGCCTCATACATCGTTAGCCATGCCTATCCTCACCTTCAATCTTTGTGGCCGGTCACCAAGCAACATTAATATCGTCAACAAGTACATAGTAGCCATGTGCTACATTGTTGGTTTCACGGGTGACCTCGAAAGGGGATCGCGAAAGGAAAGCGTGGCGTGCGCGCCCCTGCCTGCCAAGTCTTAGCGGTCAGAGAATTAAACTTTGTTGTATTAAGCGGTTACATAGTAAGGCGGTGCCTAGACTTATAATTGACAATATAATTGTGCAATATTGAAGGTACTGTGTTTATTGTCGGGTTGATGTTAAGTATTGCGCAATGATATTTCATTCCACAATCTTTTTATAGTAACATTGCGCAACTATTTTGTTCGTCTAGGCCCCGCTTAAGGCTATATAGATCAAGTTTTCTTGTAAATGTTTCCTGAGTAGAACTTATTTTTCTTGCTTCGTGTACTCTCTACCGCGCCTTTATTCTGATAATAATTAAGTGCGGTTTTATGTATTTTCTGAGCTCATCCGCACGTTTTACTAAAAGTGTTTTTTATAACGTTTCTTTCTCGCTAACTCTTCAAACATCGTAGAAACTCGATCATACAATTTTCTTTCGAAGTTAATTATTTTGTATCTCGTCCGCACGTTGGTTCTTTGTAGTATCAATAAAGGGCGGTTTCTAAGAAGGTATAACGGGGGCAAACATGTCTGGTCCTACATTAGTTCAGGTCTCGCGTGAATGAGGTGACCTGCATACACCTTCGTATCATCGGTTAAAGTATGTGTGGTCGTTGTCTAGCTGTACTATCTATTTAGAATAGAACAAGTATTTATTTTGCTTAGAATGTACAATAAAAATATAGATGTTAAAAATTGCGGTTGGAGATCCTTGTACATTCTACCTAAACTTAAGATAAAATTTAAAATGTCGAGAAATAATTATAATACTTTAATTAGAATGATTCGACGGAATAATAGCAATAATTTATTACAAAGGATATAAAATAAGCTCATTTTTATACGGTCTCGTATTTTATTGGTAATACACATAAAACATAAGATTAAATAATAAACAATTTATTTCAACATAAATACTTAAACAAACCACAATAAGTTAATAAACACTCTTCGTTAGTTCCAATTGTTCTGCGTTTCGATTCGAGTCGCCGCGGGCTCACCACCTGATCTCGACGTTTTCAATTTTAGCCGGCTGATTGGTTTGCCTACGCACAGACCGGTGAGATATCGTACTCACAGACCATGTTATTGGTCTAAATACGCCCAACTGATACCGGTAATTAGACTGTTTGATCTGTGTTACGGCTTCGGGCTATGACTCTGTCGAACGTGGTACAGGTTGTTCCGAAACACATTTTAGCAACTAGCATTTCGAAATTAGCAATCCTGATTAACTCACTTAGGAATAGCATTGAAAGATGTGAAGATTATGGCGGATTAACTCAAGAAACAGTCTAAAACTTACTAGGAAAAGGGCTAAAAATATGTAAACATTGATAACGTAATCTCAAAGTGGCTTTAGCTATGTGTTGACTGCCTTTTCAGTCTCTTGAGTGGAAAAACTTAGCGACATCGCATACGTACGAGTGGTGTCGCGCGTATATGCAAACAATTGACAACTAATCTTAAAGACTAAACTGAATGATGATGGTGGCGCGGAAAAACAGAGCGGAAAATCTATCTTCTAGTGTTAAAAGACTGTGAATGTGAAAAATATTCATTTTTTAGGGTTTCGTAGTTTACTCTTCAGATGAACTTAAGTAGCTGCGTACCTATATTCTTTAAAAGCATTTTCTAAAGTTGAACCAAAATGCTTCTTTATATTGATAAGTAATTTTTTTATCCGACTTCGAGATACAAGGGACTGATGTAGGTTTGTCCGTTTGTGGTACTTTTATTTAAGTTTTAAATTGAGACTTGCCTTTACCGTAACAAAACAGAGGGCATTTGATTCCGATCACCGTAGCGTACCGTCTGATGTTGACGTATTTAATGTTCCAATGATTGGCGGGCCAGCCAACTGCGGGATATTGTATTCAACCAGCAATTTGTTGCTCTAAAATCGGTGAACGTAAACCGGCAATTAGTATTTATGATGTGTATTGTTGATTCGAGTGATAGCTCCCGGCTATGGCCGCGTTCGATGGCGATTACAATCATTATTTGCTTTCCAACAAATAGAACAGCATTTTTTTTGCTTTTCTTTTATGAAAAGTTGTTTTTTTTTTTGATAAAATTCTATTTAGTTACTCATTAGTAACAGTTAGTTTCGACGAAGATGTAAGTATGTCTGCAGTCAAGTTAAATTTCAGTTGCTTGCTTTCGTCAACTCAAGAGTTCTTGCATTTTGTTTTTGGTCTTTTAGGTTTGTATTTATTATTGTGTTAAGCAACAAAGTGATCAGTCTTTATAGTACCACTGCAGGGCTACTTCTCATAAGAGAAGGATTGAGCTTAAATCACCTTGCTTGCTCAAGGCGAATCAGCGTTTTTTCCTCAAAATGTTTAGCACTCGTTTCGTCAATCTTTAGTGTCTAACATACACTTAAAATGTGCATTAGCTAAGAAAAGTTCCATTGGTACTGGTCCTTGGAATCTAAATCTTACTTGAAAGAGTCTAACCTCCGGGTAAGGTGGCCCGGACTTTCAAACAATTTAAGACCTTCAAATCCTTATAAAACATCTTGAAAATGCGGACTCAATGCTCATTCGCAATTTGAAATTGAATTATCTTTAAACTGGTTACAAATTCCTCTAAAGGCAAGATATCTATACTTGAGCACTGTTCTTCGAAGCGAACCTTAGAGTTCCACTTAGTATTCAGACAGTGCAGTAATCCGACGGTCAGGTGCCAAGTAATATTATTCCTCGGTTTAACTTTGTATCATGATGTTATATAGTGAGGAATTAATTCATTTAAACATTAGGATTTCAAGTTAAAACCATCTAATAAGCAAATTATAGTAGTTGTTGGTAAATGTCACCTAATTTTTATTATAGGTCATCAATTGTGAGAATATCGGTATACTGTAATTACTATTTAGTGAAAAAGAATATCGGTAGGTATAACGTACTAAACAGTGTTATGTGTTTCAAGTTGTTAACGTTTGGCCCATTTTTATCGACAACATGAACCCCAGTTTTTTATAAAACAAATGATTTAAGGTAAACAATTATTTTGAGAAAATTTACGTTTATGTAGCTTTGTTTCAATAGTATTTGTTTAGACAGAGAAATAAAAGCTGCAAACAGACCCTTTCAGTTTCTGCCGGGTACTAAAAGAAAAATTGTTCATAATTTTGTGAGGCGAACGGTTTATTCTATAATGAATTGAAGAAGATTTTTAAATGAATAGGCAAATCAGTTATTGTTAGTTAGCTGTCTTGGTGCCAAAGCTCTAAAAAATAATAAACGTTGATGGTTTAAAATTAAATATTAATTAATGTAATATGCTAGTTAATGCTTGCTTTGAACACAAATTTTATGAAGCCTTAATAAATAAATGCGAAAACAACTTTGATAGTTAAATGATTTTTTTCCAGCTTAAGTTGAGTAGGTAAAATGCTACGACTACTTATTATTTTCTGCGATAATAGTGAAATGGATTCAAGTTTATCTATGAATAGAATTTTCACCTACACCTCTGTATGTAGAGTCCCATTGCAATAACTGCAGCAAAAAAGAGTTGAAAAACATTTCAGGAATGAAAACGTTCGCTATCAAAGCGTTTTAGTTCGGACGTTTGGAATATAAAGTTGAGAAATAAATCCAAAACAAAACGTAAACAACGAGAGTCCCCAAATTGCTGGTGTGGTCGCCGCCGCCGCAGGATTACTCAATATGTTTTTGAATGAAATTGAGTGAAAATATTCGGCGTGTATTGGTCAATATTGGCGGGCTGTCGGCTTGCCGTCCTGACTTGCCGTGTTTGTAGATCAAATAGATGCACTGTTAAAATAGTGCTTTGAATTGATTTAATTTTTTGGAAGGTATTGCGACATTTTCAATACTTAGAAGTATTCTTTCCAATGAAGGGTTTAAATGTGAATAACAACCAATTACAAGAAGGGTGTCAGAAATGTAGTCCATTCCTAGGATCTCTGCTCATATGGAATTGTTTTCGGCATTATTACCTATGGTAGGTAGACATGATACTTGGTAATGGGGTCGGGCTTTGGCAAAGTTGGAATAAAAAGGCGAATGGGAGTGCGTCCCTCTTACTAGGTGGTGTTTGGCGCGCTGGAGGCGCTCTCAATATGGCAGTGTGCCAACTTCCATGAGCTTTTGTCACATCGGTGGCAACTGTTGCTCAACTGTAGCTACTTCATGTGTTACATGTTGCGGCGAGGCTGTTGCTTGCTTCCGAACTTTATCCCATGCTTATGCTTTAGGGTGACTCAAAAATCAACTCAAAGAGAAGGAAACGTTGATGTTTATATAATTAAGCAAACAAAGTAAATAAAATGTTTAAATCATAGATGTAAGTCGCACGCGAGCTGTAGTTGATTACACTGAATTCGCAAATGACGAGACAATCGCAGAAAGCACAAGTTAGGAGCAAGTTCGTAAGTGGTTACAACATAAATGTGTAGAAGTGGTGCGGAGTTGTTGACCGCTGGCGTCGCGTGCTGACGGCGTCGCGCCCGCGAGACCTTGGCACTAGTTGCGGCCGCGCGGGGCCTTGACACCGGCGGGCGCGACCAGCGCTGCCACCTGCGAAGGTTCCTTACCGTTGTAGAGGAGCGTCGGCTCGGGGTCTCTGGGCGAAGGCCCCGGGGCAGTGGCGGCGGGCGCGGGGCTGCGGCCGCGCCCCTCGCCGACCACGTCGATCTCCTCGTCGGACTCCTCGGCCAGCTCCGCCGCCGGGGCCACCTTCCACTTCTTGGCCATGAGGCAGCGCGGCATGGCGGCGCCTGCATCGGCCTCAGCGCGGCCGCATCAGCGAGAGACAGACGAACAGAGAAAAAGAGAGAAAAGAGAAAGAGCGGCGCCCCGGGCGAGCGGCTTAGCGGGCGATCGCGCGCGTCCTCTTGCGATTGTGGGGAGCTGGTGTGAGGGTTGCGCTTTATATAGAGCGCGGGGTGTTGCGCGCGCCGCCACTTCGATCGGTATGAGCGGAGGGGTGGCGGCACTACGCCGCACAAACTTTGCTCGCCGCGCCAACTTGGAACGACACTTGACAGAACGAGCACCGAACCCCACATACGATCAACCAGTGGACTCGAATCCACCCTGTACACACGCGACTTGCCTCGATTACGTGACAGAGATAAGCTCATAGCCGAGTGCAGCGAAAATAGCAACGCAGCAGCGATGAATTCTTTTAATTACTTTCCAACAGTTTGAAAAACTAAAACAAACTCTTTTAAAAACGTCTTTTTTGGCTTGAACAAAGCTTAACTAGATAGTAATGGTCCTGGCATATTATTTATAAACGGATTTCAAAGTTTAGATCTATAAAATAAACATCTGAAAAGTTTGCAAAAGTTTAAAGGGCGCACGGCGGCCTTAAACTGGCCACAAGATAGATTGTTTGCGAAACTCTTTTAAGTGATAACTTATTAATAATAAATAAAAGTATTTGATTTAGTACGTATAGAAAAAGGTCGAGTTAATAAAGCGTGACATGTATTGTTAGAGAAAGGTGAGTTAGCTAAGATGAATGGCGAGCCGAGTCCGCGCGAGCCGGCTCCGACGTCCCGAGAGACGGCGATAAGGGACTCCTGTAATACAGTTATTCTTCATCGAGTTTACTATAAGACGTTTATTGACAACTGCGCCACCAGGATAATGCGGACAAAACGAGGTCTTCTCGACTCTAGATACTTTCCTATAATCTATAGTGGGTACAGTGAGATAGATTTCAGATTATATTATGTGACACAATATTCTTAACTGCTAATACAACTTTTAATAAGTTTTGACCAAAATTGAAAACTTTTTATAACTTTGAGAAACTTTTTATTGAAAAGGATGTTCATTAGAATAATTTAGTTAAATTCGTGACACACAAAGTAGGGTAAGAGAGTCGGTGTACGCTGGTTGACTGAACCGACATACTATAACAGCCTGAAAGACAATTGGCAAGCGGCCAAGAAAAAAAAACGGCGAAGCAGCGAGCATAAATTGCAGTAATTTAGAAAACGTATTTCACTAGAAACTGTGTGAAAACATAATGTTAGTGTATAAAATTAAATACGTGTATGTTAGAAGTTTAGTTAAGGAACTTTAGTTGGCCAGTTTGCATGTGTAATTTAACTAGAAAACGTTGGGAGTTACGTCTAACTGCCGCCGGTGATACTAGGTCATTCATTTATTTCAGTTAAACCGATCGTATTCTATTCGTGGAAGCCGTCCTTCAAGTTCACTGTCAGGCTATTTTCAGAGAAGTTCAAATACCTTTGGTTCGTATCAGGTTTATGTTTAGCCTTCGGTTTGTTTATTAGTCTCAGTTTTGATGCAGTTAGTTGCTTGCATTGTATGTAGGTTTTAAATGACTTTTTGTACCTTTTTTTCCATTGATGCACTTTGATGATTATTTGACATTACCATTCTGAATTAATTGATACATTATAACGAGTTGTGGTTTTAGAGTCGTACCGGTCGAGATAAAGCTACTTCTCTGTTTTTGGATGGCCATTTGACCATGTTGTAGCGAAGTCTTGGCTGTTATTTGTACATGTTTGGCAGACGTTACGAGTAGTCAACAAGCTGGAGTATTCACAAGTCTTACTTAAGAGTATTGTGTTACTCGGGTAACTGGGCTGAGGAGGTCAGATAAGTCAATTAGACCAAACCCGACACAATTGGGAAAAGGCTATGTATTATGTATCCATCACCCGTTACCTAAGTGTTTATACCTACTATTAATTTATTGAATCATTTTCAAAGTCCATCTCAACTTTAAATTTTTAGAGTTCCATACTAAAAAGGTAAAACCGGGACCCTATTACTAGATTCCGCTGTCCGTCCGTCCGTCTGTTAACAGGCTGTATCTCAAGAACCGTGATTTAACCGTTGAAATTTTCGCTGAAGATGATGTATTATAGTTGTCGCTATAACAAAAATTGTGTTAACTAGAAAAATCATACAACAAACGTGATTTTTTATAGATCAACTCACACATGGATTTTTTCTCACTAAACTATGTCTTAGAAATCAACTTTGTTTAGTTGTGATTTTTATATGATATAGTTGTGACATAATAGTTGATTGGTTAGCAGCAAACTAGGTATGTCCGCGTTGAAGGCAGGACGCCTGACAAGAGGAAATGAACTGCGACCGCCACCGACGCCGACGCCGCCGCGACTGCAAATATAAGTGAGACGAAGAACATNTACGCCGCACAAACTTTGCTCGCCGCGCCAACTTGGAACGACACTTGACAGAACGAGCACCGAACCCCACATACGATCAACCAGTGGACTCGAATCCACCCTGTACACACGCGACTTGCCTCGATTACGTGACAGAGATAAGCTCATAGCCGAGTGCAGCGAAAATAGCAACGCAGCAGCGATGAATTCTTTTAATTACTTTCCAACAGTTTGAAAAACTAAAACAAACTCTTTTAAAAACGTCTTTTTTGGCTTGAACAAAGCTTAACTAGATAGTAATGGTCCTGGCATATTATTTATAAACGGATTTCAAAGTTTAGATCTATAAAATAAACATCTGAAAAGTTTGCAAAAGTTTAAAGGGCGCACGGCGGCCTTAAACTGGCCACAAGATAGATTGTTTGCGAAACTCTTTTAAGTGATAACTTATTAATAATAAATAAAAGTATTTGATTTAGTACGTATAGAAAAAGGTCGAGTTAATAAAGCGTGACATGTATTGTTAGAGAAAGGTGAGTTAGCTAAGATGAATGGCGAGCCGAGTCCGCGCGAGCCGGCTCCGACGTCCCGAGAGACGGCGATAAGGGACTCCTGTAATACAGTTATTCTTCATCGAGTTTACTATAAGACGTTTATTGACAACTGCGCCACCAGGATAATGCGGACAAAACGAGGTCTTCTCGACTCTAGATACTTTCCTATAATCTATAGTGGGTACAGTGAGATAGATTTCAGATTATATTATGTGACACAATATTCTTAACTGCTAATACAACTTTTAATAAGTTTTGACCAAAATTGAAAACTTTTTATAACTTTGAGAAACTTTTTATTGAAAAGGATGTTCATTAGAATAATTTAGTTAAATTCGTGACACACAAAGTAGGGTAAGAGAGTCGGTGTACGCTGGTTGACTGAACCGACATACTATAACAGCCTGAAAGACAATTGGCAAGCGGCCAAGAAAAAAAAACGGCGAAGCAGCGAGCATAAATTGCAGTAATTTAGAAAACGTATTTCACTAGAAACTGTGTGAAAACATAATGTTAGTGTATAAAATTAAATACGTGTATGTTAGAAGTTTAGTTAAGGAACTTTAGTTGGCCAGTTTGCATGTGTAATTTAACTAGAAAACGTTGGGAGTTACGTCTAACTGCCGCCGGTGATACTAGGTCATTCATTTATTTCAGTTAAACCGATCGTATTCTATTCGTGGAAGCCGTCCTTCAAGTTCACTGTCAGGCTATTTTCAGAGAAGTTCAAATACCTTTGGTTCGTATCAGGTTTATGTTTAGCCTTCGGTTTGTTTATTAGTCTCAGTTTTGATGCAGTTAGTTGCTTGCATTGTATGTAGGTTTTAAATGACTTTTTGTACCTTTTTTTCCATTGATGCACTTTGATGATTATTTGACATTACCATTCTGAATTAATTGATACATTATAACGAGTTGTGGTTTTAGAGTCGTACCGGTCGAGATAAAGCTACTTCTCTGTTTTTGGATGGCCATTTGACCATGTTGTAGCGAAGTCTTGGCTGTTATTTGTACATGTTTGGCAGACGTTACGAGTAGTCAACAAGCTGGAGTATTCACAAGTCTTACTTAAGAGTATTGTGTTACTCGGGTAACTGGGCTGAGGAGGTCAGATAAGTCAATTAGACCAAACCCGACACAATTGGGAAAAGGCTATGTATTATGTATCCATCACCCGTTACCTAAGTGTTTATACCTACTATTAATTTATTGAATCATTTTCAAAGTCCATCTCAACTTTAAATTTTTAGAGTTCCATACTAAAAAGGTAAAACCGGGACCCTATTACTAGATTCCGCTGTCCGTCCGTCCGTCTGTTAACAGGCTGTATCTCAAGAACCGTGATTTAACCGTTGAAATTTTCGCTGAAGATGATGTATTATAGTTGTCGCTATAACAAAAATTGTGTTAACTAGAAAAATCATACAACAAACGTGATTTTTTATAGATCAACTCACACATGGATTTTTTCTCACTAAACTATGTCTTAGAAATCAACTTTGTTTAGTTGTGATTTTTATATGATATAGTTGTGACATAATAGTTGATTGGTTAGCAGCAAACTAGGTATGTCCGCGTTGAAGGCAGGACGCCTGACAAGAGGAAATGAACTGCGACCGCCACCGACGCCGACGCCGCCGCGACTGCAAATATAAGTGAGACGAAGAACATCAACGTACAGACAACAGCACATCAAGTTACTACAATCTGTCAAATTTCTGCAATCGATTTTCAACCTTACACAATGGAGGTAGGTTAATGTTCGATTGGTAAAATTTGACAGATTCGTATACGTTGACCTGCTGTCGTCTGTACCTTAAAATTATAGAACTTACTACTGATATGTTAAAGTATCGTCCTAATAAAGTTACCCTTCCAAGGATCGGCCGCGCCAAACGTTGCTTAACCTTATTACCGATTGGCTGATCCTTACGATCGACCTGTATGGCTGTGACTTTACCACGAGCTCCTCATTTGTCATCAAATAGATGGTAGTCCAGCAAAGTACGGAACAGATTGTTTTACTAATTCTATTAAGCTCTACCTATTAGTTTCTTCATTGAAAATGGTAAATTTTTCTATTACATTCGATTATTAAATACTAGCTTCTGCCAGCGGCTTCGCCCGCTTCCCAAGGGATCTATTTCCCGTACCGGTATAAAAAGTAGTATATATGTTATTCTGATATACATATAAGCTATATGTCTGCCAAGTTTCATCAAAATCTGTCCAGTGGTTCCTGATATTAGCGTGTGCAAACAGACAAACTTTTAAACATACAAATATACAAACAGACATTTTTTTTTCGATTTCTTAATAAGTCTTCATAATGTACAGACACGTTTTTTTTACTCTTTTATTATATGTATAGATGCTATACTAATATTACCTACACTTAGCTACTCAATAAAAACCAAACTAACCTACATACAACAACGACTTATGAAAAGTTTTCAACTAAACCAACTGGCTTATCAAAGATTGGTTTGACCTTTTAAATAAGTAGTTACTATCGACTCATCCCTATCTGTGGGATGCTTCTAACTTTGACACTTGAAGACTGTTCGGTTCATTATTGAAACTGTCACTGGATGAATTCGAGACTTCGAGACCTTTACAGTGAGCTGCTCTAGAAATAACCTGGCAGATGAAGTAAAATATCGACGACAATGTCGGTGTCAAAATAGGCGAAGAATTATTTATTATCTAGCAGGAAAATAGCGGCTCAGAAACAAGAACTGATTTATAGTTTTTAACCTCAAGACGATTTTCATCAATCATTAATAATAGCAAAATGAACAATTGCACAAAGACCTACAAATGACCACAGTGAGAGAAGAAATAATCAGCCTCACGAAGTTTTATAGAGACAGAATAAAAAATCAACCAAACATTCTGGTGCAAAACCTAATGGATAGCGAAGGTCAATCCAACCGTCGACTTACATGGAAGGTTACCTATCACAGCTTAAATAAACAAGCATAATGTAAAATTTAGGATGTGACATAGGTCACACTCCTAAGCAAGTCAGTACACAAACGCCATAACTACCGCTCAATGTCCTTCAATAGAGACAGATTGCAGTAGATTGAAGTTAAAAAAAATAAAAATAATAATACATTTTGAAAATATTTGCTCATCAAACCCCACTTCATGACAAAATTGTACGTGTAAAATGTCAATTTTACGATAGATAAACGAACTCACGGTTTAAATATGAATTTATTTATATTTTATTTGTACCTATATCAGAACTATAATTGCCCTATGTGTTTACCCCGATGGGCTCAAAATTGAATTAAAAATTTTGGGGTGACGGAAGTGCAGATGCCTCACTAATTAATACCGCAATATACTATCATAAAAAAAAAGTTCGCATGAAATATTCATACATATCGTGTTTATTCTTTGGTTCATGTCTCTGTCTTTGTAAAGTGGGTAATTTTTAACTAAAGCCAAATGTTTTTGATACAACAGTAAATTGGAATTCTTGCAGCTGTCAATTGAGTGTGCAGTTACTTTGAACTTATTGAATGATACGTCTATTTTGGCCCTAATGGACGCTTGTTTATGAACCTTGTTCAATAGTTTTGTTTTGGATGTGTTCATCAGCTTTTGGGGTTGACTTTACAAACGTCAAATCATGTTGAAATAAAAAATTATAGCCAAAAATATTCAAATAAAGACTACAAACACGTAATTGGTTCTGATAAAGTTTTAATCATTTAATCCATTGGTTTTAATAATGCTCGTAGCTGACGCGATTTATAGTTCTCTATTGGATGGATTTTCTCGCTAAAGCTTAATTGTCAGACAAATTGAACTGCGCATTTATTTATTTCATGGTCTGGAATGTAAATGGAATATTTATTGGTTTTACCGATTAACACGTTTTATGAAATTTATTGTGAAGTGTTTAATAAACTGTGCATTTCATAAAATATAAGCCTAAGTGCTTCTGTTAAGCCTATCAAGTAAATCTTGGTATTAAAATTTAAGTACCTTTTGTGAATCAGATATAAGCTCTCGACGATAAAGTCTTCTGAAAATTACACACACATACGCGCAAAATATACGTAGCACACGTAAGATGCAGTATCGGTTGATGAAGTGAAGGCAAGACGGCATTAGTATGCGCCATACCACTTGCCATCGCGTCACAGGATTTATCTTACCCCTAAAGCATTCTCCTAAATGAAGATCTCGTGGCTCAGCCAAAGAGGCGTGGGTCGATCGATCATAAGGTTAAGCAACGCTTCGCGCAGCCGGTCCTTGGATTGGTGACTATCTTATCATGACAAGTTCTTCTGTGTTTCGGAAGGCACGATAAGTTGGTTGTCATTTAAACATCATTGGCAGTCGTTACGTGTAGTCAGAAGTAAGTCTGTCAACCAATCTTATTAAGTGGCGTCGGGTTGCCGAGGTAACTGGGTTGTGGAGGTCAGATAGGCAGTCGCTCCATGTATATTTACTTACTTAAAAACACTGGTTCTCAGTTGCATATAGTAAGACTGAAAGCCGACCCCAACGTAGTTGGGAAAAGGCTGGGCAGATGACGTTCTCTTAAATGTTTTACATCAACAAAAAAAACTTAGCAAAAATATATTCTTAAAATACGTCACAAATGGGATCGTCCATTTCGTCGATTGTCTAAAAACATGATATTAACATAACAGAAACGTATGTTATATTCAAGCGATGTGCCGATTTCTGCCTAAATTGACAAGTTATTTCTGTACCATGTTCGAGAACCGATCGCTACCTTATTTGAGTTTAAAATTGCCATTCGATCGCATATTCGAATGCATTGTGGTTAGTTGTCGTGGGGCTCCACACATATGTAATTTAAATATGTTGTACTCAATTTTGTGACGACATTTTATGCAGTCATTCTATTTATATGCGACTATGTTTCAAATAGTGCCTTGTAATAAAATAAAGTGTCAGTAAGCAGTTTATTTTATTACACTTATAACCGACCTACAGTTCTCATTGGTCTCTCTTCTATTTTAGGTAGTAAGAAAAACCAAAGACGTTGAACGTGTTATCTTAAATGTCTTTGTGAAAAACATTAAAAATAACCATTTCATTTGCCTGAAAAGCCAAAAATGGAGGTACAAAACCTCTGTCTTTCTAGCTCGGCTTATCTTTTGCTCCTATATTTACCTTGTTTATCGTAAAGAGACTGTAATAATTAAACTCTCAAGCGAGCTTAGTACAGTTTTTAAAAAACAGAGGATTCTACACTTTATTAAGAAAATATTACCTGCATTCACGAGCGGTGCTCATCCGGATTATACTCTGACTAATGAAAGAACATTTAATAAACAAACATAATATATAAAACAAAATTAAGATTACATCATTGATCAAATATTTTTTTCTGTTTTTAAAAATTCAGTTCACAAACAAGTTTTGTTTTGATTTTCAAAAGGTTTCGAACTGAAGATTAAAATAGTCTCATTGCACGTTTCCTTGAGACTGCACCATGGTCCATGACAAAGATCAAAGTATTAGTATTTTAAATCTTTTATAGCTACTCGGAAATTATGGTATTCTGTGTGTGACAACAAACATACATCGGACAGACAAACGGCCGGGAAGAACTATTTGCAAGCTATACAAATATTGGTTCCGCCCGGAAATCGAATCCGTGCCGTACAGTGCAACCGCCTTCATTCACTCGGCCATTACTGTCATCGTATATTTCGACATTATTTCTTATTAATATTTCATATTGTATCGAATTGACATTGTTGTTTTCTGAATTATAATTTAAAAATAGATTATTAAGTTTAGGCTTAAGGGCTTCTTCCTTAGTATAGCTAGAAACATATATACCTCTATGAAATAATGGCATCACGTTACTACTTCAGTTTAGTACTAGTAGTTAAATAGTTTAAGTACAGACGACAGCAGGTCAACGTATACGAATCTGTCAAATTTTACCAATCAAACATTAACCTACCTCCATTGTGATAAGGTTGAAAATCGATTGCAGAAATTTTACAGATTGTTGTAACTTGATGTGCTGTCGTCTGTACTACTTTATTTAAGTTTAAAGGAAATACTTCCCGCGCCGCTTATAATGGATTGTGTTATTTTGATGATTAAGTTGTAAGTGTGTTTTATCAATATCCGTTCAGCAATTTGCCCGTGAAGAAGTAACAAACATACATACATGTTTTCGCCATTACGATATTTGTTAGAGAATGCTGTAAGTGCCGATGACCATAACTTCTTGAGGGAAGTCACTTCTATGCCTAGAAGCCTAGATACGATTTCCAATTCGAATAGTTTCACGTATTATTTCAGAGCAAATAACGAGGTGACCGAACCTGTAGACATTTATATAATACTAGCTTCTCCTAGCGTTTTCACCCGCATCTCGTGGGAACTAATCCGTGCACGCAGATAAAAAGTAGCCTATAGCCTTCCTCGATAAATGAGCTATCTAACACTGGAATAATTTTTCAAATCGTTCCAGTAGTTCCTAAGATTAGTGCGTACACACAAACTCTTCAGCTTTATATTACTAAGTATAAATGAAATATATTTTAATGCAGCAATTTACCACATGAATTGTTGCGAATACAAAATTGTGGTTTAGATATTTGAAATAAGCTTCATTGGGCGTATTAGCTGATTGGTTGGGCAAATGCCATTACAATTACAATTTTATTGTTGGATTATGTTCCGATAGATCTCATTATTAGATTGATTGACGGATTTTTTACCAAAACTTTAAAAGTGCGATTTTTTTTATAATAATATGAAAAAGAAGGTACGGAAAAAGGGGTAATAAAAGTTATTATTACGCGAAACATCATAGATTTTCTATTTTCTTATAAATCGTATGCCGATAAAATGTTCCTCTTACCATGAAAGCACCTTTCTTTGTTTTAATTGTATTAGGAATATTAATTTTAAATCATTTTATTTATATCTAGATTCTAGATTATAGTAATGTGACAGATAGTGAAAGATACTGAGTTATCTAGAAGTTTATCTGGCCACTGTGAAACGGGGTTTTAGTGTTACGAAATGTTGTGAACAATGACACGTTGTAACAGTTAAAGGTATTATCAGATTACAGTTAAACTGGCAAACGATCTCCAGTAACTACACTTGAACCGGTTTCCTCGGATCTAGATCCGCATATGCAATCATGGTAATCCGGATCAATGCAATTGTATAATCGCATTTGTGTTGTGAATAACTGTATCGAGTTGTTGTAAATTACTGTTTGGTCAAGTTATATACACCGTGTTTTGGTGGGATTTCACTTTTTTTTTGTAGAAACGTGAGTTTTTGTAGTTTTCCCTATGTGTGGTCTAATTATTTATGAAATCCTAACTCTGTTCCAAATTTCAGCTCTCTGACTTTATTGAAAGTACTAGTTCTATTTTGATGATCATGAGTGAGTGAGTGTCGTAAATACGAAACTTTGCTTTCGCTTAACTTCGGAATTAAATGACCTACAGACTTGAAATTCTGGTTTTACGTATGTGATTATAGTTTTCTGGATGATGAAAATTTCGGCGTTCTGGTATTATCCAGAGGTTCTCAAACAGAGGCCTGAAAATGCGTCGAAATGGTTCCAGCAAAAGGATGGTACGGCAGTGTTTGNGGGTTTTACGTATGTGATTATAGCTTTCTGGATGATGAAAATTTCGGCGTTCTGGTATTATCCAGAGGTTCTCAAACAGAGGCCTGAAAATGCGTCGAAATGGTTCCAGCAAAAGGATGGTACGGCAGTGTTTGCTTTGCGCTCGACTTGGCGGGGGCACTACCGTGCCTCCAAATTTATTTTCGGAGTTTTATTTCTGAACTCCTCATTATATATTTATGCATAATGTGAATGTAATATAATTGTTTTTATAATTAGATTGGCTCGGTAAAGATACTGATAAAACAGAAACAGATAAAATAAATGAGGTGTTTCTCGCGACCGGGGGTATTTTTTGTCAGTTCGCAGATAAAATAAAGCCTATCACCGTTTTCAACAAGATGCACATTTGCATTTATGTCTGGTGAGATCTAAAATAGATTCAGGGCCACTTGCAAAGGTTTTAGGTATATTTCTAGATACCTGTCTCACAGATATTACCATGTAAAAGTAGTCAACATTAAGAACATTTCTAGGGCATTATTTGTTAGATAACCATCTACAACTTTATCTGGAACCCCTAACTGGCTGGATAAACAAGAAACATGAAGTAATTATCTATACTAATATTATAAAGAAGGAAAATTGTTTGTAAGCTTGTAAGTTTGTTTGTTGTGAGTAATTTCTGGAAGTAATGAACCGTTTCTAAAAAATCTGTCACCATTCAAAAGCTACATGATCCACGAGTGACATAGGCTATATTTTATCCGGGTACGGGCAGTAATTCCCACGGGACGCGAATGAAACCGCGTGAAAACAGCTAGTTTTTAATAAAACGAATGCGAATAAAGTCAGTAATTAGCTAAATATATGTAAAGTCTCACCTTATGTCAAGAATATTAACAGTAGTATGCTGAAAGATCAACGCTAACAGATAGCTCGCGGACTTGTGAAGTAATTGCTTCAATTCTGATTAATAGCATGTCGGGTATAATGCTTTACTTTAATGTTAGGGATGACTAACAAATATGTATGTGTGGTACCTGTATAAATGTATTATGTAATCTTTAAGTAGCGTCCGTAACACCATTAGCGAGTTCAATATCATACTATTTTTATATTAAACTAGCCGTTTTCCCGCGGTTTCACTCGCATCCCGTGGGAATTACTGCCCGTACCCGGATAAAATATAGCCTATGTCACTTGTGGATAATGTAGCTTTCGAATGGTGAAAGAATTCTTAAAATCGGTCCAGTAGTTTTTGAGCCTATTCATTACAACCAAACAAACAAACAAAGTTTTCCCCTTTATAATATTAGTATAGAAAAATATTTTCCTTACGCTGAAATAAAATAAGTGTTTATTTTAAAAATGACGGTCATGTGAAATCTTTCATACGTAAAGATTTTTTAGTCTTATAAATAATTTCGTTACAACCGTTAATTACAGTAAATAAATAATATCCTTCCATTTCATGAAGATATCTCAAGAAGTTGGAAGGATGTATTAATTTCGAATTCTGTGATTACGTTTAATAACCAGATTAATCACGAACACAATGCAAAACTGTCAACCAGTACAGACACCAACCCATCCCGAATGAATGAAAGTGTAAAAAAGTTTAGAAAAACGTACGAGAAAACTTTTCGAATATCCTATTTTTGTTAGGCGCTCAATATTTGAGCTACAGTTCAGGAACTGTGGCTATTCAGTCTGTGTTCTCATAGTAGCACCCAATCAGCTGTTTGTATAGCACGCTGTCGTTGACAAACTAACAGCATTGTTGCGGGTTTTGTCAGTAGGCCTTTGTTTAATAAACTTTAATAGTTGTCATGCGGGGATGAATGAACTTTAAGTAGGTACTATTTTGACTACCTCATTCCAAACGAAGTTTTTATTTGGAAGAACTTTAATCAACTTTTAACTAATGTTCAAGTTTTATCAACCACAAATATAGTAAAGAAGTGAGAGAATATTTAAAAGGTCCTTTTAAAGGGGTATCGTTTTTTAAGTTAAGTTCGAAGCAATTTTAAGGCTCTTTTGCACAGAAATTCCTTCTCAGAGAATATTGTTAGCATTTTTAATTAATGAAATAAAAAATACAACTTAATTACTTTTAGTTGAAGCAACGAAGATGTTGTGAAAGGAAAATTGTGAAGCTCAAAACAACCCAATGAAGGAATTTTCCATTTTGTTCAGTCATACACATCACAGCCTGTTAACATAGACGTCTCTATACACTATGCACATCAAATAACAGAGTTTTACTAAACGCAAAACATAGAAAAGGAAACATTGAAAAAAACCTTTTGTAACTTTAATTTCCAATATAGTTTTACAATGTATTCCATGACAAACTTTCATGTGTTCACCCGTTTTGTGTTTTTAGAACGAAAATAAAAACTATTTTATTTCAACGTTGTGACGTCTTTTTTGTACGAAAAAATACGTTTGTTCTGTAACTGACCGTTATTTGAAAAACCGGCCAAGTGCGAGTCGGACTCGCACGCGAAGGGTTCCGTTCCATTATCTATGAAAAATAAACGTACCTACAAAAAATTACTTTGTTTTTCATACAAATATATGAATAACAAAGTTATAGTTTGCGGTTACTGAAAAAGTGCTATAACTCAAAAACTACTGACTGTATTTCGTTCAAACCAATTTTGGTTGATAGTTTTTATTAAGATCTATAACATATATTTTTTTTAGATTTTTCACTTTGGTAGTTTAGAAATTACAGGGGGGGGGACACACATTTTAGCACTTTGAAAGTGTCTTACTCTGAAATGATTGACTTTGAGAAAAAATGGTTTTAGAAACCTCAATCTCATTTTTAAAGACCTATCTATAGACACCCCACAAGTATAGGTTAGACGAAAAAAAAATTTTTTTGTTTCAGTTCCATGTATGGGGAGCCCCCTTCTAATATTATTATTTTTTTATTTTTGTATAAAAATCGTGAAGCGGTTAACATAATACATCTACCTACCGAGTTTGAATGGTGTAGTCTTAATAGTTTCGGAATAAACTGGCTGTGACATACGGACAGACAGACAGACAGACAGACAGACAGACAGACAGACAGACAGACAGACAGACAGACAGACAGACAGACATGCAGACAGACAGACATGACGAATCTATAAGGGTTCCGTTTTTTGCCATTCGGCTACGGAACCCTAAAAATGACTCGTGTTGTGTTTTGTGGTCGTTTTCAATGGAGTTATGGATAGGCAGTATAGCAGCACTTTCAGACTAGCGTATTGTACAGACGACAGCAGGTCAACCTATACCAATCCGTCAAATGTTATCAATGGAATATTAACCTTCCGCTATTGTGATAAGGTTGAAAATCAATTGCATAAATTTGACAGACAGAAATTTGAAAAAAATGACAGACGGTAACTTGATGTGCTGTTGTCTGTACGTGCTTATTTGGAACGTGCACGACACCATAATGTTTTTTGTTATAAAATAAAGTAAATATATAGAAAGACATAAATAGTGTTTTTTGCAGCTTATAACACAACACAACAAGAATAAGGACCCATCTTCAAAACAGCGTTTGACAAGTTTCACTACCCCCTTTTGTTACACCGTGCGCTGCCATCGCTTACTATCCCTTCCATACACCTCGCTCGTACTCAATAACCTCATTGGAATGTTGTATATGCGCGTCTACCGAAACAAATGAACGCTTAAATAGCCCCTGACCACTCCGGTTCGAGCGAACGCACCGGTATGAACACCGCACACGTACAGACGACAGCAGGTTAACGTATACGAATCTGTCAAATTTTACCAATCAAACATTAACCTACCTCTACTGTGATAAGGTTGAAAATCTATTGCAGAAATTTGGCAGATTGTGGTAACTTGATGTGCTGTTGTCTGTACATGACCGTCTGCAGCGTCCGAATCATGATACGAGCGGACGCACATTTAACGGATGGCTAAACTGATCACTTCCACATATATACTGGTTTATAGTTTTACTAAGATAAACGTCAAAACTTTTACTGGATTTATATAACCTGTGTATCCGTTGATTCGCAATTAGAGATTGGATTTTGACACTATCGTCATATTACTTACTAGCCGTTTTCCCGCGGTTGCATACGCGTCCCGGATTCGCGACAGATAAAATATAGCCTGTTTCACTCGTGGATAACGTAGCTTTCTAATAGTGAAAGATTTTTTAAATCGGTTCATTACTTCCAGAGATTACCCCATTACAAACAAACTTACAAATTAACAGTCAATTTTACCTCTTTATAATATTACTATAGAAGTATAAATGACAAATTTCAATCTCTATAGATACCTAGATAGGATATAGATATTGACCATTAATGGATAAAGATGACGAACGCAACTATCGAAGTAAGTTTGTATCTTTTATATTTACCTAGCTGTACAAAATTGCGCTTACTATAAACTTAACCAACATTAGTATATTATTGTGATACAGATAACGCTATCTGTGAAATGACGGCGAAGCTATGTGCACAGCGCCATCTATTACTTTTACACCGAAATCTACATCAGAACTTATTTTCGTACAACCAAGGACATGTATGACCCACTTTGTATAAAAACCTTTGAAACTACCAAAACAATATACTACCTCCTTTACAGTGCATGCCAAACGACCTTATTGTATTTGATTGTCTGTACGAAAACTGGTCATATATGTCGTTGGTTTATCCCAATTACAGTTAGTTAACTCACTTAAAAATGACTAAATAAAAAAAAGTTCGCGTGTACAGAATTGTTTCGAGGGCGAAGTTTTTATTACCGAGTGCTCATACGTGGACACGCGTAGGTACTCATACTGTCCGCGAAGTGATCTCCGTCAGAGCCTCCGGGCGAAATCACTGGTTCACTTGTCCTAGGAAAAGATAAATTGTTTTGTATATGTCGCAGCCAACTAGTTGAATTAGCCAGACATTTGGACGCCTAGACGGTTAATAGAACGTCGACATCCAACTGTACGCCTAGGCCGATAGTTTATTGAACTAGAATCATTCAACGTTTAACAACATGGCGTATTGAAAATCAGCCCTTTTAAAATGACTAAATTCAATCCCGCCAAGTATGTGTCGCAGTCTGATCGTATAATCCGCCGTATTACATTACGGCCAGCCGTCCTAAAAAAAGAGCTGTGGTGGTGAGCGTTAAACCTATCTGCGACGATAAACTCGCGTGGGACCGCCGGAGCCCCGCAGCGCCGTAGCCGTGATAGAAATCATGCCTGCTGCAAAAAACTACAAGTTCACAATCTACAATTTAGGAATAATAACTCCGTAATACATAACGGGCCTGCTTTTAATAACGGCTGGCCGTAATGTAATACGGCGGGTATACCATTCGACTACGACATATACATGTCGCAGCCAACTGGTTGAATTAGCAAGCCAATACCTAATGGCTAAATGACGTTTGGACATCTAGTTAAACGTTGTCTTCAGTCACTTGCCTAGTAGATTTTCCGCTATTTAATTGGATGTTGACGTTTTATTAACTGCCTAGGCGTCCAATTGGCTGGCTAATTCAACCAGTTGGCTGCGACGTATACATTAAGTGTAGAAATGAAACTTGTATGTGATATTATTGTAAATTGAAGTTTATTGTAGAAAAAAACAGACACGTCAAACTTATAACACCCCTTCTTCGTCGGGGATTAATAACACAATAACAACACAAACAATAATATAAACTATATAGTGTCTTGCCCGTTCTTGTCCATTAATCAGTTTTTTTGGAATTGGCGCGATGACGTTAAGAGTCAGTAAAATAAACGATTTCAAGTTAAAGCAAGATCTTTATTATTAATTTCTAACCTACACGTGCGAATATTGTGAAAACTAATTAGTTCCACGTCGCACCGACGAGAGTTGTGGCGCTAACCTATACCACTCGCAGACCTTTAATTTTGCGGTTGTTGTCGGGCTCCTTATAAATAAACACGTCACATTAGAAGCCACATTTTTAAAATACAATTCAGTACATATTTACTCCTGGATATAATAATAAGTTGAAATAAAGATAACGAATGATTAAATGGTCCACGAAATTGTAACTTTCTTCTAACTTCACGCGATCAATTTTGGTGGAATCTCGCCCTAAGTTTCCATATCAGCGACATTAACCACATCATTACCTACTCTGTTCACAAGACATCAAATACGCTGCAGATGAGATATCAAACAGTAGCTGTGTTCAATATAATGGGTTTTCCGCGAACCATTAACTTGTTGCCGTTGCATCACAGAGCAAGTCATTAATGAGCCAGCCGCAATGTGGCTGCTGCACACAACGTTATTATTACATAGCAATTCACTGTAAGCTCCGACATGAGTATTACCGCTATATACTTATGAAGAAATAAAATTGCCATTTATGAGTGCTCTCTTTAATGCAGTAATCTGATTAGGCACTCAACTCAATATTAAATCCATTACGTGTTATACTCTCATCCCATGACTTACTCATTTATGCTATGTGTTGTGTATGCAACATTGTATTGTACGCCTCGAGCTACGCAAACATATGCACGCTACACTGATAACTAGTTTATAGTACTTTTCTACTTGGCTGGCTGCATAGATTTAAGTTCACTACGATGATTGCATGATGCAATCACATTGCAATATTGCCAGATACGCCAATTATGCCACGCAGTTGCCGTAAGCAAAATTGTAAGCTACGCAGTTGGCTACGCAATTTGCTACGATGCTACGAGCTACGCCGTAGGCAAGTTGCAACCCTATCGAAGCGTGTTATTACGTTTATCGGTTTGTGTCTACAACATCCTCGCTTGAAAATGTGTGTTTAGTATCAGCTTTTAATCAAAAGCTCATTTTTTCAAGCTTTCAAAATTCTTCGACTTCATTTTGTTTTATGTTTTCGTAATTAATTCAGACAACTCTATAAGAAACCATAGCAATAAACAACTACGTAGAAATAAATATTTACAAAGTATTGCAATATTTAAACCCACTATAGAGAAGGAAAATAACAGTTGTGGCTTCTAAACGTGATCAGTTCATGTGAATGAAGTCCGTAGAACGTATAACTTCAACTTTTTCTTTAAACATAAAACAGCGACAACGGGTCGTCATAATAAAAGATCTGAAACCTCGAACTGCTAAACTATCGGGAGTTACACGTATTATTGTGAGTCAACCATAAAAGATGGACATATGCTGTGGTCGAATATTTTTTATATAATTTTAAGGAGAACATTTCCGTCATACATCATTTCTGTGTAGCTTTAACCATTAAGGTTGCACACGCGACCGAAACCCAAAAAATGGAGTAACTTCTCCCATTTTCCCAACATTTCCCTTCACTGCTCTGCTCCTATTGATTGTAACGTGATAACGTGAAAAGTATACTATAACCTGCACAGGAGTATGAATAATAATTGTACCAAGTTTCATCAAAATCCGTCCAGTAGTTTTTGTTTCTATAACGGTTAGACAGACAGACAGACAAAAATTCTACTGATTGCATTTTTATCAGTATCGATCCCTAATCACCGCCTGATAGTTATTTTGGAAATATATTTAATGTACAGAATTTACCATTCTACATATTTATTATAAGAATAGATATAGATTTCCAAATCATGGTGAGAATGTTGAATGTTACTAACGGGATTCTGGAGCTACAAGTACCACTAAATGGTAGGTATTTACACCGCCGTCATATCGTTACTTTACTAACCATTATTGTACAGATAACAGCACATCAAGTTACTACAATCTGTCAAATTTCTGCAATCGATTTTCAGCCTTATCACAATGGAGGTAGGTTCATGTTCGATTGGTAAAATTTTACAGATTCGTATACGTTAACCTGTTGTTGTCTGCACACAACACTAATGGATTTATACCCAACAATGGTATCGGGTTGCCCGGGTAACCGGGTGGATGGGGTCAGATAAATGTCATTCCATATAAAACACTGGCACTCAGTTGCATTCGATTAGACTGGATGCCGACTCTAGCATACTTTCCAGGTATGATAAACCAACATGAAATAGGCTGATATCGACAAATGCTTGGTTATTAAAAGTTTGCTGTTTCATTGATCGTCGCATATGTCTCAGATAAATGGACTTTGTAGATTTTCTAAATATAGTTTGACTTTGATATTAAAAAAATCTGTTTTTTTTTTATAATTTAACATATTCACTACCTCATGTAAATACACAGTTTTTCTTCAATCTACTTCAATAAGGGTATGTAAATAAAACAAAACAATTGAGTGTACTACAAGTATATTCATAGAATTACAGGCTAAGTATTATCTAGTGTTAGCAGAAACATTATTGCAGTTATGGACAGAGCTTAGTGCCTCCAGTGTAACGTGAACGAGGCCTGTTGAGGAATGTGGCCGAACCCGAAACCCACAGGTAATGGAACTTTGATTCAACGTCAAAGCATGCTCTGAAAACGTTTGCAATGGTTATACAGACAATCTGTCTTTCTGCAATAGATTTGCAACCTTATCACAATAGCAGTAGGTTACTGTTTGACTGGTAAAATATTACAGATTCGGGTAACGTGACCTGCTATTGTCTGTACTATGTCGATCTGGTGTGAGATCTGTAATTATCCGCCAAAAATGTATTCTTATATATTAGTCTTATCTCATATCTGTGTGTGTTATACATATAATCTCAGGAGTGCTCAGTAACTAAGTCACACAAATATATCTCAGTCTATTTCAAGAGATGAAAATGTACTACATCGCGATTTTTATGGCCAACATTCCTTAACAGCTTCCTCGTACACGAAACAGCATATAAAGAAGTTATTTCAAAAGGTATATTAAATAAATATTAATACGCCAAGTGACTGGACAGAGTTATAAAACAAAACTTCAAGAATACAAAAAAATAATATAGAATCTTGATCCCAATTTAAATACACCTTAAACTATTACAAACAGTATGAAAATATACAGTGTGTGAAATATACGCCAAATATTGATTTTATTGTACATAATAAGTTCTAATTGTAATAATCATATAAATCAAAGCAACTACAAATTAATATTCTTGGTTAATTATTTTAATACACAAGCTTATAAAATACTTATTGTATTATAAAAGTTCACTGTTTAAAACTTGCCTAAATGTGTAAAGCATTTTGATATATTGATTAGCTTTTTTTTATTACAAGCATGTTACGATGATAATGTATTTCACGGTTGATAAGTGTGAATGCAAAAATAGCATGATTCAGGTCGCTATTGGCGTTTGGCCTCAGCCTTACCATAAAAAATATACTGGACCTCTGACAATAAATATCGTGTTTCTGCAAGTAAATAGTTTATATAAATATTATGTTTTTTGATATTAAACTTTCTTCCGGTAGATCAACACAGAAATTACTTTTAAACGCCCAAATATTACAAAAATCTTTTCTTTCTATGTCATAATTATTTTGATTTATTTATATTGTTTTTCTTTTATTACGTAAACAGTCGTTGTTATGTAAATTCGCCGCAATTTCTCGGTGTCACGATATATGAATACTATTAAAAATCAAGATATATATGTAATATTATTAATTCGTTGTATTTTTAAAGTAATACTGTTAGTCGTGGGCTCTTTATACCCCATATTATTTTTGGTAGTAGGTACCTTTAAATTTTTGCTATTTGAAAGATATCTACATATGCGCAGTTATATTTTTATTCTGCGTGTATTTTTTAAGCTTGATAGTTCTGTTCTTTAGGTATATATAGAAAATTTATGAAAAGTATTAATCGTAAATAAGTAATGAAGAGTAACATATTTACTGAAGTATAAATACAGACACAAAATTCAAAAGTCGTTGGTTTTCAGGAAGATAGAATTAATAATATGAATTGCGAAGTATTTTTAGAATCCAATGGATTCTACTTTTGTAGTGGAAAATTTCTTACTTTTACGTTAGGAATTCGTATGAAATCGTATAAATACTTTTTATTAGCAAGTCAAAAACGAGATAAACGGTTTAGTAGATAAATACGGAGTAGATCTGAATTCAATCTTAACTGAATCTTTGGCAATACATCCAGCTGTACTTTTTGACCAATTACGGCCAGTTTCATAGGCTTCAGATAAGTTCTAGATAGCTGTCAGGCAGATCATGCCATAGAAGAGTTGTCAAAATTTTATTCATTTCTATGGCACTATGTGTCAGATAGCTTTATCTGGAACTTGTGAAATTGGCCGTCAAACTTTTTGATTAATACAAAGTAGAAGTGCCCATTTTTTTTGCAAAACAGTTCATTTTATCTGTCCGTACAAAATTGCATTTCGAACTGAATAACGATAAAAGATTTGGGGTCTTACTACAAAACAGATAAACACGTGTTTTAGAACATTTTGTATGGGGAAATGTCTTAAACACGTGTTGAACGTGTGTTTATTCGAAATGCATAAATATCCGTCTTGGATCTGAAAGTTTATGTTTTGTTTATTTGCGTTTTTTGTTTTGTTTTATCAATTGTTGTACTTGTATAGAATCTTCTATTATGCTATTATTTTTTCCAAATTGAAGTTTTCAAAAGAGCCCTATAATAATGTATACGAGAGAGGATTTTTATATGATTAGATTTTTTACGGCAACAATTTAATATGCGACAAATAAAATAAATCCTGGCAGGTTATTGTCGAGATAAGTTCCCACAGACAGAAACTTTTAATTTTCAATATCAGTCAAGATTAGTTTGAAACATATTGACAGCTTTAATAATAAAAGTTTGATGTTGAATAGTTTTATTTTAAAAAGGACTTATTGGTAACAATGGATTGAACAACTATTATTACCAAACTAGTTTTCGTTTTTTCTGTTTACAACTATGATAAGTTTGAGGGAAACATACAAATTAAATTGAAACAAACTACGAAGGAATCCTAAAGTGTAATTTATAATAATTCGTAAAGGCTAATAGTAATTTAGGTTGTTAAGAATATAATTAGACTCGTATAGCTTATACTATAATAAATATGCATTTTTTTATATTTCTATTTTTTTCGCAATAACTGGATAACAAGTTTATTGTAAAAAATTTACCTTACAAAGTAATCTAAGAATTGTACGAATCGTATTGCTTTCAGATTTTATATTTGTTAGTTTTTACTAAGCTATTTGAAAATAAGTTATAGATACGTAATCATTACACTATATTAACTTAACTCTAATGTTAGACGAGCCTTAAATGTTAATAGTGAATTTTGTGCTGCAGTCGGTACAAATACATACAAAGTGCACGTTACTTAGACGTAGTGGAGTACTAATGGCACACTCATACTTTATCACATCAACACGAATGTGCCTTACATACATTGAAGTACGAAGAAAAGCAGCAAATGTACTTTACTTTTAAATATTAAGTACCTACAGTTGGAGCAAGAGAATATAAATGTGCTCTAAGCTCAAAAAACGATTTGTTTCGACTGCAGCTTAGGCCTAACCTTAGCGCCATCTATCATAAAATATTGTGATGGCTCTAAATAATGACAAAACAAATCTACTTTTAGCTTCGCCGCCTTATAATTTTAGACCTTCTCGAGCCTTCTAATAAATAATTGACCAAACAAATAATATCTTAATTAGTGACTAGAACAAGTTTGGTATAGATTATTTTACTCGGTAACAGCCTGTGGTACTGTGCAGCTTCAACCTTTATGAAATGTCGAATTTAACCGTCAGTGTGATCGCGGATAGCGTTCGCACATAATGGTTGATTGTGAGGCGGGCAGGCTCCAGGGAGCAGACGCGACGGCTGGCGTGACGTACATACATACATAAACATCACGAATATAGCTGACTCATTTGTGAAACAGGCTACTGATAGCCTAACGCACGGTGCCTCATTGTGTTCACATCTAGGGAGTCACCAGCGACAATATTCACAAATGATTTTTCCTTATCAATAAAAAATATTATACAAATATTTTGCGGATTATACCGCATTGGTGCTAAGCGGTGATGTACTCAATGGAGGACAATTTTTGCGTAATATACTGCTAAGCGCTGAACGACATATTTTGGAAGACATCACCTGACCTGTTGAGATCATACGCATTTTTATTACAATTAGTTACTTATAACAAAATAACGTCACGCTCTTTCTATCAGTCTCATTCTGAACAGATTCCGTCCGGAACTGCTGACACTTAATCAGTAAGGTTCAGCCATTTTTATTTTTTGTAGGAATCTTTAGGATTCACGAATTGTTCGTTGAATACTCAACAAGTTCTATAAATGCTTGCAGAAAACGAAACTGCCATATCCATTAAAATGCTATTAAAACTAAATTGTATTACATCCCTGTTCGAGAATTTAAAGTTGCCGAATAAAGAAAATTTTCAAAGTTCAGATTATTACTGAAAGAACGAGTGAGAACCATTTTATGATAGAATATGTTCATTAAAAATTGACAAAAATGACCGAAATTGACATCCGTGATTGAAAATTATTTTAATTTAATTAACGATCTACCTTAATAAAGTGCAATCACACTACAGCTACATATTATCGTGCCTTGAAAAGGTGTTCTAATGTGAGTACAGTCACAGAAAATATTCATTTCATCTTCAATAGTCAATTATTTTTTCTGCGACAGTACAGCTTATCGAAGAATAATATAATACATATTGAGCAAACAATAATTTTGCGTTATATTCTCCATGAACTTTACTTAACGTGCATATACCTTTGAAATACTAAGTGTTTCGTTGAATTCTCGTACTTTTGTTTTATTTGAATTGTTTTTTTTGCTGGTTATATGAGTCAGGAAGCAGATACGTAGTAAACTTCAAAAAGTTATCAATTTTGTCATAAAAACTACCTTTGCTTAGGCCGACTGCTTCGTGTTCCATATAACATGGCAAATTACAATTTAAACTTACATTATTATCACTTAACACAATAATAGGTCTTACGTAATTGATCAAAGGATGA
Source organism: Heliothis virescens (assembly GCA_002382865.2). Taxonomy (NCBI): domain Eukaryota; kingdom Metazoa; phylum Arthropoda; class Insecta; order Lepidoptera; family Noctuidae; genus Heliothis; species Heliothis virescens. The sequence continues at coordinate 8,826,200 of NWSH02000323.1, forward strand.
AGAACCAAAAATAAAGAATTAACTTAAATATATTTTTTCCCCTCCATACAGATGAATGTACTTACACAATAACCTACTAGTAATTTTACCACAATCATAGTACAATAACGAAAGATATCGTGAAATATCAAATATCCACGATAAAAAATATGTAACTCTATAAAAATACATCTCTTTTCCAATACTCGCACTCATTGCTTCATCATTCTGAGTCGTAACGGGCCTACCAAACCATAAATTAGTAACACTTACTGCTAAGGAGACACTTCAAGCTTTTGACAAGGTTCAGCGGTTCTTACGATGCTTCCCTGGCACGGTTGGTGATTTACTTATGATTAGACGTGTCCTCAGAAGCTTACACACTACAAACTTTTAATCGGCCGGATCGCGCTCATAGGTCAGTATGGAGATTAAGGGTAGCGCACACATTACAATGATCAGGTATTTATCCTGTCACCTTCAATATAACCTCTACCCATCGAGCCTACTATCAGCCGAATGATTTGCAGTGTGCGCGGCTTCTAAATGTGCAATAGTCCAAAATATAGCGAGGGTATTAATCAGTAATAGTACAGTGTGCAACAGCTAAAGGCTACAGACTACAGGGTGCGATAGTTTTCGAAAAATATTATACTCGTAAGTAATATTTTCCATATCGTGTTTGTTGTAGTCAGGAGAAGGATCATATGACAAAAAAAGGTTACCCCGAACGCTGGAACCTATATTTAGGGCTTATCAGTATGAAATATTTTTTTGCTTTTGAAGCAGCGAGTTTAGTACTATTTACTAGACTAGTTGTTTGTTCAACCCGTGCCATTGATTTCTCCATCTGCACCACCGGTATTCAAACAAATTTTACAAACGAAAATATATCCAATAATAATTTATTGAACAATGTCAAAGACGGGTTGTAGTGCACATACCTACCGTTTGCATTCAAATTCTTCGGAAACAACAATGTTTCACATAATTTCGGTATGTTCATCCGCTTTTCCCGAAAATAATTTCAACTCAATTAATGCGTGAATGTTTCGGGAATTATTACGCAACTCATTGTAACAGTAGGTAGTGGAATACCTAGAGCTGTATTATACACCAGTCCCGGAATATTCCAAGCATTTAGTAATAAAGCTGAAAACGTGGAAATACGCCATTGTAAAGCTACATTTCGCAGCCATATTGCATTTGATATGTGAAGCGCAAAATGTTATTGACTGTGAACTAAAAAATATTCGAGAAAAGTGCTCGCTTCGCTTTGAACGAGTATGGTCTCCCTACCGTATTTACAATCTAATTCGATCCCTAATATTAAACGTACGTAACAATACCTACTCAGTGGGTAACACCGCGTTGAAGGCTGGATAAATACGAGTACATCATGAGTGTAGTCGAATTGTTAATTGTTAAGGGAAGCAAAATCTTATGTTCCACGATTTTTGTTAGTGCTAATGCAAATTCGGTTGCTATATTCGTTGTATCTACAGTGCAATGTAATGCATGCGTCTAATTCAGATTGCTGCTACGTAAAAATATTGTAGTGCACCTCCTGAATATCTATCTGCCCAGTGATCTTAGAAATTGTGTGTTTATATTTGTGAGCGGACTGCTCACACAATTACGTATTTGGTAATATCACTTGTGCCAACAGGGGTATCACTTAGTCATGAACGAACTCTAGCTATATTTACGTATTTACTTCTAAAATACCTACTGTAAAAAACCATCAGATGGACACATTCGGCAGATAGGGTATACTCGGCGTTTATTACTTCGCAGAGAATGCCAACAAATGACAGATGAAAACTGGTACCTGGTAAACATTTTATTATGGACGATATACACAATTTTACGTGATATATATCTTTATTTTAAGAAAACTTCCATGAAGTACAACATCGATTAAAATGAACAATTTTTCTTATTATTTACAGTTTCCAAATTGACAAATTGAATGGACTGACATCACATCAATAGCATATAATATGAATCAACACTTAGGAAATGTTGGGGATATCGACGGCGTCATTTTGAATGACTAGCATTTAGTGCATGTTTCCATGTGACATTTGTTACCATCCAGTGCAAGTGGGTGACGCGGAGTGTACGTGTGAGAGGGTGTGCGGTGTCGGAGGCGGCGGCGGCCCGAGCAACAGTTTGGTCCTCCCGGGGCGCGCGCTAAGCTACGCTAACCGTCGCACGCTAGTCGTGCGCCTAACTGCCACTCTACACTCGTTACTTTATTGCTCTCTTTGTACCACAGCTCGACGGTTTCATTAAGTCTCTACGTATCACCGTAACTACATCTAATGTCGCACACCACACCCGCGACGCTTACTTACTTAACGTTACTATATAAACATTATCCTACTGCTGTAACATTGCAGGCTCTTGCCATAAATTGACACGATTACTTCCGTCATTGCCGGACTAATAATTGAAAAAATACGATTTATTTAAATTTAATTTTGCGTTAATATTTATCTTTTAGACTTATGGAAAGAGCCATAACGAGATTAGGTACATTATTATTGCTTATTATTCATTCGACGCCGTCGAAACTACGAGCATCTACCCTATAAAATATGTTCCTTTCAGTAATACAAAGGTGTAAAGAAGTTCATAGAGAAATAGTTCGTTGCATCGTTTGTAGTATGCGGGCGGCCGCACGTCACTCGTCCTCGTCGTCGTCGTCGCGCACGCACGCCGCCTCTTGGTGCTTGTTGAGGTAGCTCTTTAGCGCGAACGACTTGCCGCAGCGCGAGCACTCGTGCTTCTTGTCGGCCGAGTGCGTCTGCAGGTGCGCGCGCAGGTTGGACCGGTCGGCGAACGCCTTGCCGCACGCCGCGCAGTTGTACGGCTTCTCGCCCGTGTGCGAGCGCAGGTGGCCGCGCAGTAGCCACGGCCGCGAGAACTGCTTGCCGCACACGCCGCACACATGCCCCATGCGGTGCGTCAGCACGTGCATGGCCAGCGCCGGCATGGACACGTACGCCTTGCCGCACTCGCCGCAGCGCTTGGCCGCCACCGAGTCCAGGCTGCGGTGCGTCTGCTTGTGTCGCGACAGGTTCGAAGACGTCGCGTACCGCTTGCCGCACTCGTTGCAATCATATTTGGCGGGTTTCTCCTTTGTGGTAGGCACCGGTTCGCATTCGGGAGAGGGGGGCGCTGGAGGCTCCGGCTCTGGTTCAGGAGTGGCCTCTTTGTATTCTATTTGGTAGTCAGTGTGTTGCGGCGGCGGAGGTGGCGGCGGCGGCGGTGGAACTGGCTGGTACTCGACGTAGCTGATCTGCGTGTCAACGAACTCGACGGGTTGTAGCGGCGTGACGGTCTGCACGGCGTGGTAGACCGGGTCGGGGGGCTCCTCGGCTAGGATGTAGATGTTAGTGGGCTGCAGCGTGTAGGTGTAGACGGGCAGCAGCGGCGCGGGCTCGGGCGCCAGCACGGTGACAAGGTGCGCGGCGGGCGGCAGCGGCGGCAGCGACTGCGCCAGCGACAGCAGCTCGTGCGCCGCCTCCGTGTCCGCCGCGGAGCGCTCCGACAGCGGCACGCCCAGCTCCGCGTACTCGCCGCTGCGCCCCTCTGTGGATGAAAACAATGTTGCAATTCCAATCTGCTAGTCCACACTCTACGGGGGAAGTACCTAGATTTATTAGTCATCATCTATTTATGTGGGCTTCCAAACTAAAAGTTATTGCAAGTCAGTTCAAATGTTTTTTTAATATCTTATTATTCCACCTAAAGATGTTAATTAATCACCACCCATAAAGAACAAAGTACTCTCTAATCACTTCACTAATCCCAGGAATTGAATCCAGTATCCCGAAAGTTAACATATGCGGTATCACAAATTATTATTTAATAACAAAGCGATATTAACTTATGTAAATCTCAGCCATATCACAAAATAAATCGGCTTTTCATGGACGGGAAACAAGTTCGATAGATAGCAAACGAAAGTTGTGTTGTGTCCCGAGTGAGTGAGTGCACGCAGGAGGTTGTACGTGCAGTCCGATTGATAGACAACTGTAAAATATTTCCCGCGCTGTGCCGCCCACCGGCCGGCCCCGCCTCCGTGCGCGCGCTGTACCTCACCAACTTATTACACAAACATGCACAAATATCTACGCGATTTTACACTACATTATTTTAATGAACTGACACGCCTCAAATAAAACAAAAACTTTCCCAGAAATGTTTCGCAGCATCCGCCGTTCAGCTTAAGCTTCCCCTTTAACGCCTTCTCAGACTTGTTGGTGCAGCACAAACTTTTCTTTAAGACTTACAGCTGAAAATTATATTAAGTACTTACAAACAAAGTTGCAGATAGTTGGTAGGTACATTTCTGCAAATATTCATAATTAATAAAATAACATTACATCAAGTATCTTTTTTCACGAAAGTTCTTGTCATATTGCATATTATTTCGTCAGTTAATCAGATGTTATATTATCTTTTAAATAGTAATCAATCACAAGTCGATCCTTCGCAAAAAAGTAAAAGGTAACAGTGCGCGAATGCACTACCTATAGTTACCTATATAAGTGGATTATCCTAACAAAAAAAGGATAGTAACCTATTGAATTTTTCAACGAGCACACAATACATAGAATATCGCAATGCCTGTCTGTAACTACATAGTAGTTATCAGTATCGGTTTCTGTATCAGTTATATAATAACTCCTAATTAATACGTTCATTAATACGTGGAATTGGGAAGACTCTTATGCCAGTCGAGCATAATTATACTGCCAATTAGCATGTCGCAGGTAAACCAGTCACCAACACATACATATTATACTTATACTAGAATTCGAATACTTAAATTGGAAAGTGGGGTAAAAGGCTCCGTTCAAGAATTTTACACAACATAAACGTTCGTTTTTTTTAAAACAACTCTTTAGGTACAGCACATCAAGTTACCACAATCGTTCAAATTTCTGCAATAGATTCTCAACCTTATTACAATATTGGAAGGTTAATGTTCGATTGGTAAAATTTGACAGATTCGGATACGTTGACCTGCTGATGTCTGTACTCTGAAACTTGAAGACGGTATTTTTTTTAGTAAACATTTGGTTTTAGAAAAACATTTGTGTTATCGATAAACTTGGGCCTTTTGGCGGAACATTGGTGGTTTGCTCACGAAAGTCTTTAAGCTACAGGTGTTCAAAACATTCATGGGCAAATGAAATATGTGTAAGCGGTTTTTTTATGTTTATACAGCTTTTATAGCAACTGTAACTTTTATAGAAGAGCTCGTAGCTAAGTCAAAGCCGCGCGAGTCGATCGATCATTAAGCAACGTTTGTCGCGGTCAATCTATGGATGGGTGACCATCTTGTCATGACGAGTCCTTCCGTGTTTCGGAAGGCACGACAAACTGGTGCGTTATTTGACCATCTTAGGCAGCCATTACTGGTAGTCAGAAGCTAGAAAGACTGACAACCAGTCTTAGGTAGTTTACACATTTGCCGTAGCTGCAGCTGCACCGGATCACTCGCCGCTACCGCTGCGGCACACATAATCGCCGCCACCGCCGAGGCGCAGTGTGAGACTAAATACAGCGGCACCGGGGCGGCGGCGCGGGCGGTGCCGCTGCATCTACGGGAAATGTGTAAACGCTCACTAATGGGTACCTATTGGGTTGCCCAGGTAACCGGGTTGTGGATGTCAGAAGGCTCCATGTAAAATACTAATTCTCAGTTTCATCCGGTTAGATTGGAAGCCGACCCCACCATAGTTGTTAAAAGTTAAAACCTAACTTAATGAAAATATTCAAAACGGAAACCCTCAATAATAGGTACAAGAGTTATTGACTTATTCCTAATTGATCTAGCCAATCTATACGCAGTGTAATCCAGTTTGATTGCAACGTACAAAGTTTCTGAGGTTTCGGCTGACCTTTTGCGATAGCCTTGAGAACACCTGAGTATTTTCTACAACAGATAGTTAATAGTTTGGGTTCAAGCTGCACTTCAGCGGCTTCATCGAGAGGGAAGATTAAAGGTCAATGTGCAACTTAGTATAACTTACACAATTTCGTTAAAAAGAGCTATTTGTAATCTATGTATACTATTCTTATCTATACTTTCGTTATTTATTACTTACGTTTTTAAATAGATAAATCTTAGAAGTTAAACTGAAAAAACTGCATTAAATGTAAATATTTTAGCGCAACTGCCGCATACTTTCAATGGCAAAATTTTTGGAAACCTGCATTTTTATATGTGGCGAGGAAGAAAGAAATAATGTTCAAAAAAGTAAGAATGTAATCAATATGTCACAATAGTGAAACTGTAATACAATTTCTGAAACTAACCTCAAGCTTTGAACAAAAGATCCAATTTATCCTCGACTTATTTGTATAGTGTGGAAAACCCAATAGTCGTTTTACCGCGACGGGGAAACTTTTGCGAGCTCATGTTTTGTAGTTAGCAGTGTGTAGTACAATGTGTTGCTCTATAAATGTGTTATTTATCCGCGCAACAGGCTCCCCAATCAGCATGAGGTTTGCTCCACAAGCCAACGCAACGCTTTTCCAGCTTTTTACCCAACTGCCGAGAAGAGTTATGTTTTTATTCTCACAATATATACAAAAACTTATTTTCGATTTACATACTGGTACGCTTTCAGTGTACATGAAAAATAACATACTATTTCAGAAATATATCTCAGATATACTTTGAATACTATATATTTATATACTATTTCAGATATAAGTACTTTGAATTCAACTAAGTATTCAAAAGCGTAAAATGCATAAAATTCTGTTGGTCTATGCAGTTAATTTAATATAAGGTAACTCACACTAAATTACTCATAGTTTCACAGACGCTACCTTACAAAGAATTTTAATCAAAATAAAGCATTTCAGCGCCACTTAATACTGCCTTTATACTACAAATACCTTAAACCAGAACCTTACTCAAAACAAAAGACTCTTAAAAACACAATAATTATTCAATGCAACATGATGCTGAAAAAAAAACAAAACTGCGCAGTATTAAAACAAGCTTTTCCACAAACACTAGTTCTATGTAAAATAAATATTTTTCTATGATCGTAACTTGAAGAGCTTCGGAAAATTTTCGCACAACTAGTCCCGGCCGCCTTTGAGCAATTATATCGTCAGTTCTTTTTTTTCAATTTGAGCTCAATAACAAAATTTTTCACAATTTCCGTGAAGCATTTGTCTTTGCCGTAAAGTATAATACGTAATAAGCTTTATGGAGCAGTTGGCTATAAATCGAATTTCCCTGTACGGACACAATAGCGACATGTCATAGCGCAAAACCGATAATCTTTTAATGAGATTACCAGTTCGTGCAGCGTTGTTAGCGCATCAGAATTAACTTATTTAATGCACATATTTAATTATGCAGATTTAAGGCAATATTTATTTTTATGATTTCAAAAAATACAAAGATTACATTGTATGGTTTCGTCAAATGTTTGTCGAACAGAAGTGAACCATTAGTTTGGCCACATTTAGATGGTTGTTTAAGTGCCGGATAAATGTGGGAGCAAACCTTTCACCACAAATCCGTCGCAAACCTAGAATAGCTAGAATTCTCAAACGAACCAGACTAATTGAGAGGTATTCTAAATCTGCCATAAATCTATACTGATATTATAAAGAGGTAAAATTGATTGTAAATTTGTAAATTTATTTGTGTAATGAACCGCGGGAAATATTTTCATGACTGTTCTTGTACACTGTAGTGTAATATGACACGAGCCTGGCATGTACAAAGATTATGCCTAAAACACAGAATTTTAATTTCGAACGCACGTTCCTTGCATTGGGCAGGCCCAATGTGCAAACATGCAAATTTTTCATGCATGAAAAATGATCGTTTGTAATTTTGGATACCCAAATTCTACAACGAAAAATATATGAGAATATCAAATAAACAAGAACAAATAACCATTGTTTTTGTTAGGAATACAACATTTTCAAAAGCTACAAATTTAAAGGTCCTTATGAAACCACAAACTGAAAACCTTGCATGCATTACTTTGTATCGAACTTAGAAAGTTTATGTTGTAGCATTGAGAAGTGTATCAAGAAAGTTTTTCTTTGGAAACCAGGGTCTATAGAGTTTATTTTACTACACAGAAAGTAAAGGAAAATAAAGTCGTTTTGTTCTTGAATGGTTTGATAAGTTGAAATTGTATTTTTGAATTTAAATATAGAACGGAAAAATATTACGGCTGAGTGATTTAACAGTGACCAAATCAACAGTTAAAGGTATTTACACTAATTAAATATTACATTACAATATCAAAAGAAATTGTTATAATCAAATCAAATCAAATCAAATTCTTTATTTGCATGTTAAGGTTTTACAGGTCTTACTTAAGTATATCAGTACAGCTTAACGGCCTTTTTCAGGCGTTGCAAAGAGGGCGAGCACTTACATCTAATTACATTTCTTTAACTTAGGACTTAGCATAACTTACAATAGTAGTAGGTAGTATTGCATCCGTTTGTTAACATTTTTCGAATAATAAATTAAATATATGTATTATAATATAAGTAGGTATGTACATAGTTTGTTATTTTTTTTTTAATTATTTTAATTATTTTTGTAAATTTATAAACTTTCTTTGTAATTTTTATGTATTTGTTGGAATATGTGTACTTACTTAAGTATATAATATATTATGTGGGTTAGTATAAAATGTAAATAGTATAAATAGGTATTCTTAAAATGTAGTACTTATTTAGTAGGTAGGTACTTGTGGGTATGAGGTAGGATTTAGCATTTAATGTTGGTGTTGGTGTTCTGCGCCTGACAAATTCCATATGTGCATTTTTTTGAATTTTCGTTTTTTACATCAATTTAATCTATGGCGATAGCTTTATGTGCCAGTAAAATCCTTTATGTAAAATTTTAACTAGAAACTGATTTTAACAAATTCTGCATGTGCTGCGACCGTCAGAAAAAATCGGCATGTGCGATTCTGCACATACGGGTTTTGTATTTTTTCTTCATGGCTTGGTGAACGCAGCAGTTGCGATGAGTATGTGATGTAAACAATGATAAAACAATTGTTTTAAGAGGAAAATACCTATAATTTCGGTAAGTACATTAATTATTATTGTTTTTGATACATTCCAAGTCGTTATTGACTTGTTAATTTATCATTTTATGAGTAAATCGTCGACCCAACCTATAAAATCATTGAATTCGCTTATTGTGTGCTTTGAAATAGTATGATTTATAAAAGCTTTATTTAAACGTGCATTATTTGTCATCATCTGCCTAGCCTTTTCCCAACTATGTTGGGGTCGGCTTCCAGTCTAACCGAATGCTGCTGAGAACCAGTGTTTTACATGGAGCGACTG
>NWSH02000323.1:8836220-8846512 GCA_002382865.2 Heliothis virescens
GGCTTCCAGTCTAACCGAATGCAGCTGAAAACCAGTGTTTTACATGGAGCGACTGCCTGTCTGACCTCCACTACCCAGTTACCTGGGCAACCTGGCACCCCTTGGTAGGACTGACTAAGTAAAACTGTAAGTTGAGTTTATTGTTAAGTTATTAGGTACAAGTTTGTTATCCTTGACAATAATTACGAATATTATAGTTTTATTGTTGTTATAAAGTCTTCTGTGCTAAGGGACAAGGCAAAATCAAGGGCGCCGAAAATTTAATATAGCTATTATTTGTATGTCTCTTCCAGACCACAGGACTATAGAGTCCCGGATTTTTGGAGGGCAAACGTGGGGCCGAAGCCAACACGCTGAAGCCCCTTTAAGACAACTTTAATGAGATGGTGACACAAAACCGACGATTATCCCTGTATACACTATATAAATGTACCCAAGGACAATCCCCGGTTCTGTGCTAAACTGTTGCTAAATATGGAATATACTACTTGGGCTATTGTGATGGGATGTTCATGGACTAAGATATGGGGAAACTATGGGAACTATGGCACCTGCCGATAACAATGTAGTAAATACATGTAAAAATGGCAGGTGGAGACTCGCCTGCTCACTTACTGGGCCCCCGGGAATCAGTCGCGAGAATTGCAACAAGAGGGCAACAGGGACATGAGCAGCTGAAGGGTGGAGATGCCTCGCTGGACTTTAAACTCAGATCACGCGCTTGTCCAGCATCTCTGGCCCACTCGTCACTTACCACGAGGCACCCACCCTCCGAACAGGGCGATTAACCTTGCTCTAGCGACTCCACTCTGGACGGCCAATGAAGGCAAGCCAGAGGCGGGAGACCCGTCCCCCGTCATGGTTCACTCCGGCAAGCCGGAGGTGAGGGACAGTATACTCTCCCTGAAGCACTCGGTACCCGCGGGGTCACTACTCCGCGTCATCCACCTCAGATGCCCTGCGATTATTATTCTCATGTATTTATTTTTACACTTATTGTTTACATTTTTAAATATTCATTACAAAAAATATATAAAAATATAAAAAACAGGTGGCCGCCGATATCGGGAACAGGGACCAAGGTATCGGTGGTTAGGGTCCCAGAGACAGAAACCTCCTCACAATGCGAGCCGTATCAAGGAGCACTGCCTTCTGTATCAGTCTCTTGACCCAGCCGCCGAACGAGAGCCTCATGAGATGTTGGTCGAGGCTCTTGGCTATTAAGCCATTGGCCGTAACGACTATCGGCACAATAACAGCCGTATCGACATTCCACATGGCAACAACCTCGTGCGCTAAGTCGAGATACTTAATTTGTTTCTCTTTCTCAGCTTTCACGAGGTTCTCGTCATGCGGAACGGCGACATCGACTGTCATCGCGCANTTGGCTATTAAGCCATTGGCCGTAACGACTATCGGCACAATAACAGCCATATCGACATTCCACATGGCAACAACCTCGTTCGCTAAGTGGAGATACTTAATTTGTTTCTCTTTCTCAGCTTTCACGAGGTTCTCATCATGTGGAACGGCGACATCGACTATCATCGCGCGGCGCGCTAATTGATCTATCACCACTATATCAGGCTTATTGGCATCAATAGTCAGTGATGATAGATCGATCCCAGTACAACGTGACATGGTCATTTTCGAGAACTGGGTCGGGCGCATANAACGAGAGCCTCATGAGATGTTGGTCGAGGCTCTTGGCTATTAAGCCATTGGCCGTAACGACTATCGGCACAATAACAGCCGTATCGACATTCCACATGGCAACAACCTCGTGCGCTAAGTCGAGATACTTAATTTGTTTCTCTTTCTCAGCTTTCACGAGGTTCTCATCATGTGGAACGGCGACATCGACTATCATCGCGCGGCGCGCTAATTGATCTATCACCACTATATCAGGCTTATTGGCATCAATAGTCAGTGATGATAGATCGATCCCAGTACAACGTGACATGGTCATTTTCGAGAACTGGGTCGGGCGCATACCTGTAGTACGGTACCTCAAGATCCACAAGTTTGTATTGCAAAGCAAGCTGCTGGTGTATGATCTTGGCCACCTGGTTATGTCTGTGCAAGTACTCACCGTTAGCCAAACGAGAACAACCGGAAATAATATGCCTGATAGACTCATCCGGATGGTGACATGCCCAACATAATGTCAACCGTCCCGTCCTTCATGATATATCTCCGGTAGTTATTCGTTAGGATAACTTCGTCCATAATTGCACAAACAAACCCTTCGGTTTCCCCAAATAGGTCACCGAAGCATAGCCAAGATACGGACGCTTTAAAATCTACATCGAGGCCATGGAGAGCCCTGAAAAAGCGTCCGTGTAGCTGCTTGCCCTGCCATACTTCCTTGCGATCATTGGTGGTTAGTACCACAGGTTTGCGCCAGTTCTCATTTGCCAACGATAGCGGGGTGAATTCTTTGTCCACTGCCACTACATCACGGTACATACCCACGTCGCGTTTCAGGAAGTATTCCCTGAGATTGTACACCTCACAGTTGTGGAGCGTCTTAGCATTTAAAACGCCTCGGCCACCACATTTTCGTGGGATGTACAATCTCATAACCGATGATCGTGGATGATGCATCCGTTCTGCAGTCAGCAGTGTCTGGACCTTTCTATCCAGGGTATCTAGCTCAGTTTGAGTCCACTTGAGTATGCCAAAGGAGCCAAAAAATGACCCAGCCATTAAAGGCGCGAACCTTGTTGCCACCTGACATTGAACTATTAAGAACCTTATTCAGGCGGCCAAAGAATCGCTTCCTCAATGTCTGTTTCATGTCAGCCACGTTGATGCCCAACCTCTCCGCCATACCCAGGTATTTGTAGGTATCATTAACGGAGAAAGATTTCAGGTTTATAGAATCTGAGAGATGAACTCCCTCAGATTCCACAATTCCCCTCTCTTCACATGCATGACTGCACATTTGTCCACACCAAATTCCATCCTGATGCAACTACTGAATGTTTCAGTGATCTTCAGTAGCTTCATCAGTTGCAATTCAGTAGTGGTAAACAGTTTCAGATCATCCATGTTCAGCAGATAGGAAACAACCTGACCCCCTCTCCGCAAAGGATAGCCCAGCCCCGAACCCTCCAGCAATGTGCTTAGAGGGTTCAATGCCAAACAAAACCAAAGTGGACTCAAACTGTAACCCTGGAATATTCCTCGCTCTATCTTAATAGGTTCGTCGGTCCCTTCAATTTGTCGACATCCTGGATTTATAAGATTTTATATGTGATATACAANAGCCCCGAACCCTCCAGCAATGTGCTTAGAGGGTTCAATGCCAAACAAAACCAAAGTGGACTCAAACTGTAACCCTGGAATATTCCTCGCTCTATCTTAATAGGTTCGTCGGTCCCTTCAATTTGTCGACATCCTGGATTTATAAGATTTTATATGTGATATACAAGGCAAGAGGCAGAACATCTATCATGTTAATTCGTCCATAGGTATAAGATTACTATTGATACTCAGTATTTTAAGGGATAATAGCCTGTGATATTAAAGATACTGTTGTCAAACACTGCAATAATAATAGTATAGTTATCTAAAGTAACTAAGCAGCCAGATGTTAGTTTTTATATTTATTTATTAAACTTACTTATTTGAAATGAGTACTAAATGTAGTTGTGTTCAAGTATAGTACTCATAGAGTCTAAAAACTGTTATTGTATTTGTATGAAAACACCAAAGATTCACATAATATTATCCGATATTTGATAAAATCGGAAATAACAAAAGCCTGTATGTGCAATTATGCACATACGTACTTTTTTTGAACGGTGCCAAAGCAGTTATGTGCACTTTTTGATTAAAAAAAATTATAACTCGTTAAGCATTTGTTATTTAAATACCAAATTGTGGTATATGCATACTTTTAACAAATATTTTGATTCTATAATACTGCTTGTTTTATTTAATTAATCATTTCTTCAAAAAAATGTTTTTTGTTGTTTCCCAAAACCTAGCAAAAATCACAAGTGGAACTTGTCAGGCGCAGCGACGATATGAATCTAACTCAATTGCGGTAAGAATAACTGAAACTAAACACTAACTATCATTATTTCACTGCCTCACTGAATGTGCACTGAAATAATGATAATGATTCGAATTACGGCTGGCTCATTAGTGGTGAGCAATTCCCAAATCGTTCGTTAAGTTGGTACGCAAACCACGTTCCGATATCCTCACTACAAACGTGAAAGCAACTCAGGAATACTTATATGCTTTCAATATACCGAACAGATTCGGTAGGAAGACGGAGGTATAATCTAGGTTGTGATTGCGCCTTTAGGCCTTTATCATCTAGAGACATTAACTTTATAAATTCACTAGTAGTTTGTCAATCGCGTTCCGGATATATCGTAGCCTGATAAAATACTCGTATGGTCTATCATCCGAGGATTATGTAACTTACCAGCAGTAAAAGATTTTTTTTTTCGCATCGTTACAGTATTTTTGATGCTTCATATTTTTAGAGCCTTTTAGGAACTTTACAAACAAAAAAGTTTTCTCTTTATTACTTGCATATTAGTACAGACAAATACGTCAAACCAATTTCCAGCTTGGATCGAATATAATCTAAACTAAAATGCAACGCAAAATAAACAATATATCATAATCAAGCATGATTAAAGTTGATAGTTATTATACAATGACGTACTACTGCTTTGTCCACGTTAACTAGCTATCGTATGTGACGTCAGTAGGCACGCTGTACGGTAAACATTGGTATCTGTACAATCATGATTCGCATTTCACGTCAACTGCTAGATTGACGTATTCAAATTAGGCATGAAGCTGAAACTACGAGCACAATACAGTACAGACAACAGCAGGTCAACGTATACGAATCTGTCAAATTTTACCAGTCAAACATTAACCTACCTCCATTGTGATAAGGTTGAAAATCGAATGCAGAAATTTGACAGATTGTGGTAACTTGATGTGCTGTCGTCTGTACATTAACGTTCGGGCATGTATGTAACTGTCATATGTGCAACATGCATTTAAGGTGAATGCGTCGCCTGGAGACGGGAAATTCAAATATAAAATGTTTCTTTAATGTTTTATCTAAGTTAACTTTCAATATGAGGCGTGATCTTATCTTTTGCGGTTATAATATACCACAAAGTAATTTCTGATGTTCTTGTTTAACTCCGAAACTTCTTACAATTCAAATGTTACTCGATAAACTTTTTATTGCAAAATATCATAGTATTCACCTTAAGCTCGTTTATACATAGTATTACAGCGCTTTTACACTAACAGATTTTGGTCGCGCGAAGTATAACCGAGCGTCTACGCGCGTATGCGGAGCGGAAATCTCTGTCGCTTGATTTGAAACGTCATCTTTTCATCAGCAGTTATCGATTGCTTACTCGATAACCCCGAAATAACCTAGCAGGAAATCTACTAATGTGAAAACACTGTTAGGGTTAGTCCTCTCCCACATTATAATAAGAAACACGAGTCCTCTTTAAAAATGTAGGTATATACAAAAAGTATAGTTTGTATATATAATTGAATCCTGAAATAGTCTGTCTGCATCCTGCGTGAAACAGAGACATCATAGCAAAAACAAAATATTTAATCTCTCTCCGAAAAAACAAACGTTACACGTATATTGTGACAAAGCAATTGACAAGAATTGTATCACAGAAATACTTTTCATTGTTCTTAAATATTGTAAGGCCATTGTTGCACAGATAGTGTTTACTCCAAAAACAAACAAGAGAAATCTTCCAACTTAAAGCCAATATTGTTAATATCATGTGTTTACACTGTAATACTGCAACTTCCTGAAAGACAGCAAATAGAAAGAAAAACATTTTACGAGTATTTCTAAGAAACGCTTTCGCGACCCGAAGCTAAGTAGTTAAGTTACTTGAGTCGTACCTGAACGAGTGAGAAGAAAGTTCCAATACTTTGCGGAAGAAGTGCACTGAACTCGTACCGTAGGTGCGTCGCAGCTAACTTGCTAAAATAGCCGTTACGTCAAACAGCCTTTGACTTGAAGCAACCCTTTAACTGAAAAGCGCCATTCATCACACGTCTACGCGTTGGCGTCATGTTGCCGACTTGTTGACTACAACGTTCAACATGACAACTATTCAACGATTATGCAATTGTTTGCGAGCTCGGGATTTAGGGCATTTCGACTGAGACATGCTCGGTTTAGGTTAATTTTTTTTATCACTCAGAAAAAAGAGCCCGAGAAAGGGGCTACTTACATTTCTAAAGCTTTACGTGTAGCCAAAATTTCAAACACTAGTAGCGTTTATTTAAAACACCGGCAGTTCCATAAAAAAAAGCGTAACTGACGCTATATTGGAAAACAAAATTTAAATAAAAAGCGACTTTTGAATGCTAAGAAAAAAGCTGTAATGTTGAACATTTTTAGTGCCCCATCTATCCAATGAATAAGCTAGATGTGTGATTAGCCCTTTCAGTCAAAGGGCTGGTTGTTTGATACAATGGCAATTGTCACCGATTAACTGCGACAGTACATCTCGTCGTGTTTGCTCTCCAATCACGTTACACAACACACTAGAACTCGTTGCAGTTTATTTATTGAAGTATTTTTTATTTAACTTTCATAGAAATAAGCTGCTTAGCTCCGGAAAAGTTTTGATGTCGCTTCAATAGTTCTCTTCAACGGAATTTTGTTGTGTAAGTAAGTACTATTAAGAGCATTTTATTTTTTTCAGAGGAAAGTAAAGTACTAAGCTATTTTGTAGAATACAGAAAAAAAATATTACATTGATTGTTAGAAAAATCAAGTTACCTTTAGGTACTTAGTAACACGTACTACACAATAATTACAGACCCAGCAAGACCTGGGATCACATTATTGCTTTAAGGCTACTAATTACTTCAAATCCAACCACTACTAACAATTTAATTGGTAGTGTTTGCTTTCAAAGACTAATGTTATTCTGCCTGCATTGCCTTATAATAGCAGTTACGAATAAGTAGATAGTCATTAAAAATAAGACACAAAAAACACGTAACTCCGTCTGTCTGCCGGTCTGACCAGCCCATGTGATTAAAACATTGTGCAATTTGAACTAAATGTTACGTGGTCAATTTGTGATGTAGTTTCTCCGATAGCAACCCAACCATTAGACCGATTTAGATATATAATGTGTATCGACTTTTTATCCGGATGCAAAAAATAGTTCTCTTAGAACGCAATAAAACCGCAGGTAATAGCGCGTTGTCAATAAGCCCATATTGCCATTCCTATTAGACAGATTAATTCTGTAAACTGCCAAACCATTTCAGGCAGCGCAACATTTCCATTTTGCTTAGCGTCTATGCAGTTTCATCTGAATATCCCGGCTTAATCCCGAACTGGTGCTGCGAAGCTATCTATTTGGTGAAGATCAAACGTAGGTACCTTTGTTGTGGTAAATGGACACGATAGATGGGTTCAATCTCCATTCACGTTCCATAGCTCATTCAACCAAAACTGGCATTAATACGTAGATATAGAACAACTATATCTACCTATTTTAAACATTCTAATATTAAAATAGGTAGGTATAGTTGTTCTATATCTACCTATTTTAATATTAGAATGTTTATAACGTCACGCCAAGTAATACGACGAACTTGCAGAAATAATTGCCTACGAAATCTTTTGTCTTTTCAAAGTTCACAAATTTCAAAATTGTTCTGTGTATCAATAAAAACGTTATGCAACAAAATACTATTACATTGTTATAAGATTGTTACATCCCACAAAAATTTAAGAAATCGTAGCTTTATTTAAAAAAAACAGTTACGTCGAGGCATCGCTACGCGGTTCGAGCACCGCGGAATCAAATTATGTGTTAAGAATGTTTCGGTTCGCGTGAAGCTCTCGGTCCGTGTTAACCACCAGCATTGTATTACTTGTCGGACGGCGTTTAATCTGTCTGTGACGTGAATCCAATCTAATAGTGATCCGTGTACCCGTTTATGATACAGACAGCAGAATTCAAGGAAATGTTTGCTTGGTAACCCACCTTGGTTCTCAAATTACAAATATTGACAACGCCAATATCTCTGGCTTAGTTATAATTGCGATTCGAACGTCCATCTACCAATATTCCCAGTTTTGATTAAGTTACACGTATTCGGCTATGGTTCTTGTTATACGCCCGCGTTTTTGTTGCTCCGTCTGAGTTTCGGCAAAAAGCTTCGTACGGAACACAGGCGGAGTTCAAAGTTAGTTTTGCCAAAATATTATTTGCAAAAAACGAGTACAGGATTTACATTAATTATGAGAAGTGGTGCCTCAGTGGTTTACTTACCACCTGCTAAAGTATGAGGTGTGGGTTGGATTGCCAAATAGGTACCTAAGTAACTTAGCTTAACTTTCCAAGTATATCTTGACAGCCAATGACAAAAAAATGGAGAAGGAAAACATTTGAGACATTTGGACTTCAAATTCTCGAATCACCGATCTATCTTGAGTAAGCACGGTGATTAATGCTATATGAGACGAGGCCTGTGACATTCAGTATGACGAATAAAACAAGCGCGTTTTTAAAAAGAACTATCATCTAACAAAATTCAACCACCTTTCGCCTAAAATACTTTCATAAAAGCTATCAGGTACTTATAACAAAAAGCTAGTAATGAAATTTTCTTATAAAAACTTTACTCTTTGTTACATTAAAAAAAAACCAAAAACACGTGCCTAACTTTGGAACAGGTAACTTTCCTGTATTAGTTTTTGTGAGAGCATAGCTAACGATGAAATTGTATGCTACCTGGAATATTCTTTATTTTATCTTGCCTACCATTTAAAACAAAAAAGAATTAATAACAGCAAATTATGCTACCTTAGTTATATTATCTGATAGGTACGCCTATACTAGAAGCGGCATCCATAAAAAATAAATGGTAGAAAAAACCCAACTGTGCACGGTTAAAAACTGCCAGTTTTTTTTTTCTCAATAACCGTGTCGCCTGTTAACGTTTCCCACACGCAGTAAAACGAATATAGGTGAAAATTTTCCAGAAAATATGGAATATTTGCTTCAAAAACTAGCCAGTTAAACTGTATACCGAGCACGGGGCGTTTAAATATAGTGATTGAATTCTGTTTGCTCACGCTGCGCTTGAATTGACGTGAACATTCACTGAATTTTATTGAAGACTAGCTTCCGCCAGCGGTTTCACCCGCTCTCCCGTGGGAACAACTGCACGTATCCGGATAAAAAGTAGCCTATAACCTTCCTCGATAAATGGCCTATCCAACACTGAAAGATTTTTTCAAATCGGACCAGTAGTTCCTGAGATTAGCGCGTTCAAACAAACAAACTCTTCACCTTTATAAAATTAAGTATAGATATTCCGAAATCATACAGTTATCTGACTGTTGACTGTCTGTGTGCAAATATCAAACCATGTATGTTTAGCCTACTGACGTACTTAATGTATGTCTGGTTAGCGAAGGAAATAAATGAAGTATTTGGGAACTTGAGATGTGCTGTGACTTAGATGCCTACATCTCTGAGCTTCATGATTCCGACTACGGTCGTGGTTAAGGTCTCGCCATGCTCAATGATTTCACATTATAAATTCTTAAGTACGATAGTAGTGACGATTTGAAACTTAGGCCCCTTTCCAACTGCCGTTTCCGTTGCCGCTCTCAAAACGTCAGTTGGGACCTCAGTCGCGACTTAGAATAAAGGTAGATATTAGGCCTAGACTCCACGAAAGCGTACCAGAGAAGGTTTTAAACAACCAACTAAAAATCTCCACTCAGGGATACGACTTGGGCAGAGAACAGATGTTTAAAACGGAATTATATATGTTGTTGAAATACTTTCCGCTTTGGTGGACACTGGACACTGATTTGTTTTATTTAAATCAAAATATTCGTTTACGTGAGACTACGAGACTAAATTGGTTCATTGACACCTGCGTGTAATAACGTGCAGATAAATGACACTGCGGAATGCAATTGGCATATTGAAGCAAACCACAATTTTCATTTTAGCAATAATAACTGATGGGTTTATTTTCAATAATTTTCGATAACAGATTTTGGATATTTGCATTTTGCCTGACTATCCAGAAGAGATATATTTTTATCGTATTTTATATTTATGTTCATTGTTACCTCTTTGTAAAATTTTTGAACACGCTTCTATCTTTATTTTTTAGTTTGATAGTTGATATTTTTCATGTTGGCAATGCCCGACGAGATAGTTGATCGCATGAGAAACAAATCTCACACACAAGCAGTAGAAACCTAATCTAAACAG
>NWSH02000323.1:8847025-8859284 GCA_002382865.2 Heliothis virescens
AATAAATGGTAGAAAAAACCCAACTGTGCACGGTTAAAAACTGCCAGTTTTTTTTTTCTCAATAACCGTGTCGCCTGTTAACGTTTCCCACACGCAGTAAAACGAATATAGGTGAAAATTTTCCAGAAAATATGGAATATTTGCTTCAAAAACTAGCCAGTTAAACTGTATACCGAGCACGGGGCGTTTAAATATAGTGATTGAATTCTGTTTGCTCACGCTGCGCTTGAATTGACGTGAACATTCACTGAATTTTATTGAAGACTAGCTTCCGCCAGCGGTTTCACCCGCTCTCCCGTGGGAACAACTGCACGTATCCGGATAAAAAGTAGCCTATAACCTTCCTCGATAAATGGCCTATCCAACACTGAAAGATTTTTTCAAATCGGACCAGTAGTTCCTGAGATTAGCGCGTTCAAACAAACAAACTCTTCACCTTTATAAAATTAAGTATAGATATTCCGAAATCATACAGTTATCTGACTGTTGACTGTCTGTGTGCAAATATCAAACCATGTATGTTTAGCCTACTGACGTACTTAATGTATGTCTGGTTAGCGAAGGAAATAAATGAAGTATTTGGGAACTTGAGATGTGCTGTGACTTAGATGCCTACATCTCTGAGCTTCATGATTCCGACTACGGTCGTGGTTAAGGTCTCGCCATGCTCAATGATTTCACATTATAAATTCTTAAGTACGATAGTAGTGACGATTTGAAACTTAGGCCCCTTTCCAACTGCCGTTTCCGTTGCCGCTCTCAAAACGTCAGTTGGGACCTCAGTCGCGACTTAGAATAAAGGTAGATATTAGGCCTAGACTCCACGAAAGCGTACCAGAGAAGGTTTTAAACAACCAACTAAAAATCTCCACTCAGGGATACGACTTGGGCAGAGAACAGATGTTTAAAACGGAATTATATATGTTGTTGAAATACTTTCCGCTTTGGTGGACACTGGACACTGATTTGTTTTATTTAAATCAAAATATTCGTTTACGTGAGACTACGAGACTAAATTGGTTCATTGACACCTGCGTGTAATAACGTGCAGATAAATGACACTGCGGAATGCAATTGGCATATTGAAGCAAACCACAATTTTCATTTTAGCAATAATAACTGATGGGTTTATTTTCAATAATTTTCGATAACAGATTTTGGATATTTGCATTTTGCCTGACTATCCAGAAGAGATATATTTTTATCGTATTTTATATTTATGTTCATTGTTACCTCTTTGTAAAATTTTTGAACACGCTTCTATCTTTATTTTTTAGTTTGATAGTTGATATTTTTCATGTTGGCAATGCCCGACGAGATAGTTGATCGCATGAGAAACAAATCTCACACACAAGCAGTAGAAACCTAATCTAAACAGTAAACAATCAAGAGAGCCTGCAAACATAAGCTCCAGTGAACGGACTCCTCATCTGTCATATTTACATTTTGTCGCTCAATGTGACGCAGAATTTGGGTTCATCGAATTTTCATTGAAAGCTGTCGCGAGCACCGTCAACACACCGATGAACTCCGGCAATTTCGTGTCAAACGTGAATAAATTATGCTTTCATTAACAAGTGGTTTTATTAACAAGGAACAACAAATAATTCGTCTAGCCTGTATCGGGAGACGCGGTACGTTGTTTCAAGTCAGTCGGTAATCAATTCTCCCGTGTACAGCATTATTTTTGTCTGTACCACGGGATATGTCACAAAGGGAAAGTTGCCGGTTGATGTTATCAAAAATAACTTAATCATAACATACATCCCATGGCATTTTTATTCATGTATGTACAGACAACAATCAGCCATTATTTATAGGCAGATACATATTTTCATTGAGCTCTAGTTCCCGTCAAAATGCTCCCTAAGAACCTGTAATTATACTTTATACACACTTTATTAACAGCATTGAGTCCGCTCACTGCTAATGAAATTTTATTTATTTTTGCTCTCCCTTTGCGTCGTCGCAATAATTAAGTGAATGCAGGCTGGAGAACTGTTCCGCCTTAACACAGGAATCAGGGAACGACGATCTAAATGTACTTAATTTTCACTGAATTAAAAGATGGAAGGTATTTTTATTTATGAGAAAACTTGCTCTTTCTAAGTGTCAATTAATGTTACCGGTGAAGAATAACACAGTCGTAGTAGTTTTTTCTTGAAAACGAATTTAACGCATTTAACTTTACCCTTTAAATCGAATGCTTTCGGCCCATTGATTGCATAAAGATATTTTGGCCACTGAAAGTTGAATTTTATTTAAAAGTATTACCGCACATACAAACTTTATATTCCCTAACATTAGTAAGAATGAGGATGAATCAGCCAAAACAAGTTGCCAGTCCCAACTTGTGTTGTACAGATGACATTGTGTGCAATCTCTGTGAACATCTAAATGTACAGAGGTAATTTTCTTATTCGTAGTATCTGACTCATACTATTATTACATGTATAATACACACATATATAATTACAGTTAAATATAATAAAATATGTAGTTATATACTATTAGTATTATTTTATATTCATATTAAATTAATTTATTACTTACGAATAAGGGCAAAAGCGAGCATTTTACTAAATGCTTTACTAAATTACTTGTAGTAATTAGGCACCTACTTAAATATTACGAATATCTCAGGAGAATTAAAATAATGAGAGTTTAGCTCCATTTATTGTTTAAAATTAATAAGTTATAGACTATAATAACATAGACATTATACGGTGTTGTTTCAGGGAACCTTTTAAAATGTCAGGCCGAAAAGACATAAGGGTTCCAGTGGTGGACACTGCCCTTAACTTTTATTCTAAGCCCATTACTTCTCTATACAAATACACATGTTTTAGTATACAAGAAAGCTTGAA
Organism: Heliothis virescens; assembly: GCA_002382865.2. Classification (NCBI taxonomy): domain Eukaryota; kingdom Metazoa; phylum Arthropoda; class Insecta; order Lepidoptera; family Noctuidae; genus Heliothis; species Heliothis virescens. The sequence goes on from NWSH02000323.1 coordinate 8,849,893, forward strand.
AAGATACATTCATGTACCTAACGGATATGTTAAGAAAATCTGTATCCTTTATATGAGCTCCCGGTAGAGACGTAAACCTTTCGGACGAAAGAGCGTACAAAATGTACTGCTTCGTAATATTTTAAAGGAAGCAACCTATGATTGCAGAGAGCATTAAAAATATTACATTCCCGTGGTCTGATTTTACAGTATTTTATGTTACGTGTATAGCTTTAACTTAGAAATATTAGTTTCAAATATATTTCATTAGAAAATTGTCTCTGTTTCGCGCGGTATTCGAAATAAAATGTTGCTCTTATGGCACTCACAATTAACGTGACTTTGTCAGAAAATAATTTTCAAAATGCGTTCCGAAAACCTCACAAAATTTTTAATGTTTTTAGTGTGGAGACATTATTTTAATGAACCCGTTGAGTCTGTCCTTGCGAATATAATTTTACTTTTCACGCTTAGTCCTTATCCAAATGAATGAGTTGCCCCTTTTATGTCCGGAATACACGAAGCTTGTGTTTTCAGGCTTAGGTGGTAAATAGTTCTGTACTGAAAGAGCCTGGTTTGCTGACAAAGCTTGAAACAAATGACTAAAATCATGAAAACTACCTTTTGTTACCGAGGTCATCCAATGAAAAATATCATCGAAACGATAAATCAACTTTAACTTTGGAAAATAGATAAATAATATTTTTAAAGTTCTTTTTAGTCCCGTTTTTCAAATAACTTTGTTTTTAAAGGGTAAATAAAACGGCAATACGGGTCTGGCCGCTACTGTAAAGAGGCGAATAGAAAGTTGAATGTGTGAGTGAATGAAAAGCCACTTCGTCCCAAACGATACCGCCGAAATGCTACAGGTAGCCAGACTAACGAGTGGTTTTACTATACACGTAGGAGACTCACATAGACTCTTCGCTCCGGTGAATAGAAGCAATTAAATGATGAAATACGTCATAAAAGACAAAAGGTTTACGAAGGAAACTCCTCGTACAAATAATTTCTTATACACGTTTGCGATATACCTACCGAGGTACTTACTATAAGACTTAAAAAGACAAAAAAAGGGAAAAATATTCAGCTGTCGTGTGGTAAGCACCAACAATGCGATGATAAAATTCATAAACATAGAAGCAAGAAAATAACTTTTTCAACTGAACACGACGTTAAAATCTCTGAATCGAAATATATTCCTGTACGAACCAATAGTAGGATCTCATCAAATTGCGAGAGCACAAAGGAAATAGAAGCAGGGTTCTCTCCACAAAATGAACAAACCAGAAAACAAACAACAATACACGAAAATAGTTTAAGAATGCACTGTCAAGTATTCCACGAAGGTCCGATGAAAATATTGATGCTCTCCCCAAAGACATTGTTTGCTTTATATCATTTTAGTTTCACCCCCAACGCTCTCACAAAGAAATTCTGTCAGCTCAGGCAATTTCATACTTAAGTATAAAGCTTTAGAGGCTAAAATCCCTTGCAAGTGCAAGCTTACCAGTTCGATCAAGATATTTCACGTTAGTAATTTTATAGTTCTCGGCGTGTATAAGACGTATAAGCTTTCTAAATTTCGTTAGGAAATAAATGGAAGATGTATCACAGTTTAGTTACACTTATAACAAACTTCAAGGAAATTGTCTTTCTCACTTATCGCGTACCTATCGCGCGGATCTATCAATCGTAAGGTTAAGCAATGCTTGTCGTTGTCGTGTGTATGGCGGTCGCGTGTATGGGTGACCATCTTGTCATGACGACTTCATCCGAGTTTCGGAAGATACGATAAACTGATGGCTCCCGGCCGTCATTTTTGGTAGTCCTTATGGGTAATCAGAAACCAGAATATCTGGCAACCAGTCTAACCAATGGGTAACGGGTTGCCCGGTTAACTCGTTGTGAAGGTCAGATGTGCAGTCGCTCCATGAAAAAACACTGGTTCTCACCTGCATTTGGTTAGACTGGAAGCCGACCCCAATATAGTTGGGAAAAGGCTAGGCAGATGATGACTTATTTATTCCATTTAACGTTAGTAAGCAGATACATAAAGTTTGCTCAGTAAGCTACCAATATTTGTAAATTCATCGCAATACGTATATCTACACAAACCTCAACCTTTACTGAATCCCCGCAAGCAATTACCGATCTCGGTGCCAAAATCTCTGATTAAAATTATTGTACGAATTATATCCAGCGCAAACGATCAAAGTAAATTTGTTCTAGGAATTCGTCTTGATAACTTCACCGTGACAAGGTTTATTCAGAAGAGGAACAATGCTAACGGTTAGCGGGTAAATTCACGCCAGCAAGCCACCGCTTCACAAACGAGTAGGATGAAGTCGAATCCCTATTTGGAGCTTTCGAAGTTCGGGTGGGTGTTTGTTCAGCTTTAGTTGTCGAGCTGTGGACTCGACTTCGGCGCTCGATCACAATTTCTCGGAGATCGACTGCGGTTAGCGCAACGTGTCTTAACTACAGACAAACTACCGATATCGTCTTCTAATTGTTAGCGGGCAAAGTTATTGTAAGGGCTATTCGGAGAACAGCTATTTAAGTTAGATAGATATATTGACTGTCGCTAGACTGCGTTTCCGTTGCGGAAGAAGACTAGACAAGACTGAAGCTTTTTTAGGATGGGAGAAACACACGGCCTGATTCAGAAAACTCCTCCTTTTTTGAAGTCGGTTAAAAAAAAGTCTAAAATCGCAAGTCCGTCTGGACCGAGCATGGTGATTAACGCTCGTTCCTCCTATGTATGAGGAGAGGCCGCAACCCAGCAGTGGAGCAGTAAAAAAGGTTGATGAAAACAACATCAAAAAATTGAATTCCCTTCGACCATTACTTTGTCGGTAGGTTTTTTCAAACTTGTTGGTTTCAGTATGATTTGTCAAAGCCAGCAAAATGTGCATATTTGCATTTTTAATTAAGATTACGTGTTTATTTTCAGTCTGATATTAAAAAAATGGATCCATTTCAAACATGTTTCTGGTTACTTTTCACGGTAAATATTGGCATCAGCTTTGACAGCTTACATACATTCTGATTTCAGTATTCATACGGAACTTTAAAGGATTTTAAAAGTAAACGACTGTGTATGTTTTGGCTCGCTTAAAAAATATAAAAAGTCTCTTTTACGACTAAAATAAATTAACTGTCCACCGATTGCACTGAAAATGGCTATTTTAGCAATTAGTTTCAATGCTCAGCTTTATATATTTTTATTACGTGCTCGGAACAGGTCAACATTAAACTAAGGTTTCATTAAAACTAGTGATTGTCCACAACTGTGTGTACATGAATATTAGATACGTGACTTTTTCCAAATCCAGCGAGGTATTCATATGAAACATTGCAGTGTTTTAAATACAAACGCTGAGTTGAGATTTTGATTGCATTGAAAAATACAGCCAGGTTTTATAAATGTTAAATCTGAACGTAAATTTATTGGCTGCTTATATTACTACGTCACTCGAAATCTATAAGTTGCTTCACTTAGATTTTCCTAAGATAGACTGTCATGGATTATTCCACTTTGATCACCCAGGTGATATCACCTGGTGATCACAGGCGACTTTTTCTAATCACTAAAGTGGATTTTGATCACCTACATACTTACATAGTTCGTGCTATAATTTTTTCAAACTTGTCGTGATGAAAACAATATATATACAGTATATATACTTATACTAAAATATATATACAGTATATTTACAGTAAAACTATCAATTTCCTTGGTATTTTTTTTTAATTTTCCATGAATTATAGGTGATTGATTTATTTGATACAAATTATGAAAAATATAAGGTGCATGGGGATGTAGCAGTAATAATAATTGATATCGATGGATGTTTTAATAGTAAACTGTCCTGATTATTTATTGCATAAAAATACTAGGGTATCAGAAATGAAAAGGAGCTAGATTGCTTAAATTAAAAAGGTAAAATTTTAAGGGTTTTCAAAGAGTAAAACGGTACCCTGTTACTAAGGCTTTGATTCTGTCACCAGGCCGTGTATCTCGTGAATCATGCCAGAGAGCTGATTTTTTTACAGATGATGTATTTCTGTTGCCGCTTTGACAACGAAAAGATAAGAATTTTAGGGGGCTCCCATACAACAAAGGTGATGTTTCGTACGGAACCCTTTGTGCGCGAGTCCGACTCGTATTTGGCTGGTTTTATTATATTTAATTACCTGAGCCTGAAACTTAAATACCCAAAGATCGAAAACTTTTTTCGTAGCTGTCAAATCAAACATGGAACATATACCTCGATAACCTTTTGTTTATTTTAATTAGTTTTAAAAGTGTAATATAATGTTTGGTGTCCACAAGCGATAATAAGAATTAATCGTTTCAGATTATAAACAAATTTGCGTTTCGAAATAATTTCGTTATGGCTTTTCATTAATAAGTCAAAAGAATAATTTACTGTAAACCACTAATAGTATTGCTCAAAGCACTTTTTCCATGAATATGAATTTATTGCTTCAATTGATTTAAATGTAATAATGGATCAAATTTTTTTTGTACACTAGGATTATCCCTGGTTCAGCAAATCGTGCTTAAATTGACTAAAAAATACAGTTTCCATTCCATTAAAAAGTAATTCATTGCTTTAATTCCATTATAAGTTATAGCGGATCGAATATCAGTATAAGTTCGCTAAGATTATCAGTGGTTCACCAAACCCTTTGTTAATTACCGATATGTTAAACAAACAGATTATTTTTTTCGGTACTCATCATAATGTCAACACTATAACATTATGAAACAAAAACGTTAGAATGTAACTGCCGTGAAAAGTCACTTAAAAACAAAAGTCATGCCGCTTCCAATCGTGACGAGTTACATTCTATGCCTTGTATATCTGTAATAATGCACCTTTTAATTCATTTCTTCTTTGAACTTTAATTCTTCCATCAATAAAGCTCTGTCAACTGATAAATAATTTATTGATGTTGATGAATTTATTACTCTCTCATTCATCACTCATAATAGTAATTTTAAATTCTCCCTTTGAGAGATCAGCGTAAATGCAAACTGAAGTTCATTTTCCGTAATACTGATTTTGATTAATCTACTCAAAACCCCAATTGGAATATTTAAAATGTATGATTAATTTATTTACACAATGAGTTTTAATGCGTAAGATATTTAATGCTATTATATTTTTTGACCGACTGCCAAGAATGTCATTCTTCATGGAATGTTCTTTATAACTTGGTTACTTCAAGTAATCAACAGACAATCAACAGACAGTCTGGCGATCGATATAAAAATAAAAACCAAAACTCCATTTATGATTTTAAACGATAATCACTAAACCTGCCAGTGTTGTCAAATTTGGCACGTTTGAAAAATGTCTTACATGCGGACTCCTTACGGACTTCCCGGGTTTCAAATCTGTCGGTCACGTGATACCTGGCGCGAGTTTATATATTTTTCCCCGTACAAATGTGCTCAGCGCCGCTAAAGAAGTTTTAACTTCAAAAAATAACATTAACACCTTCGTGAAGCAGTAACAAAGGAATGAAATAAAACGAAATTAAATGGCCTTATGTCATACAAAGCAAATAATAAAATCGGGTTTAGCTGGTACAAAATATAATACGAGCTGTCCACGTATCTTTTATTTTCCCCGCTCTCATTTCTGGCGTCTTGCCAAGTACACTCATAGGAACGAAAAATGGCGGTCGCGAATTCAGCGCTTGGTGAATTGTTTCTCTTTTTCTCTTTCAATCCCTTATTTCTGATTTAAGAGAAATTGAGGGGTGCTTATTTCATTCCAGGTTACAGGTGGTTACTACATACTTATTCGCTCGCAATTTAGTCCTATTATCATTCTTATAAGATGAGTATTGTAAATTCTTTTTGTAAATAAATTGTCATGTTTATTTAAGTATTCTTGACTGCGATGTTAAGTAATATGCATATCCTTCTCACTCACACTTCGTAATAGATTAATTAGTAAATAAATATAAACACATAAAATATCCCTCCTAAAAAGCAACGATTTTACAATAAAGTTACGCTCAATAAACCTCACACGCAACGCTATTGGATAGACCGCAGTAGTTTCCTAAAACGAAAATGTATTCCCTTTTTTGAACGGCAAAAAACCCAGTGGATAGGAAAACGTTTGCAGCCATAACAGAATAAAAAAGAGAGACACCGCTTCGGACCTGTTCTCTTTACCTTTTTAAATGCACTTAGCAGCTCCTTGCTGGTTGTTTTATGGTGCCGCCTCTAACCATCGCCGCGGACTCAGTGTGTCGCATCCATTTACCACTTTTTTGAAATGCAAAAGGTATCGGAGAGGTTTTCACCGGCGATTTATTGATTACACCTAGTAGATTTTGTAGAGGTTTTTTTATAGGTTGGGGTGTTTTTATTTGTTATTACGCTCTTTTAATTTTTAGATTGTGTGTGAATTTATGATGTCCGTTGAACTTGTACTTGTAGGTACTAGCTTTTGCATTGTTTATAGAACATATTAGCTCAACAGTGTTCAAATTAACACAACGATAAAAAATATATATCTTTATTGACCATATCTTGTTAACACATGTTTGTAACATTAACAGGTATGTGATCTTAAAATCAGAATATAGGAGTACAACATTATTACACAGACTGGGTACTGAATATACTTTGGAATACCTTCAAATCGCGTGCGTCTTCATTTTTCTGAATATTGGTGGGAGTTCTCACACCTGTCGATTCAATATCCTTGGAATTCGCAATAGTGTCGCTAGTTCCTCACCTATCCTGTGTTGACACATATATTAAACGTTTCAAAGTACTGTATAAGAGTAGTTCACTTGAGTCAGTAGAGATGCAAATTCCATTTAAATTCTATTCAACAGCGGTTTACTTAAAGAACATTTTTTAAAAGTATAGAAATGTAAAAAAAAAACATAAAAGCATGAAAATATTTTTCTTAAATAATTCCGACGTCCCTAAAAAAACACTTTAATAAATTCTATCATGAAGTTATAAAATGACAAATATTACAAGTTGTCGCAAAAACTTTTAAGTTTATGAACTTGAAATATTTAAAATGAATTCGCTGCAAGCGACAACTGAATGGCAACATTTCTGAAGCTACATTAATGTAAAATGTTTTACAGTTTAAATCCTGCTTTGCTCAGCAGGATGAGCGAAATTATGCATTTTTAGAATACTTTACATTGCACTTCTTAATAGAACGCCCGTCGAAACAACAATGTCTTTTGTGGAACTATGCAGACGGTTACAAATCTACAAATAGATACGTACTCGTAACATGAATCTAGCAAAATAATAACAAGAATGCTATTAAAGCAGGGGGGTGATTCTCTAACGCAAAACATCTTTACAACCAAGAAATCATCGTTGCAACATCTACAAGTGCGCGATCGCAGCGCTTCAACGATGTTGATGGCGCGACATAGAACTAAAATATGGTTCCAAATGTATGAAAAATCATCCTCGCCTTCGACGACAACGACGACTTCGCCTTCGATTTTATCCTTCAAACCGAAAACCTTGTCATTTGTGAGGTCGTCGTTGTTGTCATCTATGATGTGTCAGTTAGAGAATCGCATGGTAATAACGATGGAATACGCCTTTTCTTTTGTTTTATGTGACGTGTAGTTTTATGAACTGTGAATATTATTGAACATGAAACTTTCAGCACCATTTGCCACATAAGTCTTGATGCTAATAGACTAAGTACAGATGCCAGCACATCAACTCACCACAATCTATCAAATTTCTTCAATAGATAATGGAAAGTTAATGTTCGATCGAAGTAAGAGTTTACAGATTCACACTCAGACAGCAGGTTCACCTGTCTGTACATATATATTGTAGGAATCGTACCCATATCTGGAAAAAGGGTGTTAGTGTCGTCAGGTTTGCAGTTCTAATTAACCAAACAATGGTTAATCGCGGCGTTCCTTCCTATAACAACATAAAATCTGCTTCACTGCTTTGCTGCGTGGCCGACGCTGTTGCATCTCACACGCGAAGCATTGACTGTCCTATTTGCTTTTTTCACGTCATTTGAATAAATGTGAATTGTTCCATGAAAACCGATTTAGGCTAACTCTGGCTAAATAAAATATTTTTTACGTACGTTTTTCAGCAAAACACCTAGAATAAGGATCCATAGGTGTCAAATTTTAATATTAGTTGTATATAAAAAAGTGTTAAAACAAACCTTTGTTGAATAACTAGGACGTAACATATTCTAATAGTTACGTAGTTACGTAGTTCGCACAGCTTTAACCTGAAAACAATATTCAGTGCACGTTACAGTAGAAACTAGGTGACAGAAACTTAATACCGTGGTTGGTTTGCAATACCTTTCAACATAATTCTCAGTTGAGATTGAAGTGCAAGTGAAACAATGTCTGATTTCATTAAACTTCACGTAACTTCAGTTTACTTCATTACTTACGAATCGATTATGACTATTATTGATGTTACAATAGAGCAAAAATAAATAAATCCCATAACTAATAAAATGATTTAAGTTAATAATATTATTAAGTTTTAGCATCCAATTGACCGAGAGAAAGATCTTGTTTCACCTTTTGTGTAGCAACCTCCACCGGTACAACTGATAGTGCAGAACAAAAGGCATCAACGTCGAAAACAATTTGCTTATTTCCAGTCTGAAACGCGAACCCAATAATAGGAACCTCATAAATTAAATCGTATTTTACTGAGCGCTCTCTATAAAATATTTTATTGAGACCAAAGAATTTAAAACCGACGGTAGCTTACGGTTTGAACTAAATCATATTTGTAGCTATTTCGCTCCGGGTGTCGGAGTCGGTAGAAATGAAATCGTTCGTTAAATAACTCGATTTAAGTCGTTTCGTGATTCGTCAATAGGACAGCGATGCAAACGGATCGTATTGACTTCATGGAATGTTGTCTACAATGCGAATCGTTTGTGCTCGGTGTGGAATCGAGTTGATGGTTCGTCGACAGTTTGATGTGACGAAAAAATTTTGGTTATGCGAACATTGACGAAAATTTTTCGAACAAAGTGTTGCGATTAACCAGTAGTGTGGATCTTTCACAGGCAAAAAAGACAAACAGGTTGTGTAAAAAAGGCCTCTGAATAAAACATACACTTTTTCAATAACATTGTAATAAACCTTCTTATAATAAAACAGGTCTAAAAATAAACTAGCATCTACAAGAACCACTAGACAGGTAATTAGATTCTTAACAGGTATATTGCAGTACAAAAATAAACAAAGTCTGAACAAGGGCTTGGCTACCAGTTAGAGGCTATAATGAGCTCGCGCCGGGTTCAAGTTGGTAACACTGTTTTAATAGTTAAAGACAATTAAACTAGTTACTTGTTGCTGACACCGACAATCACGCGTGTATTTTCAAAAGTTGCGTC
>NWSH02000323.1:8859685-8869688 GCA_002382865.2 Heliothis virescens
AAATGTATGAAAAATCATCCTCGCCTTCGACGACAACGACGACTTCGCCTTCGATTTTATCCTTCAAACCGAAAACCTTGTCATTTGTGAGGTCGTCGTTGTTGTCATCTATGATGTGTCAGTTAGAGAATCGCATGGTAATAACGATGGAATACGCCTTTTCTTTTGTTTTATGTGACGTGTAGTTTTATGAACTGTGAATATTATTGAACATGAAACTTTCAGCACCATTTGCCACATAAGTCTTGATGCTAATAGACTAAGTACAGATGCCAGCACATCAACTCACCACAATCTATCAAATTTCTTCAATAGATAATGGAAAGTTAATGTTCGATCGAAGTAAGAGTTTACAGATTCACACTCAGACAGCAGGTTCACCTGTCTGTACATATATATTGTAGGAATCGTACCCATATCTGGAAAAAGGGTGTTAGTGTCGTCAGGTTTGCAGTTCTAATTAACCAAACAATGGTTAATCGCGGCGTTCCTTCCTATAACAACATAAAATCTGCTTCACTGCTTTGCTGCGTGGCCGACGCTGTTGCATCTCACACGCGAAGCATTGACTGTCCTATTTGCTTTTTTCACGTCATTTGAATAAATGTGAATTGTTCCATGAAAACCGATTTAGGCTAACTCTGGCTAAATAAAATATTTTTTACGTACGTTTTTCAGCAAAACACCTAGAATAAGGATCCATAGGTGTCAAATTTTAATATTAGTTGTATATAAAAAAGTGTTAAAACAAACCTTTGTTGAATAACTAGGACGTAACATATTCTAATAGTTACGTAGTTACGTAGTTCGCACAGCTTTAACCTGAAAACAATATTCAGTGCACGTTACAGTAGAAACTAGGTGACAGAAACTTAATACCGTGGTTGGTTTGCAATACCTTTCAACATAATTCTCAGTTGAGATTGAAGTGCAAGTGAAACAATGTCTGATTTCATTAAACTTCACGTAACTTCAGTTTACTTCATTACTTACGAATCGATTATGACTATTATTGATGTTACAATAGAGCAAAAATAAATAAATCCCATAACTAATAAAATGATTTAAGTTAATAATATTATTAAGTTTTAGCATCCAATTGACCGAGAGAAAGATCTTGTTTCACCTTTTGTGTAGCAACCTCCACCGGTACAACTGATAGTGCAGAACAAAAGGCATCAACGTCGAAAACAATTTGCTTATTTCCAGTCTGAAACGCGAACCCAATAATAGGAACCTCATAAATTAAATCGTATTTTACTGAGCGCTCTCTATAAAATATTTTATTGAGACCAAAGAATTTAAAACCGACGGTAGCTTACGGTTTGAACTAAATCATATTTGTAGCTATTTCGCTCCGGGTGTCGGAGTCGGTAGAAATGAAATCGTTCGTTAAATAACTCGATTTAAGTCGTTTCGTGATTCGTCAATAGGACAGCGATGCAAACGGATCGTATTGACTTCATGGAATGTTGTCTACAATGCGAATCGTTTGTGCTCGGTGTGGAATCGAGTTGATGGTTCGTCGACAGTTTGATGTGACGAAAAAATTTTGGTTATGCGAACATTGACGAAAATTTTTCGAACAAAGTGTTGCGATTAACCAGTAGTGTGGATCTTTCACAGGCAAAAAAGACAAACAGGTTGTGTAAAAAAGGCCTCTGAATAAAACATACACTTTTTCAATAACATTGTAATAAACCTTCTTATAATAAAACAGGTCTAAAAATAAACTAGCATCTACAAGAACCACTAGACAGGTAATTAGATTCTTAACAGGTATATTGCAGTACAAAAATAAACAAAGTCTGAACAAGGGCTTGGCTACCAGTTAGAGGCTATAATGAGCTCGCGCCGGGTTCAAGTTGGTAACACTGTTTTAATAGTTAAAGACAATTAAACTAGTTACTTGTTGCTGACACCGACAATCACGCGTGTATTTTCAAAAGTTGCGTCAAAAGTTCATTTATTATTGTTTGATTGTATTGTACGGGTGTAAATTAACATGTACATTTTCGTATTTTTGCTACTGCACTTTATTATTTTCCTTTTTAAGAGTGTTAGTGGTAAAACTCATCTTTTATATAAGAATATTCTTATTCTTCTTTACTATAAGAAATCGCCTTACGCCTTATGCATTCCTCAAATCTTATGCTATGATGGATTTGAATTCCCAACTCCGTGGAAATTTTCTTTGTCTTTCAATCAGCTAGCACGTCGTAGTTTTCCGATCTGCCAGGATTGTGTCCTCATCAGCATAACACGACTTCGAACATTTTATGACAACTTCTCCAATTTTGGCTGATGGTATTTTTAATGTGTAAAATACAATGCAAGCTAATATGGCGAAAGCATTAATGATAAAATCTTAACAACGAGAACAAAATGCGAGTCCACTTGTTGCAAATGTTACAAGTAGCACAAAAAACTGTTGAACAAAGCGTTTGAACTGATATCATTTTTACGCGAAAATATATTTGAGTTCACATGGAAAATGAACGGGGAAAGGGTTGAATATTTAGAACATTTCATTTTTATGAAAAGCAATATAAAGTTTTACTTACTTCTTTATATAACATTTTCGTAGTTATTATAAAAACGTGAGAGAAATGTTTCACTTTTTGATTTCGATCCACCGTGAAAATTCTGTCATATACAACATCGCTAATTTTGTCACCATTAAACTTACCATTGAACTGTGTTTACTTGCATCTGTAATCTTTTTTTTTTATAGGACTATGTATCTCTCTATCTTGTATGTATTGTATAGTGATTGCATTGCACTACACAGCCCGATACCACAGGTAGCTGCAGTAACGACGTAATAGCACTATAACAAGGTCCTACCTGTTATTACCTTCATATAGCTAACGTACACACATCTGAGGCCGCCTACAGCGTCAGTCTTACAAGACAGTACAATGCCTCTAATCTATAACCGTGTTTTATGTACGTATATACCTATCTATAAATGAACTTAGTCTCATAATACAGAACAGCACATAATATAGTTTACTCTCTACTCAGGAAGCAAGTGAAATCCTATCTAGATGTCAACTAATAAAAAGAAAACGAAATAGAATAATACTAGGTTATACTATAGTAGTAGTTTGTATTTTATATGTATGTCCTTTAAATACTTGGCGAGGTCCACGTAACAGAAATGCTAGGTTCTTCGAGAACAGGTGTTAAAGGACCCCAGTTGCGGGTTATTACAAGGCACTACAGCAATTGTATATAGGTAGACTTCGGCTACTGATGTTCAAGCATTTTTTTTATCGATGGGAAATCATCAGATGACAGACTTTTACTGACTAAAACCCATCGTGTTCCTTCGGGAGCCCTTTGTGTGCCAGGCCCCGGTAACTCTTTCGAACAACCCGCAGCCCCGGCAGATGTTCAAGCATCAAGTCAATCACCCGCGGCAATCGCTCGCGGTTTCACCCGCGTCCCGAGGGAACTGCTTCCCACGTATAATTTTTTTATTTCTACCCACGTATAATTTTTTTATTTCTACCAAGTTTCGTCAAAATGAATTCTGTATTTTTGTGTAAAAGAGCAACAGGCGAATACAGCATACCACCTTCTCGTTTTAATATTACTTGGATTTATACACAAATTTATGAAATCGTGAACGTGGACAAAGACTATTGCGTACCGATAATCTCATCGGAAGACGAGCTCAGAACTAACTGTCAAAATGAGACAATTGTCTGTCTGATAAGCGGCGTCCCATCGTGTGCCCGTGGATCACGCTATCGACAACAAGGGGACGTCAAATGACGAGGCAGTACGGGTGGGGAGCTGCGTTGACGTCGTGAGCAGTCTTCTTAACGCTATCATTTAAAACGCTTTCACACTAGCGGATTTCTGGCTCGGTTCTCGGATCATACAAACAATTAACAACTACCGGTTCAAAATATGCCACGCGACAGCTCCCAAAAAGGAGGAGGTTTTCAATTTCGGAATATTTTTTTTTCGATTTACCTACACACTTTTCGATCTACTCGCGATAAAATCCGCTGATGTGAAAGCACTGGGTCCGAGACACGTCATACCTGTGAGGGCGGAGTGCTCGGCTGGGCTGTAGCACGGAGGCGCCACGCTCGCCTCCGTGGGGCTGCATGGCGGGGGGCCCTCGTGCCGCTGCACACCTTTCTTCACCATGTAGCAGCGCGGCATGGTGGCCAACGCTGTAACAAAACATACACTGTTAATAACTAGCTATTAAAATATTTAATAGCATATAGAGTGACTGGTAATTAGTGTCCGATACTTGAACACGTGATTGCACTCATGATTACAAACATTCCCAAATAAACTTTTTTTTACTCACTGGTATAATCAAACACTTAAACACAAAATTCGAAGTTTGTTATACCTGTTATGTTATTGTGATTAAACTATTTTTTATATAAAAAAAACACCGGGTTGCACTCCGGGAGTGCTGGCAGAAGTGAAAACATGAATATTAACTTTATGCGTTTTTAATATTTTTTTGAGATTATGGAATGAAGAAAGAGCACAACTACTTTTTACTGTCATCACTTGCCCTCGATATTGAGAGTTTCTCAAAAAAATCTTTTGTCCCTATGACTGTACTGGAAGGTAAACTAAAGATACCCCAACACGATTAAATATAATCAAAATTTAAGCACGACTCCATCTATGATTTTGAAGAATAAAAACTATACTCGTACTTTCATACTTGACTAACTACTTGACTTTGAAAAATTATAGATGGCGCAACACATTTTTTCTCACATGTCTTTCTTCGATTTTGAGGGTTCTGGTTGAGCTAAAATTATTCAGATATATATTTTGAGTTTATTGCTGTGGCCTGGATGCTAACCGAAAGATACTCTGGCACCATTTCATTTTATAAAAATAAAAACCCAAACTCCATCTATGATTTTAAATGATAATAATTACTAAGCCTGACACTATTGTCAAATTTCACATGTTTGAAACGTCATAAAATATCTTACCGACCTGTACTTACGGAATTTCTATAGAATTTCGGGTTTCATGATTTTGGGTTTCACATTTCGGTCACGTGATACCTGTCGCGAGTTTATACATTTTTCCCCATACAAAAAGTGCTCAACGCCGCTAAAGAAGTTTTCACTTCAAAAAATCTTTCTATGGGAAAGTGATTGGTAAGCTAGAGTACATTCACGTGTTCAAGTGTCGGTCACTAATTACCAGTCATCCTATATACCATAGATTCTTGACATACGGAGAAAATGTATGGTGCATCCTATGTGAGCGAGCTGAATACGAGCGCGAAGCAGCACCGTGTGAAATCTACAAACAGTCGATTTCTTTGGCGTGGCCTACGTGACGTTGCACAGTACGATGCAGTGTAGCGTACATATTTGCATTCGCTACGGATCGCGTTCGCGTTGATTCACCCACGTAGGATGCAACCTTATAGAGGGAATGTATTGAAATATACCCTTCGGCCGCCTACGTAACCAAAACTGCGTAGCCAGTTACGTACGAAGAATTATTTTTCTTGCTACGAAACCGGTTTCGTAGAAAGAATTATTTTTCTTGCTACGAAACCGGTTTCGTAGAAAGAATTATTTTTCTTTCTACGAAACCAGTTGCGTATTTTGTTTTTAATTAGGTTCTACCGGAATCATGATGAAAGATCATCACCATCGATTGTTTAGTACTACTAGTGATACTGCTACTACTGGTAAATACTCGTTCGGTTGTTCTACATTTATAAAAGTAGCGAATAGAGTGCCACTTTCAATGTCATTTGCATAATAAGGAAACTTATATTGCACTTCCTAACATTTCAAATTCTACGAAGCTGTCTTAGCACAACTCAACTCAATTGTTAGGTAGGACCCAGCTAAGATATAATAATCAAATACGGATAAAAGGTTGCCTTTCTCAGGTTCTACAACTATCAAAGTGAAGCTCAAATATGTTTATTGAAATTAGACGAATTAAATTAGCACTTTTTCACGTCAATATGTGTACCTATTGTACTTTTACATTCTTATTATTAATTAAGAATAATAATAACAGGAACATAGGACTTCCATTATTATTATTAATAGGAAGACTGTCTGAAATATATTAACCTAAGCAGTTGTTCTCAAGAGACCTAAATCCAGTTAGTACGAATCTGTTAATTAAAATAATACCTAACGAGATTAATTCACGCCGCTCGCGCTGGCCCCTTGAGAATTGTTGGTTGATATCTACTGTAGAAATGATGTCTCTTATAAGTGTTATATATGTATATGCACATACATATATATGTGTGAGTATATGTGCGCAACCTTACAAATGCATGAAAAAAAAATGCTATTATAATATTCATAAATAACAATATTTTTTTATCGGCTTTACTCGCACCGACAACATACTCGTTCATGCCAAGCCCAAAGGTTTCAAAATCTTATCCTATTCTGTCCTAAACCCCTGCTACGATAAATATCCCACGTATTCCAGTCACGATAACATTACATAATATTTTTATAAGGAAAACGTCTAAAGGAATTGAAGTGGTAATATGTTCCGGAGTCAGGGATCAAATGTAAAGAGCGGTCACGGAATTGTATGTACACCCGTCCTTATTCAAATGTATTTGTATACCGGTTTCAGGTACTTTTAAGGTACAAAATCCATCTATTTACGCAATATAATAATAATTATTAAATTAGTAACTTAAAGTTAACGATTTCAGTATATTTGGTAATACCGTTTGATTTTTCACTAAGCTTATTTCATTAGTTTTTAGTTTCATGAACTATTTTATTATTTATTTAATTTAAGCTAAATGTTTCACAAATCAAAACCTGAATTTGTGATCCCGGTAAAAGTATTGTAACATTTTTAATAAAGTAAATATTATTGTAAAATCAGCAAATCAGAAACCAGCACTTAAAAATATATCTATGAAAGCGACCCTTTAACTTCCTAGTGAAATTACATCAGAGCCCTTATTTGGGGTCGGGGCTGCGGGTTGTTCGAAAGAGTTACCGCGGCCCTGGCACACAAAGGGCTCCCGAAGGAACACGGTGGGTTTTAGTCAGTAAAAGTCTGACACTCCCTTCCGCTGTCACCCACAGCTGGAGGGGTCATACTGATGATTTCCCATCGATATAAAAAAAAAGCCCTTATTTGGGAATTAAAATTCTAAGTTAACACCTGGAGAAGTTTTTGTGTTCCCTCGTTCAGTTCCAGCAACATTTTCGTACTAATGAATACTTTTTGAGCATGTTTTTATACAAGCCCTAATTCATTAATTAAAGTACGGACGCCAACACATCAACCTAACTCAAACTGCCAAACCTTAGGTTTTTCGGGTGAACTTCGGCTTAAATTGAGAAAATAATAATATGTTATCTGCTTGTTTCACTAAGGTCTTCTCAGCTCTCTTGGTACATAATATTAAAGTACAGACGACAGCAGGTCAACGTATACGAATCTGTAAAATTTTACCAATCAAACACTAACCTAACCACTATTGTGATAAGGTTGAAAATCTATTGCAGAAATTTGTCAGATTGTGGTAACTTGATGTGCTGTTGTCTGTACATACATCTTTATTTAAGCTATTAAGCTCTAAGCAATGTCATACGCAGATTATGTGTGTAAGCCACGATAAACAGATGAGACAGAATTGAAATGACCTACTTTATGCAACTTATCCATAAAACAACATTAACTGCACATTTCTAAAGTTTATTTCGGACGTAAGAGAAACAGACTCCAGCGGATAGTGGATTTAAATCTTCACAAAACTTTCCTCGGATAGATTTTCACACAGAAATGTTTTAGCCAATGCATCATTTACTGCAAGTCAAAGTTTTACATTATATATTTTCCCAGTTTTCAGTTTCAATGTGTTAGTAATATGTTGTGCAAAGAGAATTTATGCAAACAGATATTACTATCTATTACTCGTATAGTTTACCACACATTTCCAGCATTAAATATTTACTGACAAGCTCTAAGCAAATATAAATTCACCTGAATTCTCAGTTACCTGCACGCGTGCAACTACAGCGTCATTCACACAGCGGTGACCACTTGTTCCGAACTAAGTTGCATAACGAGCACGGAGCGTAGTTTACTAAAGTAAATAAAGCTATCTTAGAATAATTATGACAAAGTTCGTGCTAGAGCAACAAGTTACCGTCTAGTCTCCTTTTGACCTTAGGCTGGATGCACGCGAATTCTACTTGTTAGACTTACAACCTTGTTAAACCGATATGCATGAATAATTTAGCTCAGACTTCAATGTGAGGAATGTACCGTGAAAGTTTTAAGTGGACTGTTTATAATCTATTTGTTGTTACATGTTTACATTACAGTCTGGTTGTTAAATTGGTATCAATAACAACTTTGAACTCTTAAAATTGTGGTTAAAGATTGTAATCATAATAAATATTGACTTTATTATTTATTCTGCTTTTGGTTTCCTTGTTACAGGTATCAAGATCTGCCTGTACCGTTCCCTGTGTGGGGATCAGCTTCTAGACGGATGCAACTGTACCTGAATGACTGCCTATCTGAGCTCTTCAACCCAGTTACAAGATATGCCTTGGTAAGACTGGTTGTCAGACTTTTTTCCTGTTCTAATGAATGCCTGTTCCCACATATTTAATGCTTCGTTATGACAAAATGGTCAACCATTTAAACCAATACACGTGAAATAAAAAAAGCTAAAACATACTCGTGATCAACGTTATCTGTCTACCTAGTAGTTGTAGCTTATTATTTCAGGAACTAATGGTAGCTGCTTACGAAACAGTTATGCAGATGTATGCATTTGTGCACTTGGGACCTGGCAAGACTAATGTACCTAATGTTTCTAAGGCATTTAAATATACAAGAGTGTCTCGCACCCACTGAATAATGAACTGACAAAGAATTTTGTGAGTAAAATATACTTATAGAAAGTATTTTGGAACCATGATATGTGTGTGATGTTCTTTGGGACCTTTGAAAGCCTATCTACTAATATTATAAAGAGGTAAAATTGTTCGTTTTGTAAGTTTGTTTGTAGGGGGTACTCTCTGGAAATAATGAACTAATTTTAAAAATTGTTTCACTGGTAGAAAGCTACATTATTCGTGAGTGCTATCTATACTAATATTATAAAGAGGAAAACTTTGTTTGTTTGTTTGTTTGCTTGTAATGAATAGGCTCAAAAACTACTGGACCGATTTAAAAAATTCTTTCACCATTCGAAAGCTACATTATACACGAGTGACATAGGCTATATTTTATCCGGGTACGGGCAGTAATTCCCACGGGATGCGAATGAAACCACGGGAAAATGGCTAGTACCTAAGCTATATTTTCACGCTACTAATGAGTATTCCAAACTCCTCTGAATAAGATGACTTTTTCAAGATACAAAGAAATCTTAACTCTCGTACTGTTGCGTGTAAATTGTGGCGGCAATTGCGGGCAATGTTTATATGATAGTTCGTATAGACACTACCCGCAAATTCTGCCACAATTTGCAATTTACATAACAAGCAACTTATGTCCTCAAGACAGAAACATATTATTTGCGTAAGTATTGCTCCGGTGAGCTCAGGAGTGCTTCTCAAATAACTCTCATTTGGAGGGTCTTCAGTATGGCAGAACAAACTTCTTGCTACTGTAGGGTTATGCAAACTTTAGGTATCAATTTGTCTAACGCGATTCAGTAAACAATCATGTAAATTACAAAATTGACAAAATTACAAATTAAAATTGTGTTGGGTAGCTAAAAATCGTGATGATTTTTGATGAATGATTTTTAAAATTATTTTTTTACTGTTATACACTGTTATTCTAGGTTTAGGGGCCCCTAAATAAATTCTCCTTCAGAAAGGATCATCTGCCTAGCCTATTCCCAACTATTTTGGGGTCGGCCAAACTCCTCCAGGCCAGTCTAACCGGATGCAGCTGAGAACCAGTGTTTTACATGGAGCGACTGCCTGTCTGACCTCCACAACCCAGTTACCCGGGCAACCTGGCA
>NWSH02000323.1:8869828-8882430 GCA_002382865.2 Heliothis virescens
CCCTTGGTAAAAGTGGTTGTCAGACTTTCTGGCTTCTGACCCGTAACAACTGCTAAAGATGTTCTAATGACAGCCGGGACCCACCAGTTTAGCGTGCCTTACAAGTTATGACTCGTTATGACAAGATGGTCACCCATCCACAGACCGATCGCGCCAAGCGTTGTTTAACCTTATGATCGATCGATCCGCGCTGACCATGAATAATATTCTTGGCCGAAAATTAGAATGCTAAATAAACCTATTGTCAAGCTATCAGACGCCTTTTTTTATATCGATGAGAAATCATCAGTATGACCCCTCCTGCTGTGGGTGACAACGGAAGGGAGTGTCAGACTTTTACTGACTAAAATCCACCGTGTTCTATCGGGAGCCCTTTGTGTGCCAGGGCCGCGGTAACTCTTTCGAACAACCCGCAGCCCCGACGGGCAGCTATCAGACGCCTGATGTATGCCAAAGATTCAAAAAACGTTAGAAAAATATCTAGTTACCTTGAATGTGTGAATGTTAAATTACTTGTAAAATTAGTACCTACGGAGCGTAGTACGGTACTGTGTTAATAAATATGAACGGAGAGCTCTCGTTAATGAATAATGCAGGAAGGCGTTATGAATTCCTGTTTACGCAACATTAGCTTGCAAAAGGTCATTATGTCTGCAGATTTGATGCGAAAATATTTTACCTTCGTGTATTTTTTAAAAGTGCCCGTTTTCTGTTTCGAGTTGTGATCAGATAATTCATGCAAATAGTCGAAAGTCATGGATTTAGCTTTTTCAGCGATTGTTGTGATAGTCTTGAGTTTTTTACCTGATATGTGCTATGTGAATTCTTAATGTCTTTCACTGTAGCATGAGTTGTTTTTTTTATTAAGTAGCTGAACTATACAAGAATTGTTATCGGCAGATAATGCAATATTTTTTCACTTTAGTTTATATTCATAAAGTACGTCCATCTACACTTAATTTTAATATTACTACTAGTTGTTTCGCGAGATTCTAGCCGCGTCTTGGAGCAACTTCATGCAATCAGATAGCCTATCTCCTTTTTCAGGCTCTAAACTACCCGTGTACAAAAAAATATTCTATAATTTTGCCATGAAAACACGACAGACAGAGTTACTTTCGCATAACAATATTAAATTATATTTAGCTACCTACAAATTGTTCAACAATACGATTCATTAAATGAAAGGGTGATTTACACAAATTGTTTGATTGCGGTTCCTGAGGTTGATGGCTGACCAAAATTTGATTTAGTACATTTGCTACGTATTGTTTAAAACATTCCAGTTATTAATTAGATTTGAGCTGACCTGTGAATGTTTGATACTAAATAACGATATTATGAAATGTGGTCGAACAATGTTACGTATTTGTTTTGTACAATAAAAACAATTCTAATTTCCAACCTTTAGTTCACATTTATGAGTAAATTGAAAATAATATTTTTTCCACAAAATTACTACCTATTGGTATGGGAGCTTAATTTGTTAGATTTTTGCAATAACACACATACAACTAGGTATCATCACAGGGTAACCTAATGCAACAGTGCATACCTAATATGATGTATACTACTAATACTTATATAATCTACTAGCTTAAATATGAACATAAAGAACGTTTATTCAGCTATTCTCTTGATTGCTTCGTTTCGGGATTTTTTCATTCCGAGTAACATTCATGATGGGAGTGAAAGCCGTGTAGTAAACAACTGAAGCTACCAAAACACAGCTCACCTTTTTCACAATACACAAATTATCTACATACCTACTTACCTGTAGAGATATCTTAAGCTTGTAATATAATAATGTCACGAAGCAATCAATTACCCGATCAATTTACCCGATTCAAACGAACATAACTTTCTGATCTCTTTTAAATAAATCTTAACACTCTGGTTCGTAAAAATATTGACGCGCTGCTACCGAAATACAGCTCCAGGCAAACTTAGGTAATAATATTAGCTGGCTTAAAAAACGGCTGAATTGCCAACGCGACAGGTGGCTACTTGCCTCCCTCTTAATATTGAGTTTTCCGATCCTTGCGTCTACCTTTACACCCCAATAAGCGTGGGAGTTAATAATACAATTCTGTACGCGACCCTCCCGAATAAGTCCCGGTTTTATTACATTAATATTGGCCCGTTATTTTAATAGGTACATCTGCAGAACTAAGCAAAAACAATGAGCTAGTGATTTCACTGTACTGTGTAAGAAAGCTGCCATAAACATTTTGTAATAACCACAAAACACCAAAGTTCTTTTATCAACTATAAGACACTAACTTAAACTAACTTAACCTTGACATATTACGAAAATATTTGTACCAAAACTGGCTGCTAACTACAGGTTTTCTTGAAGTCCTTTAAAATAGAATTCATGTACTAGGTATGAAAATAAGAATATAAATAAAATGGCCATCTTTCGTTATAAAGCAACAAGTATGCCGTATAGCTGACTTCAGACGACAAAAGGTGGGCGTCCTGAGCTGAAACACGAATATCTCATTACTTGTAAGTCTTGCTTGCACTGCCAGGGCAACAAAGATTCCGTGTCTACCTCGCCTTTGTAAAGGTGCAACTATATTGAGCGAACTTAGCGCAATATTACACTATTCGAATAGAATAGTTTATTTCTTCCCAACAAGGGTTTTAGACCTTTTCTCTTAATCGAGTAATATAAAATGTAAATAATAATTTTAAATTGGCTTCGCTATACGAACTACAGTAATAAATATTATTGTGCCCAGTGCCACCTACCGGCGATAGCGTAATGAGCACCTAAGTATAATTAAAGCGGCACTGGCGCATAGTACAGACGACAGCACATCAAGTCTCCACAATCTGTCAAATTTCTGCAATCTATTTTCAACCTTATCATAATAGTGGAAGGTTAATGTTCGATTGGTATTTGTCAGATTCGGGTACCGTGACCTGCTGTCGTCATCAATTCAGGCAGACGTCCACTGACCTCCCCCATTGATTTCAAAAAGGACCGCTGAGTGTGTAAGGGTGATTTTTTTATGAATATCAGATGATGCACTACTTTAGCATAACGTGTGCCTACCCAAACAGTTGACGTAGTACCACGAATGTACATAAAATACTCAACTTAAACAATCCAACAGCAAATATTACCGCGACACACTCAAACAGTTCTTAACTTTAATTCTTTCACAAAAGTAGTCGTCACAATATTCGTAAGTATGGCATAAATAGAATGGTGTTTAGTTGTCTTTAAAATCGGGTGCTGTTTTTCTGTTGGGCCATTTGACTAATCCAGCCATCCAGGGCTGCAGGGCTGCAGTAATTCCAAACAATCACACAGAAGCTCGAGCAGGTAATTACTGCGCGGCTTATGCTAAGCTCGTGCTTGTCTCGTCTACTATAAACACGCCTTTAGGACTAGTATAAAGTCAGTATAAAATGTGAAGGCAGCGACGGCAGGTCCTATTTTGTGAAATACAAGAGAAGTGCATTACTTACAGTAGCGAGCAATGGCTCGGGACACTCACAGAACTCATAATGTTTTGTTCCTACTTAAAAGTAAATAGTTTCATAATTCAGTAAATAAAAATAATAGAATAAGCATTTTTGTTAGGAGCATTATTGTTTAGCTGCGATTATGAAAAAAGGCTTGATTGGTTTATACTGAAAAGACTAATGCGTAGGCTATCATTTTCAACTTAATCACATAAAATAGCCATGTACAAACACTATAATTACTGCCTGAAGGCCATACAAATAAATACAACTTTCCGTGAGCCAGGTTTTATTATCATTTTCATAATTAACTGTATCTGTATAGTATTAGTAGACAAACATAAATGTATCTCTTAGTACGTGCTAGTACGTATAAAATGTCACCACAGTATTCCTCTCCATACCTTACCTTGTCATATCCCATCTAATGTAAATAATAAAAGCACTATAAGCGAGATACATAAGTGCATGGCACTGCACTTTTGAGACAAGATAAATTACAAAGGTACAGGCGCACTTCTTTGAAGCGTTTCCCGGCGCGACGTTCAGGAATTATTCCCATTTGTGACAAAGAAAGTATGTTAAACGCTGCAGCAAAAGGGCGAAGATTATGACAAAATGCTTGACGTAAACTGCGCTCGAAGGTAGAATACGACTGTTTTAATTAGTTCAGCTTGTAATATCTTGTGTTGAATAACAATGTACGATGCTGGGAAATGTTCATGTACACGAACATTGTCTAATAGAAGTTCATAGTGTGTTACGTCATAAGTTTATTAACAACTATTATTGTGCATACAAATGAAGTGTTCCTAAATGAATCAAATAATTTTAAAATATATTTTGAACTAAAATAACGAATCTTAAAACGGTTTTTTCCCGTGGGCTCCAAAACAATCGTTCTATATTTGATTTATTCACAGGGGTTTCGAAGTTTGAATGCTTTGGGGCGCTTGGGAATACACAACCTGTAGCCACAATACAAAACTTGGAGCCAGGAGCAATATTTTTTATTGGTGAATTTGTTAGGTTTTCTGCATTCGATGTTATAAATAAAATCATAAGAGTATTTTTTCAGGGCTCCAAACTCGAGTAAAATGGGACCCTATTACTAAGCCTCCGCTGTCTGTCTGTCTCCAGGCTATATCTCATAAACTGTGATAGTTAGAAAGCTAAAATTTTCACAAATGATGTATTTCCGTCACCGCTATATCAACAAATACTAAAAGTCAAAAAAATAATAAGGCAGGGTCCCCATATAATAAACATGTGAAACTGCAAATTATAACTTTGTTATTCATATATATTTTTATGGAAACAAAGTTATATTTTGTTGCCGAAAAATGTTGGCTAGTTGTAGGTAATATATACATTCATTTTTCATAGATAATGGAACAGCACCCTTCGTGCGCGAGTCTTAATCGCACTTGGCCAGTTTTTTCACCTTTTTACCATCCTACTACTGGGCACAGGCCTCCTCTCACACAGAGAAGGATTGAGGGTTAATCACCACGCTTGCTCAATGCCGGTTGCTGATTTTCAAAAATCCAGGTTTCCTCGAGATGTTTTGCTTCACCTTTTTATCAGTTATTGGTGAGATATATACTTAGAAAGTGTCATGTCACAAATGTCAAAAAAATGACGAGCCTCAGAAACAGCAAAAACATCGCATTAAATCAAGGAGAGTAAATACATGAATCATGACGTCTACGCCGTAGCCACGTAGGCAGCTACGCCGTAGTCACGCAAATAGCTTTATTTATAGCATTCACGGTATTATTAACCCCTCTTAAAGTGTATAATTAATTTGTTGCTGTTTCCCGGAATTTTAAAATATTATTAACCACGAAGTATTTAATGATGGCTTGTACTAATTATATAAAAAACTGTAACAGAATATCTGTGCAAAAGTAGAGAAATGAACAAAATTTCCGTGCGAAGCCAGGTCGAGCAACCAGCCGAATATTCATTTACTGCGTCGGTTGGCAAGAAAACATAATATCCGTACATTGTAAAATTGAAAAAGGAAAGGAATTTTGACCGCCCGCCGTTACTCAATAAAGCATTGAAAGTACTCAAAATAATCCTTCGGGAATCACTACGGTGCGATAAATTTTGCTGCAATTTTTTGTACGCATTCACTGTGTGAACGTGGGGCTACATTGAAAAAGGATTTTCTCATTGAAATGAGAGTCGAGTGAAATATTGAATTACACAAAGGGTTTTTGTAATATACGCATAAGGGGATTATTTCAGATACACGTTTTGGTCTGTTCATCGTACTGTTTTATTTAACTGAGCTTATTCCTTTTATGTCAACTTTTCATCGAAATATGGCGTTTTCATTTGTGTAAATTGAATGACGACTTTTTACCTGAAGAGTTGTTTGCTTCAAGGAATAAAAAAAATTAAATGCCTTCTTGTTTTTAGTCGCACTAGGACAAAAGAAAATATCAGAAAGCAAACGGTATTGTTTGTTTCAGCGGAAAATAGATCTGGCTTAATGAAATTCTTTGTACCTTAGATCAGGAACAATGTGGAGGGAGTGTCTTTGGAACAGAAATCACTGAATTCAGTCAGTACTTAGTACTTACGGTTATACTTCTATATTGTTGCGACAACTAGGAACAACATCTGTACAAGACAAAAACTATTGGACGGATTTTGACGAAACGTGGCAGTAATATCAGATTAACATATAGGCTACTTTTTATATGGGTACGGGAAGAGGTTTCCCTGGGACGCGGGTGATTAGTCAAAAACCAATTTACAGAACGCGGCCGCACCAAAAAGTAAAGTACCAAGACTGCATAAATATCCTGAGTACAAACAAATCAGCGCGATGTCAATGCAACTGCTCACCATGTACCAGGACCGCATAAAATGCATGCAGTAAATCCTTCGGGCCGCGGGTGAAACCGCTTAAAACGGCTAGTAAGAGATATATCCGTATGAGCCACTTTGTCCTGGGCATGGTTGGCTATAAATGCATGTCCGACAAGAGTTTGCCCTGGTCACCTGATGATTTGATTACGTGATTAGGGGGATAGGGATTTTTCGCAACATCGCATACGTATCAATTAATTAGTCAAATTTTGATAAATCTTCTGCTATGAATCATCCATTCTCTGAAAAATAAAACCGTGCTTCGACACACAAGAGAAGGCGCTAAAAAAGAAACTAGACTTTATTTAATATATTGATGGATGTGTTCTCTGGTTCTCGATATCAAAGGTAATCCTAGAATGTCGAACAGAAATCTGAGTAGCTGTTGTGAGGGTGGCAAACAAATGCATGCGGGTGCCGCGCAATAAAACTATTGCGTGCCACCTGTATTCTGTTATGTCTACAGGACTGCTTCCAAACAGAATGGTATATCTCCGATATCAGTATTCATTGTATTGAATAAGTGTGTGTAGTTGATTTTTTAATGTTGTATAATTTTTGTTGTGTATGTAAGTCATGTAGGTGTAAAAGACTTCAGCATGTCTAGCCGAATCTGTCAAATCTACCAATCTAATATTAACCTTCCAATATTGTGATAGGGTTGAAAATCTATTGATCAAAGACAGATTGATGTGGTAGGTGTGCATCTGGGTATATGATAATAAAATTCGGTTAAGATTTCTTCGGAATAAAGCACCGTGAAGAATAGGTACTATTAAAAACTAGTAACAGAACAGTTATCACCTCTTAATTGAATCAAACAAAAACAAAACTACTTAATTCTGCAAACTATAATTTATCCTACAAATTAAAAACAGTAAAATCCAAAGAATTAAATCCAAACGTAACATTTAATTAAGTAAAATTTTTCAATGTAAAAATCCTTTTTATTTTCACAGTTTTATTAGTTTTAGAACATGGCTTATTATATGAATTTTGTTTTGAGCGTGAGTGCTGTAGCGGCATAAGTCTACAAACAAATGACAACTTAATTTTACCAACGGCTCATAACCCCTTTGTTATATTCAGGTATTCAGCACATTCCGAGGAATATTTACAAAGCTCAAAGCGTTTGTGAAACTGAACCTAGGACTTGTTTGTTGATAAATTTGTAGCTAATATTGTCACATGGACGCGTCGTGTTTGTTGCGGAACGACGCGGAATATCCAAATAAACTTGTTGGCGCACTAATTAATAAACATGAAATTAATTCTCAAATTAATTGTCATGTCGCGCAATTTGTCCGTTTTGCATTGACACTATTTAGTTGCTACTAATTAATAGACTGTTTGATTTCATTACATTTTGTTTTACTACTTGGTGGTAACGTCCATTCAGCGGCATATGTTAATCCCATGTGATTTAAAACTACTAATCGTTATGTTTTGTATAGAACGAATTCTTAATTCTTAACACTTCATATTTTTAATATTGAAAGTATTTGATTAAATATTGTATTGGTATATTACCACTGGTTAATGTAATAATGATTGTAGGTATTAAATTCCGACTACATATAACTGAGTACCAGAGTACAATCGACAGCCAAGACCCACCAATTTGAAGTGCCTTCTGAAGCACAAAGCAACTCGTTACAGTCTCTTTAAAGCGCATTCTATCCATAGATAACGCTTTAAAAAGACTGCAATAAATATTATAGCTGAAAGTTTCTTTTGAGTGTCACTAAATATCTCTTTCTTACAATGATAACTTCATTTTTAAAATATGTGTTTAGCAATGCTTGCAAAATACATATTATATTTAAATCAATAACCACATAATTCTGACTACATTTGATCACTGAACTGTTATCTCAATTGCAGGACAATGTAAAGTTTATTACATTATTTGCGTTGTGCGGGAATATGATTATCCATATTCACTTACGAGGCCGTAAACTCGTTAGGCTAGTCCGGTGGAGCGATACCCCATCAGTCGCGCTTTAATCGAATACCCCACGCATTCTGCTTTTATTTTAAACGCTACCGTTTTAATTACAACCCACCTTATTGGTATTGATAGCATTATCCAATGTTTTACGAAGGGGCACAGGATTTCCTCTTTATACAGTCTGCATATCTGCCTATCTACCCATGCTTTGTGAGTTTATTTCATTCATTTCTGGAAGTTCTTTTATCATTTTACTGTATTAATTAAAGTTAGTGTTTGGAAGCAGTTTATACTGAGCGATGTTCTGAATTATTTTTTTGTGTGTTTATTTATTGTCAGTATTGAACCGATTTTACCGATAACTGTGTTTTCGTGTATAGAAGATCAAATTAAGAAATATTGTTTGATTGCCGTCTCAGTTTTTTATTGTTTTATTTACCCTTTAGTCGCTACATAATAATATTTCAGTAACAGAAATAAATAGATACAAAGCTACAAGACGCTATTACCATAATACAAATCTTATACAATAGTAACGTGTCTGGACAAACTGACAACGTGCTACGACTTCGTAGCCGTCAGCTACGAGCTACGACGTAACTACTACGAAATGTAGTGCTTTGCAGTAATTTAATTTTTCATTCAACGATATTACTTACTGTGCAAATTGTATAAGGTTCAAGGAATCATTATTTATTACAATGAGACCATAATAACCGTGTAAAGATGTTCTATACTCACAAAAAAACTTATATAAACAAGTATATGAGTACACAAATAACCAAAACCTAATACCTTAAACGTAAAGCGAAGTAATATGACAGATGAGATTATAAAAAATCTTATTTTTGCATTTCAATAAAGAACAGAACAGCTCGAGGCTAAGTCAAAGCCGCGCGGATCGATCGATCATAAGGTTAAGCAGACGTGTGGCGCGGTCGGTCCTGGATGGGTGACCATCTTGTCATAACGAGTTCTTCCGTGTTTCGGAAGGCACGATAAACTGGTGGGTCCCGGCTGTCATTTGAACATTTTGGCAGTCGTTACGGGTAGTCAGAAGCCAGAAAGTCTGCAAACCAGTCTTACAAGGGGTGCCAGGTTGCCCAGGTAACTGGTTGTGGAGGTCAGACAGGCAGTCGCTCATGGTAAACACTGGTTCTCAGCTGCATCCGGTTAGACTGGAAGCCGACCCCAACATAGTTGGGAAAAGGCTAGGCAGATGATGAATAAAGTACAGAACAGAAAAAAAAAATTCACGTGATTGGAGAAAGAATAGCTGAAGAGACCTTTCTAATTTTACTTCGGTAAATCCGTCTTGGAGTTAAAACAACACCACGATCGCTGCAAACGCCCAACTAATTCAATGCTCACGTTCGAGAATATTCGATGTCTAGATTTTTTAACTTCTTAATGCTATTGATAGAGTTTTGCTTCATGGAGTAATTTGACATTTGAAGTAATTTAATACTTTTGCAATTAATTGGAAAGTTGTAGGGAATTTTTAATTTCGATTTAGATAGTCATCTCGACTGAAAGAATCTTTTATTATTTTTTACGTTTTATTATTATATTTAGACTGCGGCAATGTCTTCCTAGTCTGATAATATTATTAATGTGAAGGTTTGTGAGAAGGTATGTACGTATGGATGTACGTGTATGTTTATACTGCAAAAACTGCTACACAGATGTGGAAGTTGGCAATAATATAGCTGATATATCGATATAACGTGTAGGCTACTTTTTTTAGGGTTCCGTACCCAAAGGGTAAAACGGGATCCTATTACTAAGACTTCGTTGTCTGTCTGTCTGTCTCCAGGCTGCATCTCATTAACCGTGATAGCTAGAAAGCTGAAATTTTTACAAATTATGTATTTCCGTGGCCGCTATAACAACAAATACTAAAAATAAAAAATATTATACAATAAACGTGTGAAACCGCAAATTATAACTTTGTTATTCATACATTTGAATGAAAAACAAAGTTATTTTTGGTGTCCGAAAAATGATTGTATTTTGGCTAGTTGTAGGTAATAGATACGTTCATTTTTTATATTTAATGGTACGGAACCGTTAATGCGCTAGTCCAACTCGCACTTGGCCGGTTTTTTTAAGTATTTCCTTCGAGAAGCGGATGAAACCGCTGGCAATTTCTATTGTGTAACGTAGATGCACGAATTGTTACGAAGTTCCAATTCCAGCTATATAAATGTGAGCTTCGTTTCAATAAACACAACGTTTCAAAGTAAACAAGCCAGCGTTTTGCTGCCCAAGTGGAACTCTTGCGTCCAATTAAATTCGTCGGCAACAGTCCGACAAAGTGAATGGAATGATTGAATGTTCAATTAACAACATCACGCTCCCATATGTCCCCCTCTGAAGCTGCAATCCTCTTTATATTTAATTACTTACACGAATGGAACTAGCCAGTCCCATTAGAAATGGTAAACGTTATATTGAAACTTTGTGGACTTACGCTCGGAACATTTCGCTACACGTACCTTTAATTAATGTTGACGTGAATATTCCTTCATTAATGTTGTGTAATAACATGTACAGACGACAGCACATCAAGTTACCACAATCTGTCAAATTTCTGCAGTCGATTTTCAACCTTATCACAATATTCGAGTGGTAAAATTTGATAGATTCGTATACGTTGACCTGCTGTCGTCTGTACCTTATGACTAAAATGTTATTAGAACTCTAATCAAAATTTAAAAAGATTTTTCAGTAAGACTTACTCCACAATTCACATTAGACATGTATGTATGTATTATGTAGGTATGTATTAACAAGCTTCTTGGTCCTTGTGGGAGTACATAGAGGATGTTATTGTGTTAATTTAGGGCAAATATTTTAGTGTCACCTTTGAACATTTTAACTACTAACTTGTTCAAAGGTAACATTATCGTTATGGTGAGGCTGAAACACTTTATTTCATAGGTTAATAATATTCTTATCCTCTCAAGCAAACATTCAACATCCCTAAGTTATAATTCGTAGGTACTTAGATAACAAAAAAATATATTCACGACGCAATAAGCCGAGAAAACTTTAGAAATGATATTCTGCGACACCAACACAAGCTTTCAAAGTAATTGCAACTAGCGAATATGGATCATAAAAGGAATAAGTACAACAAATTTATTTAAAGATACCGCGGCACAGCATCAATGAGAACACCCGTGACTATCGCTAAATATTACGTTTAAACGTAGAGGAATTTTCAGCAAAGTTGCTTTGAAAACACCCACACAAATCACATTTAATGTCAAGCTGTATAGAGAAATATGAATGCTTTTCATTTCATGGTATTCGCAGAACAAATTACTTGCATTTTGTGTCTTGCATATCACTCTATTTATTCCTGGTATAATTTAATTAAGTGAATGTCAATTGAAATGGGAATGTAAATTATTTGGAACAATTAAAAATAACTTGAAACATACCTAACGATGCAAAATAAGATACAGTAAAAATTGTTAAAGTTTAAACTTATTTATTCGCGCACCGTTCGTTACCTATTTCACAGTAACTCCGCGGTTGCGCCGGTCACAGATAAATGAAACCCTCTAAACTCTAATGGATGCCCGCTGTACACTGTGAATGCACAAAATAGACCCAGTAGTGTTGAATAATCCCTTTCCGTTGAAAGCATTTTAGAGAAGCGGCGTATTTAATTTCTCTTTGATAACGAGATTATACTGTTTTCTATTACACCTATATGTAATTTGTAAACATATTGCAACGATTATTGTGAATGTGAAAGGCTTTGTCTGTTGCATTTTGACAATTAAATGGAATTTTGAATGAAACCTGAAAAAATACTAACTT
This sequence comes from Heliothis virescens, assembly GCA_002382865.2. Classification (NCBI taxonomy): domain Eukaryota; kingdom Metazoa; phylum Arthropoda; class Insecta; order Lepidoptera; family Noctuidae; genus Heliothis; species Heliothis virescens. The sequence goes on from NWSH02000323.1 coordinate 8,881,980, forward strand.
ATAGTTTCTACCACAGGTTTCTACCATCCATTCATCTGTCTAGCCTTTTCCCAACTACACACATCAAAAGTGTCTAGGGATCAACATATATTTTTGCAATAACTTTTCTCCTGATTGATATTAATTAAAATTTTCTTTAAGGATTCATCAAATAAAGTGTTTTCGTTTGTCACAGTAACGATAAACCAAGTCACCTTTGCATTAATAAAGAAATTTGCCATTTTCCTAATAAAGGGATTTTTGACATTTGAACCACTAACACAAAAGTTTGAAAAAAAGACTGAAATAACAGTTTTCTTTAAAATTTTATTGGGTAACTTAAACAATTAATAATCCGTGTTTCTACCGCGAACACTAACAACACAAGAACATCGGTTTGGCATACTCAAAATGAGTTCATCCAAATCACGCTGTGGAATGGCCGCCCATGTTCGTTGCAACAACAAAAAAA
>NWSH02000323.1:8886155-8908534 GCA_002382865.2 Heliothis virescens
AATGACGTCGCCGCTCCATAATAACGTTGGTTTTAATCAGTAGTAGGGAAACAGTAGCACTAATAATGTCTTCAATGCGTTGTATGTTTTTATAGGGAAAATATTGACAGCTGATTTTCATCTTTTACTCGAATTTGATTCACAGTTCCTGATTCAAATTATGAAATGCACCAAAAAGGATCCATATGAATTTATAAAATCATAAATTTATTACAAAGCCACATCTCAATCTCAAGAAATCCGCATAAAAATGCTTGATCCCTAGACACTTTTGATGTGTGTATGTTGGGGTCGGTTTCCAGTCTTCCCGGATGCAGCTGAGAACCAGTATTTTACATGGAGCGACTGCCAATCTGACCACAGCAACCCAGTTACCCGGGCATCCCGATACCCATCGGTAAGACTGGATGTCAGACTTACGACTACTAAAGATGGTCAAATACAGCTGGGACCCACCGGTGTATTCCGAAACACGGAAAAACTCGTTATGACGAGATGTTCACCCATCCACGGGCCGACCTGGCCAAGCGTTACTTAACTTTATGATTGATCGATCCGCGCGGCTTTGACTTAGCCACGAGCTCTTTTGCCTTCCAATTACTTCGAAACAAATGAGGAAAACGGAAAAGAGGTACTAGTATAAATGAAGCCATCAAAATATAAAACCAGGGACACGCCTATTCATATCGCTAACGAAGGCTGTATGCTCGAGGTAAAAATGGCGTAGCTTTTTATGAGCTAATGCTCAGGCGCATCTAACAGTTTCAACGGCTAATAGCGTTAGCGGTGTTATACTAAGGTATTATCCATTTATCGATGGGTAACAACAATTTATTAATACAGATTTTAAAACTTTATAGAGCTTTTTGATCTCCGCCGGTCGTGTCGGATTGCCGTCCCATCGGGTTATGAGAGTGAGGGAATAGGGAGTGCACCTGTGTCTGCGCAAATGCTTGTGCACTATAATATGTCCTGCGCAGCTGGCTGATCTCCTTATATGAGAACAGCCGCCGTGGCCGATAATCGGCTAGGACGACATCATAGAGCTTTTCCACATATACGAGTTATATTTCCATTTCAGAAAAAAAACGAAAGTAGCCTTACGAAGTTGTTCTTAGCGGTACCACCCGTGGCCCCAGGAAACTACTTCCAACATCTGGATAAAAAAAGTAGCTAACTTAAAGGCCTTTCTCAGGCTGTAGGCTATTTTCACAGATATATGCGATATGCTACACAGGTGTACAAATACCAAACATCTAGATCGGTTCAGTAATGGTTGTCCATATACATTACCTTAATGCTTTAAATTATATTTTCTTCTCGACATACACATACACATACTAGCTTCTGCCAGCGGTTTCACCAGCGTACCGTGGGAACTACTTTGCGCACCCGGATAAAAAATAGCCTACAGCCTTCCTCGATAAATGGGCTATCTAACACTGAAAGAATTTTTCAAATTGGACCAGTAGTTCCTGATATTAGCGCGTTCAAACAAACTCTTCAGCTGATAATATTTTTGTTATTAATTAAAAAAAATATTTAATTATCAATATTTTAATAGCATCATGTTATCCATACGGATAAAACGACAAAACTCAGATTAATAGCATAAATGTAACTAACAAATAGAAACAAAAGAAACCGCTTGAATTCCAATACCTATTTATAACACCTCAGTATTCCTGCCTCCATTTAACAGCGCTAATTGATCAATAAGCGTGCATAATCCTGTTTAAACTTCCCCTCTGAGCTTGTACGACTGAGTGCTAAGTCCTGCTGTACTATGAGTGATTGACGTACCTCGATAATTAACTGTTCATGAGATAATCATTAAGTAACCTACAGTTAATGTAGACTGTCTACTGAATTCAATAACCTATCTGTCGATTTGGTTACTAGAGATAGGAATTTAACATTACTTGTATGGGGCTAGTGTCAAAATTCTATCTCTAGTAAGCAAATCCAGAGATAGATAGATTATTGGGAACGGCCATAGATTAATCATAATATGTAGCTTATACACACATACACGAGAGGTCATTTTTCGAGACACAATTTGATAACATCCCAATTCTCGCGTCGCCGGTTAGAAGTAAACCACAAACAACAGCTTACGTAATCATTCATTGCACAGTGGGGACATAAACCTGAAGCCAGCTAAAAGCTAAACTGATTGCAAGTAACTCAAAACAATTAATCCACACAGATGCAAAACAAACGGCAATAAAATGGATTGTATGCATAGTTGGGCTTGCACTTCACAAAAACCAATTGGACTGTCATCAAAGGGATTTGCGTGTTTGTCCGGCAGACGATCGGCAGACTCCAATGTTGTGTTCACAGCTTCAGGCGACGTCAACATTGTGCACTCGATGGTAAATATTTGTTTTAATACCACGAAGGTACATTGGGGACCTGCGGGATTACATATCGAACTAATATTATAAATATGAAAGTTTGTGAGGATGGATGTATGTGTATGTATGTTAATATGTTTGTTACTCTTTCACGCAAAAACTACGAGACGGATTTTGATAAAACTTGGCAGAAATATAGCTTACTAGCTTTCCGCCCGCGGCTTCGCCCGCGTGGAATTCGGTTCGACACACAGCGCCATCTACAATCCATCCATCAAGCAAACAATATTTTTGTTTTCCCTCGGGAATATCTATTTTTTTCGGGATAAAAAGTACCCTATTATTTAATCCGGACTTCTAACTTTACGTCTGCAAAATTTCAAAGCAATCGGTTCAGTAGTTACGGCGTGAAAGCGGAACAAACAAACAAACAAACTCACTTTCCGATTTATAATATTAGTAAGGATATAGCAGAATAACATACATATAGGCTACTTTTTATGCGGGTACGGGAAATAGTTCCCTCGGGAAGCGGATGTAACCGCTGGCGAAAGCTAGTCTTACTTATTCTTTAATGCTAATGCGCATTCTCTTCGCAATAAATATGCACGAATTATTTTACTTAGGCTGCCCCAACCAATACTTTATCTGTTGATTTGCTTACAGTGATAGAATTTTGACATGAGCCCCACAGAAGTAATGCCGAATTGCTATATGTAAGCAGAACAATAGATAGGTAGTGTCTCTGGTTACGATAGTCGATTCATGAAAACATATCTTATATTTTCGATCATAAAGGGTTATAAAGTAATACTCTAATAAACTAATTGTTTAATAATCCAGCGCTAGAAGCTGCCGGGATAAATCAATATTCGAGTACGGAACCACCGCATAGAAGCCTTTTGCTGTTTACACCTACATACCGAATGCGCTTTGTTTTCACTCAGATGAAATTGTTGCTCGCTCCTGACTCAAAGCCGTTGTAGAAATTGTTTTCAGTCTACCCACTTTCCTTTTTAAACCGAGATCGTTGTAAAGCAACAATACGGATGGAAATGCAGCCGTAAATAACAGGCCCGCTGCAGTGTTTTTGTGTCCGTCGTCCCTATGGTTGTTAGAATACTTTGTAGTTAGTAAATGAATTGTCTTTTATACGTGTTCGATGTACGGATTTTCGTATAGGGACACATGGGTTCAAATAACGTCGATAGGAACAATCTTATCTCTTAAATAATTCTCCATTGATTGACCATAACATTGACTTTAAAAATTAGGGATGTCATATGTGTAAACTGACTCGTTTGTAAACACTCGGAATCAGCGAGCTTGCGAAATTTTAATGGTATAATAATATGTAAATTAGGAAAACTCAGACAGAATGGCTAGCGGAACTTTGTAGCCGACAAACAAAGTTTGTGAGCGCAAATTAAATTGTAAAATTAAGCACAGATTAACCCTTTCATAGTGAGGTGAACCAACAAAACTATCAAAGACGGATAATTTTTAAGCAATGCCCAAACTATCGAGTGACTTGTAGAATGTTCTAGACGTGTTGACGTCAGTTTCGAGTTTACCAGAATATTCAAATACCCATTCGAACATTCGGGAACTCAGACAGGCATTCGACTACCTACTAGAACTTTCCAGAACCTTGTTGATTTACCTCGTACTTCATAGACCTTTGAACTTTCCCTAGGCTCGCGATAATTAAAGATTACAATTTTGTATTGAAATTACCCTCGTTAGAGATTGATTTATATTTTTTTTTATTATTTTTGTCCTTATTTTTGCTAAACAAGGTGTCTGTGTGTAAAATGATTACTGTATACACACGCCAACACGTCAAGCTACCACAATCTGACAAATTTCTTCAATAGATTTTCGACCTTATCACAATAGTGGAAGGTTAGTTAGGTTAGTATTCGATCGGTAAAAATTGACAGATTCGGGTACTTTAACCTGCTGTCGCCTGTACAATTCATAAGAACCTTAGCTTGAACAATTGTCACGACCTGCCCAGGATTCTAGGGAAGCTGGATATTAGATTATATACGTATGTATATAAGGAGTATGTATATTTTATATCGCTAGACATAGTTCCATAACGTTGTTTAATAACACCAATTTTTTGTACCTTTTACCATACTTACATCCTCCTAGATATCTTAATTATCACATACCTAATTATAAACATCTGCATACTAATGTTGACATTACCTGCAAAAGAAAAAGAAATGTATTAAACTACCATTCATTTCATTCAGATTTCACACTGACAATGCACGAGTGTTCCGTCAACATAATCAATATATTGCATCGCATAGCGTAACTGTGATATACATATAACAAAGTATAATAATAGGGAAACGACTGCCATTTGGCCATTTTTTCAGAAGCCAGAAAGTCTGACAACCAGGCTTACCAATGGGTATTAGGTTGTCCGGTTAACTACCTTGTGGAGGTCAGTCGCTTCATGTAAAACACTGGTTCTCAGCTGAATCCGGTTAGACTGGAAGCCGACCCCAACATAATTGGGAAAAGGCTAGGCAGAAGATGATAATAATAGAGAATGATGTGTGAAGTTGACTTCGGTTGGGTATTAAGTCATCATTCTTTGTACGCGCCATGAATTAGTATTCGTGGTAGAACGCGCTAGGATTTGCTAGTATGGCTTCCGACGCCTTCTTGCGGTCTACACGTAAATTACTCGTTCCTACGTACTTTTATAAAAAGAAATGCTCATCGCGGAGAGATTTTAATTATAAGTGCAGGTGTCCACTATCATGTAGGTAGATGTTCACACTCGTATGTATAAAAAAAAAATTAAAGGAATATGGATTCCACTCCGCTTCGTACTTTTGATTGTACAAATTTTAAAAGCAGACTCCGTTAGTACTTAAAAATGCAATATCAGTGTCACTTTAAATTATATTTAACGCCAGCAACAATAACTATTTTATCCAAAAGTGTTTAAAATAACAAAAATAAAATATGTTAATGTGTATTGCCAACAAAGAACTAACAGTTATGTTTGCTGCGTCGTGTTTGTCGCTGGCTGTCGACTGGTGTGGAGCATTAAAGGCCGACAGCCAGGGATTAAATTGTCTGCCTAACTTTACGTGAAACACGGCGAGGCCATGACACAAAGGACGGCAAAAATTCATGCATAAACATCGACCAAATGAACGCTAGTTAAACAAGACCTATTCTCGTTTCCCCGTTTGAACAATGCTTTCAATTAAAACTCTAAACGGCTATTGAAAAAGTGATCGAACTAACAGCCCTCTAACTCTCAATAGCCGTGCCCACAAAAGGCTTGCTAACTAATTCGATTGGAACATTGCTGCGGTTTTTTGATGGTTCAATGAAATGCATTTCGACGATACAGCTATCAAGGATACAAATATTGAGTTATAAAATGTATTTTTGTGATAATTATACCGCATATTTAGGTAAAATATGTTCAAGTATAAACATGTAAGCAAGATAATGTCACTCTAAAACCTACCTATTATTTATCGTTTTTTTTTTTATCACATTCAGAATGACTGATTTTTATATTACAGTTTCGTTGAACCAATTACACCGTTATTTAGAAGGGACTTTATGGAATAGTTTTCTTTCTGTTGATACCTTTGTGGTTTTCCCAAGAGAAATATATATAAGGTGTTTTGCAGTACATACCTATGACCAGTGATTCCATTAAGAATTAATCGACCCGGACTTTTACACATGAAATAGGGTAAGTACGTACATCAGTTATACACGCACGCCAGTAGAGTCGAAGCGGTCGCCATTACCCAAATCGGTGTGGAGGATTATTATTATTATTAATCGACCCCAATCTATACTAATATTATAAAGAGGAAAACTTTGTTTGTTTGTTTGTTTGTTTGTTTGTTTGTTTGTTTGGTTGTAATGAATAGGCTCAAAAACTACTGGACCGATTTTAAAAATTCTTTCACCATTCGAAAGCTACATTATCCACGAGTGACATAGGCTATATTTTATCCGGGTACGGGCAGTAATTCCCACGGGATGCGAGTGAAACCGCGGGAAAACGGCTAGTGAAAAATAAATTATGTGCCTCAAACGACTAACGAGCACATTAAAATTCAATAAAATATTATCGCTGAATTTCACTAAAATTCTTATATACGGAATAATTATAGAAGTTCAAGTAAATAATTTTAGAAGCGACACGTGTATGCGTCTGCGTCCCAATAAGTTTGTGTGTGCCAGTCTGTAAGTTGATTTTACTAAAATGTAAGTTTAAAAGTCATGGTTTATATAGTGTTTATGTCTGTATAGACCGAGAAATAGACAAACTGTTTAGGAATGTTTGTAGAATGTTCAACACATGACCGTACGGTTTTATTCATTACATATAAGTTAGGCAATATTGTAAGATTTTTTTTTGTACAGACAGCACATCAAGTTACCACAATCTGTCAAATTTATGCACTCGATTTTCAACCTTATCACAATGGAGGTAGTTTAACATTTGATTGGTAAAATTTGACAGATTCGTATACGTTGACCTGCTGTTGTCTGTACCTTCAAAATAAATGTTCGAATTGTGAATCTTCGAATTGCAGTATATATTCGTATTTTGGATCCGAAGACTTTAAGCTGGTCTTCAAAAAGGCGCGGCTTGCGACAGACGCGCGAGGCTTGCGGGCCGAGCGACAGAAGTCAACGTATGGAAATGTATGAAAGTCGGAAACCAGGAACCATCGCGAGACACGTGATAGTCCCTCGCGGCATGTGACAACATGTCCATACCGTGAGAGTGGAGTCAAATGCAAACTATAATATGGCCAATAGCTTGATCGGACTCATATTATTATATTAGTGAGGAAATGAATACACATCACAAGGATAAAGTATTTAGCCGATATCAGACCGACTAAAAACTTTGATTGGATTCACGATTTTTGCGCACCATTGGGTTAACTGTTGCCCGACTGTTTACTTTAACGTTCTATTTTCATGTGCTTTCATTTTTATTTATGCGAAATGTTAAGTTACTCCTTCTGATCCTCCTGTAGATTTACATTTGTCAATTATAACAGAAAGTTCTTGAATAAATAAAACTTAATCAACAGGTTGGTAGCATGTTTGTTTTGTTGCTCAACTAAGGCTTCACAATCAATTTCGGCCGTTTCTCAGTAAATGTCTACTGCTTACATAACTAATAAAGTAGGGGTTACTAAATGAAACTGATACTAGATTATATTAACAGTACCAATACAAATTAACCTGTACAAATAAAGGGATTACTGCTTTTAACAATAAACGAATGCAGATATCTAGAATATTCTATTATGACTGGCTGGCCTATCACCGAATTTAAATGTTAAATCACCCATTAAGCTTCGATAAAAAATCGAATGAAAACTTTTACCATAGAGGCGCGCACCAAAAATGGAAAAAGGTGCAGAAACTGCTAATCGCTGTGTTGTAAAATATTTTTTATTCTTGTTTGCATGCATTGTCTCGCTGATTGAGTGAAAAATAGAATATTTTCCTCCGGGATGAAAGCTTTTCGGACGAGCTTAAATGCTGAGTGCTGAGGGAGACTCTAGCCTTAACTGGGCTTTATTTAAAACTCTTCGTTCGGTTCAGGATTCAATACGGGTAACGCGACAGGTGGAAATTAATAATTCACTATTATTGATGTGTTTGTCTAATGTTCTGGAAGTAGCCTGGTAATTTCGAATATTTATGAAGGCAATTATTTAGAACAATACATGTTTTTTACTTGTACCTGGAAACCACATTGATTAGCTATTTCAGCCCATTTTATACGTACGAGTCATTTTATTCACATCAGTTTTATTACTATCCAAAGTACGTCAAAATCTGTGCATGATCTCAACAGTTATTTAGCAATATACAGTACTGGGAAGTGCGTGAAATATGAGCTGGTTTCCGTAACATAAAATTCCAACATAACATATTTTTTAAAGGATACTTCCATTTCTAAGTTGGTCATATCCAAGAAACACAGAACAATTCGAAACCGTGGCGATGTTTTCAGACCTTTATTTAAGTAAAACAGCTTACGTGTGAATGAACTCTCAAACTGAACTGTTGAACCCGTATTATTTCAGACTTGAACTGCAGCCGACAGTGCGCCAGAAATACAATAAGTTCATTATTGAGCATGCAAGCTATTTGTGTTCGTATACTAAGCCTGCAAGTCAAGGTCGCAGTTGCAATCAATGGAATACGTCATAAATGTAGCAGAGATGAATGGAAGCTACGTTCCGATTTAGTTATCTTGCCATATGCTGATTTAAAGTGAAGCTGCAAACTAGGCTGTTTATTTCTTAAAAATTTTAGTACTTCCCTTTTGTATACATGCTTTCAATCATAACAGTTTCCAACGGAATGCAAAATAAAATGATAAAAGTATATTTTTTAAAAGTACCAAACTTTCGGTATTCACGAAGAAAACACGTCGAATTGCAGTGAATGAAATATTTCAATAAAATCGGACTGGACGGCCAGTTTATAGAAAACGGACAATAATCGCATGTTTCCTTTGTTCATTATCCATCGAAGCGCTTCTACAAAGCGTTACGAAAAAGCTCAAAGGATCGGCGCAGTGGAATGTACAGTTACCACAATCTGACAAATTTCTGCGATAGACTTTCAACCTTATCACAATAGTGGAAGGCAGATGTTTGATTGGTAAAATTTTACAGATTGGTATACGTTGACCTGCCGTTGTCTGTACATTTGTATGTCTCGCTCTGATAGTTCGCAACATTAGGGGCTGATGTGCATACATTGCCGAATATTTCCCCCCGGCTCAGACATCCGTACTACGCAGGAGTTAACAAAGGTACTCCGCGTGCAAAATGTAGCATTTTACTTATGTGTGGGTGACCAACATGGCGGCCCAGTAGCTACACAATTACTAATTAATGCCGACTCTCGACCATGCTACGTTACGCTAATTGGAAGCATGGATGATTATTTTTGACTTTAACGATGCCCTTTTTTGAATACTCAGTAATATTATTATTTAATTTGTGTACGAAACTATGTTCCCACTAAAACTTAACATTTTAGTATTATGTAACTATTTTCTTTTTCATACACTGGGTATTCGTTTATTAACTAGCTTTTGTCCTATTTATTGATCAATTTTAGTATAATATCGAATTTCACTTGTGTTGTTTGTATGTACTTTCTAAGTATGTCTTAGACACCAATGGCTGATAAAAGATGAAGGAAAACATCTTGAGGAAACCTGGACTATAAAGTCTGAAATTACCAACCCGCATTGAGCAAGCGTGAGAGGAGGCCTGTGCCCAGCAGTGGGATAATATAAAAGGCTATTAAAAAAAAAACGAATTTCACAAATCAGTACCTATCTATGCCATGTTACGCTCAATCGACGCACAACGTACTGCGTAGATGCATTCTATTGAAAGTCCTAATGAATAGGGAGAGCGTTCTAAGACTTACGAGTTCCTCGACAATATCCACAACAATGCAACGAATGTTCCCTATTGCCTAAGTGCACCTTTTACTGGCTTCCTCCAATTGCTTGACAAAAGACAAGAAGTACTTGCATCGTCCGATTGCAGTCATGTCCGCGTGGATACTGATCTAGCAATCTTCAAATGTTTCTACGTCTTTAGGCATTTTTATTAACCACTCAGCTTTGTTATTACTGCCACAATTTCAGAATGAAACAGGGATGTTGCAATCATCGTCCCATTGTTTAGGAAAATTATGCCTCAGTGCTTTAAAATAAAGCTTTTGGTGAATTAGGAGTCTAACATAGCTCAATTGTTATGGTGTAAACACGACTGAAAAGTGCGTGGATTTCGCACACGTATTTCTTAAAATGACGTATAAGTGCATACGATTTTCGGAAGTATCCTTAGTAAGTACCAAGGTAGCACTGCGGAAATAAACTAGTTAATTTATATTTGACCCATTTTAATGCTCCTTATGCAACAAATAATGCGACCTGGAGATCACATAATATCGGAAACTATAGATACTTTTTTTTCTTTATAACTACTGAAAAAGGTACCGAGCATGTGTCAATATTTATAAAAATTTTCAAATCCTGACATTAATTAGCACTAACATTTCATATCTGATTTATGACTATTTCAATGCTGCTTTTCACGGGTTGGTTACGATCCGCAGTGTAATAGATAAACTGACGTTTAATGGAGATTGCCTCTGAATAGCCAATCGAACGGTCTGTAGGCCCGCCCATATCTGTCAGCTACATGGCTCAGGAATACTAAATCGTACACGAATTAACCCATTTTCATTTTAAGCGGAATACACCGCGTAATTACAGTTGAAACTGTATTATTTCGCAGAATAGAAGAGGTCCATTACAACAAGAAATCATTTAAATAGATAAACCTTATAACAATGTGCAGCTTAACATCTCAGTAGAAGTTTGGAAAGTTAGACCGCATGCAGTTTAACACTGTTAACTTAAGCGCTTCACAATTATCGAACGATTGCAAACTTTAAGTTTATTATAATGGAGCTTTTGAAACATTTTACCTGACTACATACAAATTAGACCATAATCACGGAGGACGGAAATATGAGACCATAATATTATCGTAGTGTCATAAACTAGAACGTTATTAGGAAACTGCATTTACAGTATCTGCACGCCTGCATCCATAATTTATTAGCAAATCGCGCTTCTCATTTTATACAAGGTATAAAGAAGAATTTCTGATGCAAGTTCTATATTTCCGAGTTATACACGACACTTTTCTTCACCTATTTCAGTTCACAACATTACCTATCTAGACTTTTTCCAATTATGTTATGGTCAACTTACGATCTTACCTGATACAACTGAATACCATAGTGACTGCCTATCTGACCTCCTCAAGCCAATTTACCTCGGCAACTCGATACCCCTTGGGAAAACTGGTCAACCTCCCATAAACACTGCCAGAGATGTTCAAATGCCACAAATATAATGCGCCTCGTGAGAAGATGGTCAACCATTCACATAACGAGCGCGCTTTGCAAGGCAATTGAAGTTATAATCGTGAATAAATAAAAAACTGTCAGAATATATATTTGCAATACGGATTAAAGCTGAATATTTTATTTATAAACAAGGTAGTTAATAATAAATTAAATCACTAACCAATTGCTGACTAACAAACCGTTCAATCAAATTAAAAGTTAATCGCTGTCAAATGAAAACGATAAATAAATATTGACACATTTTATTTGGATGACAAATAACATTTAAGGTAATATCTCACTGGAGCGTTCATTTGTTCGAAGACGAACATACCTATTATGCAAAAACATGTGTAATGTTACAGGCTCGAGCATTGCATCAGTGAGGAACTATAATGCAATTGTAAGGCTCAAAATGAAATCTGCAACATCGCATCACGGGTTCATGCTCCCGATGAGGCATTCTTTTTGAACGCCTATTGAAAAACTACTTATATGTTTTTGATTTCAAATAACTTATTGCAAAATTTTATTAAAAAGCCCTGCGCTATCTGTCTGTCAGTTTGAGATAAACTCAAAAACTGCTGAAAGGGATTTTCTTGATAGATGCTAGATACATTCTCTCGTGAGGTTTTCAGAAGAATTTTCGTCTAGCTACCTTCTAAATTTATAATGCTCCGTATAAATTAAGCTTGAGTCTTCCTATGCTCTAAATTACTTTGGATGGTTAATGTGGTGTATACGTTATACTCTAATCTAATTCAAGTTTGTAAGATTTCCGTACTGTATGTTCTAAATACAGTGAGTCGACACCTTTTTAAATAAGGAATAGGCTACTATTTATCCGGGTGTGTGGTAAATACGCGAGTGGAGCTGCAGTGAACAGTTAGTATTTAATATTTACCACAAAATATCGTTCAAATAATTTTGCCCTTAACATTAATTTGTTAATTTTAATGGCCTCATTAATTGCCGTTTGTTAGAGCATCCATCAATTGTTATATTAAATTGCGTAGTAAAGGTGTATGCTTCACTTTGTCTGGAATCATTGTGTCTTACTACAAAGATAAACACACGTTCAACGCGAGTTTTAGTAAATTCTTCATACAAAATTTTGTAAAACGCGTGTTGAAAATGTGTTTATCTTTTTTATGTTTTATACCCATTATGTTTTATATCCTACTTCCTGCTAATCCTACTTCATACTGGTCTTACTAATATTATAAATGCGAAATTTTGTGAGGATAATATGTATGTATGGATGTATGTATCGTCGTCTTAGAATGAAAACCTCGGAAATGCAATTTTTTCCCCATTTTTTTTTATCTCGTTTCTAGGAAGATAACTTCGCAAAGAACATCCTACATGTTCCTCCTGAAAAGTCATGTCTCTTACACTTACGAGGTTTTCACNCGGGTTCATGCTCCCGATGAGGCATTCTTTTTGAACGCCTATTGAAAAACTACTTATATGTTTTTGATTTCAAATAACTTATTGCAAAATTTTATTAAAAAGCCCTGCGCTATCTGTCTGTCAGTTTGAGATAAACTCAAAAACTGCTGAAAGGGATTTTCTTGATAGATGCTAGATACATTCTCTCGTGAGGTTTTCAGAAGAATTTTCGTCTAGCTACCTTCTAAATTTATAATGCTCCGTATAAATTAAGCTTGAGTCTTCCTATGCTCTAAATTACTTTGGATGGTTAATGTGGTGTATACGTTATACTCTAATCTAATTCAAGTTTGTAAGATTTCCGTACTGTATGTTCTAAATACAGTGAGTCGACACCTTTTTAAATAAGGAATAGGCTACTATTTATCCGGGTGTGTGGTAAATACGCGAGTGGAGCTGCAGTGAACAGTTAGTATTTAATATTTACCACAAAATATCGTTCAAATAATTTTGCCCTTAACATTAATTTGTTAATTTTAATGGCCTCATTAATTGCCGTTTGTTAGAGCATCCATCAATTGTTATATTAAATTGCGTAGTAAAGGTGTATGCTTCACTTTGTCTGGAATCATTGTGTCTTACTACAAAGATAAACACACGTTCAACGCGAGTTTTAGTAAATTCTTCATACAAAATTTTGTAAAACGCGTGTTGAAAATGTGTTTATCTTTTTTATGTTTTATACCCATTATGTTTTATATCCTACTTCCTGCTAATCCTACTTCATACTGGTCTTACTAATATTATAAATGCGAAATTTTGTGAGGATAATATGTATGTATGGATGTATGTATCGTCGTCTTAGAATGAAAACCTCGGAAATGCAATTTTTTCCCCATTTTTTTTTATCTCGTTTCTAGGAAGATAACTTCGCAAAGAACATCCTACATGTTCCTCCTGAAAAGTCATGTCTCTTACACTTACGAGGTTTTCACTCTAAGGCATCGGTATGTTTGTTATTTGTTACTCTTTCCCGTAAAAAACTATCAGGCGGATTTTTATGAAACTTGACAAAATATGGCTTATCAAATAGAGTAACGTATAGACTAGTTTTTATCCGGGTTTGGGAAGTAGTTTCCCCGGTAACTGGGTGAGCCCGCTGGCAGAAGTTACCATGTATGTACCATCTAACTGTGGAATCCAATAACCTATCTATCTCTGGATTTGCTTACTAGAGATAGAATTTTGACATTAATCCCATACAAGTAATGTCAAATCTCCAGGAAGTAAATCAACAGATAGAATATTGGAAACGGCCGTTAATGTGTAATCACAAGATCTGAAGAGTATTCTTAAAACTCCCTTCCAATAATCTATTTCTTGAGCATTAATTAAAACGTGGCGTCAAAAGAATCTATTGAGTGAGAACATATAATTCGAAAAAATAAACCAAAGTATATTTCTGACTTGCAGTTAAGTAAATAAAAAGTGAAATGAAAAACACGGACTCAAAGCAATTAAATAAACCCAATCGCGATGGAATGTAAAAGAAACGCGAGCTTGGAAACGTTTTTATACAAGTTTGATTATATTTTACCCGCAATTACACTTTCAATAAAAAGCAGTTTAAAAACATCACGAGATTTTCTTTTTCTTTTAATAAATTCGATATTTTAGTTCGGTTAGGTTACACCTAACGCCACATACATCACAAAAATGTGTACACTTGGGCAAATACACTGAATTTTGGACAGGAGTTTTTTTTACACATACTTTCACAATTGCAATTGAATATAATTCGCAAAACAATTCGCAAAATCCAGAAAAGAATTTAAAAACATCTCTGAAAAGAAAAGAAAAATGACCACGAACCTATTTCTTCATAGATTGTATAAGAATAAAAAGGATTGTTGCTGATTCTCAAAAAAAAAATTTTAAACTTGTTAGTTTTCTTCCAAAATGTATAAGGTACCACTGTATAAGGGTACACAAAACATTTATTAAAAAAAAAATGTGCTCTTTTTTTATTCAATAGTTTTGATTCAAAGTATAGCTCTTCTAGTTAAACTTGAATGAGTTCCAGGAAACCTATTTTCCAATAACAGAGTTAAAAACACACTCTACGAGCGGGAACTGGAAAATAAAATATGCAAAACAGTAGGGGTCAGCTGCGAAAGCGCGCGACTTTCAAACTTTTGTTTGCGAGTGCAGTTTTTTCAAACTTCGGGCAAAAAATCCAAAAAATGTTCGCTTCGGCGTGGTGCGAAGGAAAGTGTTCTTGATAAACTTACCTGAGGTTCACGGTGCCCCCATGAGTTAACAGGTGGTGTTCGCAACAAGTTCGAGTCGGTGCGTGCCACAGGTCGCGGGCGTGCGACAGCCGCGACGGTTGAGAGTCGACACGCGGGCGGGCGGCCGCGGGACGCACGCGCGACTGTGCCCTCCCCCGGATCGATCGCACAAGTACGCTGCCTTAGGCGCGGTATTTACTAATGCAGACAACTGCCGACTGGAGCTCCCCTTCATAACACTTTTCCCTAAATCAGAGGAGCCAGTGTCCCATTACCCAGAGCGCACGGAGAGCGCTAGCCGGAGGGCGCGGCCCGCCGCACTCACGCCGCACCACTGCCCAGCCGAGCCGTGCGCGGACCTGCGCAACGATTCACACAAAAAATATCCAAATCTCCTAAGTTTTGCCGATATAAGGTTCAAAAATAAATTACTGCCAGCCCATACCTGCAAACGTCAAAATAAAAATAAAATTTCCATAAAAAATTACAAGGGCAAAAATAAAAGACGCAAGTCTGATACAAAAACTACCTGTTTGCGCAACACGATATATACCTACAAAATTGTTTCGCGGTTTTATTCTTGTCGGCTTGAAACTGTTATAAATCATCCATAAAGACCGTTACTAAATAATATTAAGACACTAAAATAAAAAAGGCTTGACAAAAGTAACTCAGTTTGGCAGTACAAAAGACATCTACGGGCGCAGGTTCCCGCCAAGTGGCGTGCGGCGCTCGTGGCGACATCTAACTGTCTCACACCTAAC
This sequence comes from Heliothis virescens, assembly GCA_002382865.2. Lineage (NCBI taxonomy): Eukaryota > Metazoa > Arthropoda > Insecta > Lepidoptera > Noctuidae > Heliothis > Heliothis virescens. The sequence goes on from NWSH02000323.1 coordinate 8,901,942, forward strand.
TGATACACAACAAGAGACAACAACACAGAAACAAGAAAGAGACTTGTCACATACCATATCACAACTTTACTCTTTTCTTGTTAAGATGTAAACATCTCTTTTAAAAGCTTTTAAATAAAGATTAAATTTCCCATCGACAACATAATTTAAAAAAATGCTTTGAGCCTGCTCAGCCCAAGAAGAATGATTATGCAGATCTAATATACCTATAAACTATCCGCAATAAAGTTTAATTCAAATATTTGCATACTATAAACAAACTTAAGAAACTAATTAAAAAAAACCCCAAAACCAACTATATTGTAACCGCATTTTGCTTTTTGCCCCGTCGTAGTGACACAGCTGAACACTTTCAGTCAAAAGTGTCAAAAGTATGGAGAGATAGGCTACCTACAGGCTTCTTTATATGAATTCCCTCAAGCAAGGAAAACCATCCAAATTAACTTAAATTAATTAATAAAATTATCAACTACTAAATATTGTAAAACGTTCATAAAACTTTAATTAGCTTGTCTTTACTTAACGAACATTAGAATCAACAACTTAATAATCCGCTTATCTTCCTCGCTCGGAGCTCACGCGAATTTTTGAACTTAAAGATTGACGTAACAAGACTTACGGCCAGTTTCACAGGTTCCAGACAAAGTTCTAGGTAGGCTGACAAATAATGCCCTAGAAATGTTTTTAATTTTGATTATTTTTCTATGGCGGTAACTGCCAGATAGATATCTAGCACCTTATCTGTAACCTGCTCCTGCAGCTTCTTCCAAACTTCGGATCGCCTTTCAATCTAACCGGGTACAGCTGAAAATCAGTCTTCACATTGAGCGACTGCCTATCTGACCTCCACAACCCAGTTACCTCGTTAACCCGATATCCCTTGGTGAGACTGATTGTCAGACTTTCTAGCTTCTAACTACCCGTAATGTCTGCCACAGATTTGTGAATGACAGCCGGGACCAACCAATGTATCGTGTCTTCCGAAACATGGACGAACTCGTTATGACAAGATGGTCAACCATTCATGGACAGACCGCACCAAGCGTTGCTTAATCGCGGCGTTGACTGTTCCACGAACTCTTCTTCTCTTCACGAGGGATTCAGATGCAAACCACTATTAATAAAAAAATTGCTTTCGTGTGACACACGTAACAAAATGTTATTCCCGCCGAACGTCTCTTGTTTTCCTCTCTTGGAGGTGGGCTCTTTGGGGAATGTCTTTTGTAAAAAATATATTTTTGACTTTCAAAAAGTGCCAAGTTTGAATAATTGAGTTTCAGTTTGAGTTTCAGAATATTTGTTTTTTTTTGGTTCATGTTCCTGACTACTGAATCCGGTCCGATTCCATTCTTCCATGCGTCTAATCGTATTAAAACGTACAAGATTACATTCTCATTGGTCTAGTAATTCAAAGTGAATTATTTTCATACTAATTATTAGATTAATCAGGATAAGCAGCAAAACCTACGTGTTTGAGCTACTGAAGTGATTTTTATTTTACATATGTAATGTAAATAAACTTGTTGTGTTTGTGGAGGATAGCGCAATATATGAATATTGTATTTTAGTATATAAATGACAGTTCTTTTATACTGATAATTAAAGCAATTCTTGCAAAATTATTCCATAACTATTCCAAAATATCAAAAATAGTTTTTACTTTTGTCAGTACCCCTGGAGTATAACCCGTTCTTTTTGATAAGAAAATTTTACTTTTAGCTTCGGAAACGGAATAGCGTACTGTCTTTTTAATTACATACACACCCATTTATTTTTCTGTACTAGATTATTATGCTATTATGTCTAAGCTACACTTATTCAAACATTTAACTTGTTGCAGGTGCTGTCCGCCTCAAACATTCACATAAAGGAAACAAGAATGGTTGTATTGATTTATATGACTACTGATGAGTCCTGGAATAACTATAATTTTTTCCATAAATATATAAATATTTTGTCGCCGTGGGCACGAAAACCGTATTTGTTTTATTCGCAAGACTCACAGGATCTGGCTATAAAAATTCGGATGTTAAATAAAAAAATCACGTGTCCTAGTCACGTGTTTAAGAAAATTTTGAATAGAGGTTTTTTTAACACGTAATGAACGCGTGTTTATCTTTTTGTAGTAAGACCAATATAATTTACACGAGGGGTTCGCAAAGTTCATTGGTTGAAGTGCACAGGAGGGATGTAAATATTATATTCGCAGAGCAATCATAGCCTTGACATTGAGAGAGATGTCGCTGTCTGTCTGTGCCCACGGAAATACTTACACCTGGAGCCATTTCTAGATTAGCTCGGTCAAGGTTACAACCGAGATTCTATGCGACAAAACTCTTTTGGACCGATATTGTTTGTTTCATTTATAATTACTTTATGGATTTGAACCTTTTAAAAACTTTTTATGAATAATAGCTACGGCCCTCGGTTTTGCTCGGAAATCGAAAATTAGCCTAAATCTGAATATTCCTGATAAATTAATTTATGATAATACTACAGATCACGCCCCAAGTATTCTTTTTTAAAAATATGCAATGTACAGTTTTGACACTCCTACCATTTTATTATATGTATAGATTATAGAGCTGAAATGTTTGTTTGTTTGCTTGAACGCTAATTTCAGGAATGGTAATGTAAATATGAGTATCATATCATGTAGTCCATCCATTTAATTTACTCGTAGGTGAATATATATTTTATCTCCCTATTATCAACGAAAACCTAAGTGTTGTTAGTTGGCAGTTGGTACGGATGAGATGGTAGTTGGATTGTTTGATAATTTCTCTGTAACTTATTATCAGAAGGCCGTTCATAAACAACAAATTTTAATTTTCCAATTTTACAATTGAAAACCAAATAATAGAAACCATACTCATAAACACGTACTTTTGAAGTAAACAACTTTATATTACCCTACAGAAATCAACTTACCTACGTAACTCAAACTTGGCAACATTTTACAGTCAAAGTTCAGATGTTTTCACAAAAGGATCCCAAAAATATGAGGAAAACACTCTACACAATTTTCGAAATACAATTAAACTTTGAGTTTCCTTAATTTGCCACGTGTACGTTAGACACGAGACCTTCAACGTGAAAACGTGAAATTTTAAGAAATTACTGTCCTTTGCCCCTTCAGTAAAAATGTACCTGCATAGACTAACTACGCAGTTTACTTTAATTATAGGTAAAGGGCTGAAGAGAGAGGCATCTATAATAGCAAAAAATCTCTATTTTTAAACTTGAAAATAAAATTGATCTCCTTCTTGTGCTTATTTTACAATCAATATTACATAGGCACCAAAAATAATAAGCTATGAACGAGCACAAAAACTTTTTTTAATGTAGTATCTGAGTGCAACAATGATTAAAAAGAGTTTTATAATCAAGACACTGAAAAACAAAAAATAACTCAGGTACCTACCTATAGAAAAAAGCTTCACCGCTTTTTTCCATGTTTATTTTGATGCAGACTGCGAGAGCGATGTATTGTTTTAAAAGCATTCTGAAAATAGGATTTTTCGTTTACTTTGTGTCGTTTGATCGATTTTAGTCATCTTCTTGTCCTCCGTGATTATTTAATTTATAATAGATAATCATAGTCTACATAAAATGTTGTGCATTAGTATGTTAAGCAGATAATCTTACATATTTTCCTAAATTCTTCGGAATCTAATTTACAAATGATTTTCTTCAAAAATATTTTATTCAGCTCAATAAGACCTACCTACCCTAATCTATCTTATTAGAAAAAATGTTTAATTAATACCTACCTTAGGTATATACTTCAATGAAACCGGAGTGATGGAATCTTCGTCTCCTGTTGCTCAGAAACTAATTTTCACGAAATTCAATGCACGAAAAATTTAAAAACAAAGTTTTCAGTTCAATCTAAGTTCTCTAAGCAATTTATGCTACCCCATATTTACGAAAATGTCCACTACAAACGAAAAAGTTAGCAACTGGTGTCAGAACCAGTTAGTTTGAAACTAAAGTTCCGACGGCAAGAACCGAGATTGCTTAAAGCGAAGGGTTGTTTTCGCGTATCAGAGTGCGAGCGTCAAAACCTGTAGCACACACGTTTCAAAAGTTTGGCGACGGTTAGACTGCACTTTGCACCGTGATCCGCTGTAACTCAACTGAGACCGTACGTGTAATGCGATGCACCTTGACCGTCCCGCGCCTGCGCTGCGCCGCTTCACCAATACCACCGGTCTACATAGTCACCAGCACACAATCGCTACTACATAACATCATGATTATGGTGAATGATTTTTCGGTTCATTTTTGTTTATATTGGAAGCGATCCTCCAGTTTTTCTGCTATCAATAAAAGTGTGAAAGGAAAAGTTACTCTGTCCGTATGTGTATTTGAAATACATTTATTTTTTGTAAGACAGCTGAACCGATCTAAGTGAAAAGTAGATATTACGAACTTTGTTTGGGAAAGCTTGGAACAAAGAATAGTTTTTGGACGATTTGTTAAATGTTTAAACTCAATTCGAAGTGAACTGTAGAAATTTCCCAAATCTTTATATTCATATTTTAATTTTGTTAGATATATTCTGTCATGAAGCAAGAGTGTGTAAAGCATTCTGTAGGTATAAAAATGTCACTAAAATTATTTTTTAACTGCATTAAGTACCTATTTTTTTTACGTTTTCATAATTTTTTATTGCTAATAGGTTTGGTTTCGACAGTAGGAAGGTCTACCTACCCAATCTTGTTGTTGACGCGCCAATAATCCCATTCTATCGCTGTATGACCTAATGCTCGTTCGGACGAATGGGGTCTACCTACTCGCCGACGAATCATCGCGCCTGCGCCATCAATCGTACAAGTTTCTTAGGATTTTAAGTAAAATATATGCCATTATTGTAGGAGAAACAGTAGTGTCAGTACCTAATCTCTTTTCCAAAACGTTGAAATTAAAGGTGGCATGCCCGTCTATGCATTAGAACCAACCTTCACGGTTACCAAACTGAATATAAAAGCCTTTGCCTTCTAAATAAAAAATGTCATAACAAATCATCAGGGCACCTAATGCCAAATCCATAAATCAAAAGTAATTTGTCTGATTAATATTGTTTTACCTATAGCTATTTACACGACAAGCGTACCAAAATGGTAACTACGAAGCATAACAATAAACCGTTTAACTCCACCTTGGAGAGGTTTGGTCCATCTACTGCACATCCGAATTTGGACCCCAGCGGACTCTACTTAACAAGACCTGACGGATGTGACCCGTGTCTCTACCAGCCTAGACCCCTACATTTATTATGCGAGACCACCCACAAGAATAAAATAGATAAAGACCCATGGAGGTATAAAAATGAATTGGAAGAATGGGCAAAAAATTTGGGTTACAGGAACCAGAGAGTGTTAGAACAGCGGCTATGGAACCGATCGCTATTAGGCCCTGCCTGGCATAATGTGACCGAACCCTCTAAATATCAACCAGCTTGCATGAACGTTGGGCTTGGGCGAACAGCTCGCTGGATACCTGCTAAGTACTCACCGCCCGAACCTGGAACTTATTATAAAACTGTGCCCTTCAAGGCTCCCTACGGCCCGCATTCAGCCCGACCGACTTTCGAAAGAGAGGAGCCTTGTAGGTTCAAGGACACCTGCCCAAAGTGGTCACTTGCCCCTAATCGGTATACCATCATCGACCAGGATTCTATTGAACAAAAATCTAAGAAGATAGTGTCCCTTCGAGGACCATATGACTTATTTACAGGCAAGAGAGATGGTAGTACGATCAAAAACCATTTTAACACTTCTCTAAAATGTTCAGCGGCCTCGTGGCCTATTGCCCTCAAAGGTAGCCTAGAAAAGTATAAGACCTCTAATTTTGGAAAATTGAATAAGACCAACAGAAGTATACCTTACAGAGGCCGTAACGCGCTTGTTGATTTGGCAATGTGCCCGCGTAGAGTGGAAGAGCCAGATCCTACAACTTATGAAATTTATAAACCTAGAACTTTTGTCCAGAACAAAAATGGCTTCAACAGTTCTTACGACAAGCCCCCGGGCTACGTTAAAGTGATTGTATGGCCTGGTGTGGGGAGGTATCGCATTTCTACCCGCAGCAATATTGAGGGAAAAGGTCATAAGCACGTGTTCCTAAGCAAAATAGGAAGAACCATTGGCGCTGATATAATACCCCCCATGAACTCGTTCTAGTCATTCCAGTATTTCTTTTACAAAACCCACATCTGATGATCTCTTATTACATAGTTGTTTATTTCCGTGTTTGCACTGCTAATACTGCAGGACTACTAGCGAGACAGCTTCGTATCCATATATTCATAGCAATACAACTTCCCTGTTAAAATACCGCATATTTTAAAAGAGGAACAATCTAACTTAGTAATAACTGTAGGTAAGTAACATAATATGCCAGCACATAGATTTTGAACCTTATCACAATCATCTGCCTAGCCTTTTCCCAATTATGTTGGGGTCGGCTTCCAGTCTAACCGGATGCAGCTGAGAACCAGTCTTTTAAGTGATCTCCACAACCCAGTTACCTGGGCAACCTGGCACCCCTTGGTAAGACTGGTTGTCAGACTTTCTAGCTTCTGACTA
>NWSH02000323.1:8908559-8943894 GCA_002382865.2 Heliothis virescens
TGTTTGAGCCGTTTGAGGGGTTGAAACTCTCGGACCGTGGGGTCCGAGTGCTCATCATTTTGCCAACGAAATATCCAAGCGCCTGGATGACACTTCGCGTGACCCAAGCGCTGGTTTTCATTTCGCACAGCGGTTAAGCATTGCCATTCAACGTGGAAATGGTGCCAGCCTTTTGAGTACATTACCGAGTGACAGCGATGAGGACCAATTTTTTGATGCGCTGTATTCGATTTAAGCTCTTTAGTTAAAGTAAATTCTCTGATATATCACAGTATTGACGATACGGTTGCTTGCAGTTTGTTTATCCATTTATTTTGATATTATTAAGACATATTTACAAAACCTTCTCGGGCCGCAAGTAGGACGTTCGCGGGCCGCATGCGGCCCGCGGGCCGCGCGTTGCCGACCGCTGTTGTAAAGAGAAGTATTTATTGATAAGTTTTTAGGGGGTAATCTCCGCAACTATGGTGCCAACCCCAAGAATTCTTTAACAGGAGAAAGCTTCATTATTCCTAAATGTTTGTCTTCAGGATAGCCGAGTAGGTCTCAGCTGGCGCGAGCGAGCCCAGCTGGCGCGAGACGTGGCGGCCGGCCTGGGGTACCTGCATCGCATGAACGTCATACATCGCGACTTGAACTCACACAACTGTCTCGTTAGAGAGGTAACACATACTACACGCATTTATAAATCTATACTAATATTATAAAGCTGAAGACTTTGTTTGTTTGTTTGTTTGAACGCACTAATCTCAGGAACTACTGGTCCGATTTGAAAAATTCTTTCAGTATTAGATAGCCCATTTATCGAGGAAGGTTATAGGCTACTTTTTGTCCGGGTGCGCGCAGTCGTTTCCACGGGAAAGCGGGTGAAACCGCTGGCGGAAGCTAGTACAGTATATGTAGTACACAGTTTAGTTACAGTAGCAGTCGTTATTACACTTCCACATCAGAGCGCTTGTTAGCTGATTAAACCTGCAGCTCACTCGATAAGACCAGGAACCCAGTGGTTCGTGTTATTTTATGGGTTTGTGTGTGCCTTTAAATTTTTACCGTGTTTTTATTGTATTAATTAATCTAACCATCGTCCATCTAAGATTTTGCCAACCAGGTTGGCTCCAGTCTAACCGGATCCAACTAATAACCATTGTTTTACATGGAGCGGCTGCCTATCCGACTTCTTCAACCCAGATAAATGGGCAACCTTAGCTTTGATAAGATAGGTTGTTTGTGGTTTCTGACTACCCATAACCATTGTTAAAGATGTTCAAATGGCAGCCGGATATCCACTACTTAACGTGCCTTCCGAAACACGGAAGAACTCGATATGACAAGATGGTCACCCATCCACGGACCGACCGCGCCAAGCGTTGCTTAACCTTATGAACGATCGATCCGCGGCATTAACTTAGCCACGAGATCTTCTTGAACCTTATCACAATACTGGAAAGTTAATGTTCGATTGGTAAATTTGACAGATTCGGGTAGTCTGGCCTGCTGTTGTCTGTGCCTGCTTTCTTCGTATTTTTAACCAATTAACCAATTTTGACTATGGATATTTTTAAGATGTACATTTAGACTTGCATTTTATTTTTAGATCTGTATTTGTAATTCTTATTATATTTACGGTATATAAGGTATTTCTTGTCAAGCACTTCATGATTTTACACTATTATAAAGTGCCATCACGTCACTATTTTGAGAACTGCACGGTACTGCTAAAAACCGAAAACCATTCGATTCCGGTTAGTACGCTATCGACTATATACCTAAGTATTCGATATCAACTCATGGTAGAGGTACTGAGACATTGTCAAATCGACGATTTGAGTACTGAAAATGGTTCGGTTATCATTATAGTTAAGTTAGTCCAGTTTGGTCAAATTGGCCCTTAGTATTATTATCGAGTGAGCTGTATGTATAATCACCTAACAAGCCCTAGTGTTAGAGCTTGTCAGATCCGCCCGACAGCCTCTGATGTGGAAATATAAATAATAAACAAATAAAAGTCTAGTATATTTTTTTAATGGCCATTTTCATTGAGGAACAAATCTAAAGGCTTTTTTTATAAATCAACGATTATTAGTTTTTCAATCAATTATCAACATTATTACAATATTCAAAACACTGTCGAGTTTACAGTTAGTTTTGCTCCCCAATCTTCCATTAACGTTTATTTAAAGTCCACTGATGTGTTGTTAAATACAGCAGATAATATTTTACATTACAATGACTAGGTGTAGAAGGCATTTGGAAACATCGATTTTGTTTCAGTGCTAAAAAAATAAGTCCTAGTCAAATAGTTCCAAATGCGACTACACTCCACGTCGACATAATTAAAATCAACTACATAATATTTACAGTCAACAATTCGAATCTGAAGCAAAAGATCGTAGCGTTCACATTTCAATTAATTAGTTAAGCGAATTAATCATTCATTCAATATCTATATAAATTCTGGTTCCTCGCCTGGTACAATGTTTTGCCTAACTTGTTCTTACTTGAAGACATACATCTAAACTTATGTTAAGAAATTAAAAACTAGTTTACATTAATTTACTGCAATGGTATTAGTGTTATGAAGTTTGTAGACATGAATGTAACTTTTGTGATTACTTTATTAAATCAGTGTTCGCTATTAAATCATGGACGAGTTAAGTATCGCGTTTTCAGATTAAAATATTCTAAGTAATTATTACAAAATTGTTTATAAAATAATTTTACAAGGTAGAAAATACAGAAATTTAAACCTTATGAAATTTTGGCTTACGTTTCATATAGACCAGCAAACATAACGTAACTTAAAATTAACAGCTATACATATCGCTTATATATAAATATAATGATGTTGGCACTTAAAAGTACATTTTCAATAACAAATTATTTTATTCTGATGATCCCTAGACATTAAAGTTTGTACATAATTAAATGCGATACTAAACACGTGTCCTTTTCAGGTAATTTTGCCAAATGTACTTATAAGCTAAACATGTCCTCAAGTCGTTGCCAACTAAGGCAAAGGACTAACTATAGGCATTGACACAATGTGCAAGTATCTGCGAGGGACTATTTCAGATGTGTTACTAAAATTATTTTCATCCCACCCTTATATCCAGAAACCCAATTCTTATTATCATAATTATGTATAAACCAGCTTGGCATATTGTGTCAGTTCCTTTACATCAAAATATGCCATTTACAAATTCTACTTAAATCCTTGGTCACCTGATGTCGAAACCAGGAACCACGGCACTAAAAATAAAAATAATATTAGAAAGACCAGCTTCCATTTTCAATAACTTTTCATATTTTGCCTAAAAGGAATGACGTATAAGGAGTTGGAGCAAGTTCTTAAACATAAGTACTATGATGCCAGGAAGAAGAATACAACAGTTAGTGTTGCAATACTTACATCATGTACACAAAGAGCACAGAAAATGTTTTCAAATTACAGGAAGCAAGAACAAATACAATTTTTCAAGTAGGAAATATCAAAAATTTTATTGGAAGAAAGTAATATTTTTCTTTACGTCTATTATGTCTACAAGATTTCTATCAAAATAATTCTCAAAACTTAATTACTATTCTTCAAATTAGTGTACATCTGTCAATAAAAACGTTTAAAAATCTATCATAGAAATGAATACAGAATTTGTTTTATAATATAATGCACAATACAGAAGTACGTTATGTAAATACTTTTGTTTGACATATTGTGTGTTTATGTTTAATACATTGAAATTGTCTCAGCCCGTTGGATTATTTTTTTTATTAGACGGCTACATTCTCGCAACTGTGTCGTAAGATTGAAGAAAGTTGGTGATATGTCTGTAATGTGTCAGATTTTTTTAATGATTAGGAACTCTTCGTATGATCTACAAAATGTAGTGTACTCGATTATTTTAATTTAGCACTGTAAACAGAATAAATAATGTATTTCACAAAATGTTGCATTCTTCAAAATACAGAGTTTTGTTGATTATTTTGGAGTCACTGTCAAAACAAAATTAATATCAATGTTTAAAGATATTATTGAACAAGTGATTACAAAGAGCAACAATATGATTAAATAAATTTAATGAACAAGCAGAGATGTGGATTATATTTATTTGAACACGACAATAAATTTATTAATTGTATAGCTATAATCATACATATATATATACATCATTATTTCATGTATTAATTGAGGAAAGTTATGAATATATATTTGTTTGTCCTCCACTGTTTTATACTATAAGAATACAAAACTATTGTTATTTATTAACAGGCTTCTGCTAGCAGATTATCCGTATCCCGTGGGACATCCTTCATGCAGCCGGAAAAAAAAATGTCTATAGCCTTCTTCGATCAATGGGACTGTCTGACACAGATTTTTTTTATCGTAGCAATGCTTTCTGATATTAGCGCGTATACGCAAAAAAAAAACAAACTTTCCAGCTTTCTAATATTAGTATAGAATACTTTCTAGAACACGAATTATGGAATTATGTTAACTTTAATGTGACAATAATTAATATATTTAACTTCATTTACATTTATAAAACTGTATTTTTGAAAGAACACACTAAACATAAAAATTTTGTCATTATTCTCATTTATATGTTTTGAAACACAAATGAGAATAATAATAACACATTATTACAGACTCAACATGCTTTGTATAAATTAGATATATAGGTAAACTAGAATAGAATAAAATAAGATACTACACAAAGTAACACAACCATTACTTCGTACTGGCACGGGAAAATCTAGACGCGACGTGAACATAAATATGCATGCATTGTTTGTAGATTATTGATGATATTTTAAGAAGCCAGATAAGAAAAGAGAAATATTAATAATTCTGTATAAAAAAACGATCTAAATCAGTAGATATATAACAACATAGTACGTAAAGATTGAAGAGAAAAACAAGTAGGCAATATTCCATTGAATAGAAATCTTTTATATCAAATTTTTAAGTTTTGTCTATCTAATCTAAACATATGTCATTGATTTAAAGCAATATCAGGACCATATAATTATGCGTATTCTATTTAAGAGCTAGGGCATCGCTAATATTCTATAAATGTTGTTATTATTATAGTATTTTTAGATAATTAAAATGATGCTGGTTAGACAGTGCCAATGTGACATGTACATGCATATTTTAACACAACGTCACTTCTATGAGCAAAAACTTATTTCATTATTATACGAGTGAATAAGATCATTGAAACTACGACTACCAAAAAAACTAGTACTGTAAAATATTAAAGTTTTATCAGTTGTGATAAAATTGTTGCTTTCTTGTTTTTGGTAGTCATGATTTCTTCATCATTATAGTTGCAACAATTTATCAAAATTAAACATAAAACTCAACGTAATCATTACAATTAGCGCTAGATACAGTGTCGTATATTGTATTCATGTATCTAAATAACATGTGCCTAAACCTTATTCAACAATCTAAACGCATTGGTTAAGTCTAGAAACTAGGAAGTATTTAAAAGCCTAACGGCATCATAGTTATTGATACTATTGTTACACAGACTACTCCATTGATATTCTTCTATTTTTATTTCGTGTTTACAACAACATACACCTTTTAATACATTAGCCAGCCTAATATTTTTATTTGTAAGTAAAATGTTCATAGTTATTTTGTATGACCATAAGCAGTAAAACAAAAAGCATTATAAAAAATATAATAAAGTACTTATTGATGTAACTACCTAAAATAATATAGAAAAAGGCAATAATCTTACAGCATTAATCACAAGATTTTTTCCACCATAAATATGTGTTCTGACTTGACAATACATCAAAATATCAATAGTTATGGATGCCATTGTGCATTATAATATGAATAAGGTACTCTACCTTACCCCTGCGGTTTCGATCACCTTTCGTGAGAACAACTTCGCGCACCCGGATAAAGAGTAGCCCTCTAACACATTTTTTTTCATATTGGACCAGTAGTTCCTGAGATTAGTGTCTTCAATTAAACTCTTATGGTTAGTGGTATACTATTAATCAGGTTAAACTCATAAATTTTCAACATGTCAAATTACAAAACCCTAAAACGCAGACTTATTTTGTATTTTAAGAAAAATATCATAAGACGGCAACAGTGCTCGTCGGACTTACGGCTTATTTTATTTTAAATAACTATATTTATTTTATGTTCGTTCGTTTTCATTGTTGTTAAATAATGTAACAATAAAAAAATATGAATACGGAGGAGTCTCATCAAGAAGACCACAAAATCATAAATTGATTTGAATACTTCATGATTCCTGTTCATAGGTCACTTAGTATTAAATGAAACAACAATGATTTACAAATTACCCTTGATTCTTAATTAAGAAATAAGATATATCACCTCAAAATAAATTTGAATTTAAAAATAATACACAATGTCACTCCAATGCATTCAATTACATAAAACTTAAATGACCTAACAAAATTATAGCTACCTTATAATTTAGTTCCACTGTTAAGAATGATATCTTGACATCCTTGTGGCTACACATGGATTAAGTTTAAATGAGGACACTTACTAGATCCAGTCCATATTGTGTTAGAGGCGATGTAAGTTTCATCGTTGGGGGTTTCTGCGAACGGCCTTGCGTACGCGTCGCACCGGGGGGTTGGCGCCACTGCCCATGCTGAACTGGACCTGTGGCGCACCCGCTGGCGCCCCGCCGAAACTGTACACGCCACTCTGCTGCGGCACCTGCAGAGGCTGCGGCTGCATTTGCTGTTGCTGAAGTTGAGGCTGCAAGTAATACGTCATGCTTTACTCCTACTGTGGAGGACATCAATCATCGACATGCATGTACATACTTAACTTCGAAACAACTGTACCAAAATAAGCACTTTTTTTGTCGCATTTGTAACTGACAGGGCAGAGTTCACGAAAATTTTATTGAAAATTATACAGTAAAATGATTTTATTTCGAAACCGTTAGCTTGTCGTATTTTATTACTTCCGTTATGTATGTTATAAAAAATATTTACCTGCTGTCCAAATCCAAAGATGCCAGTCGACTGAGGTGCGCCAAAGTTAAAGGCAGGCGCCGGCGCTGGCGTCAGTGACGGTGACTCAAACGAAGGTATAGATGGGTTCGGCGCGCCGAACGCGGGGGTTGCGCCAATACTCGGATTGCCGAACATCGGCATCTGTGGTGCGGGGTTACTGGGCTGCGACGACCCGAACAAGTTGCCTGATGGCGGACTTTGAATAGTATTAGAGAACATCGACGACTGACTGTTGCTATTCTGATTGTTCATGCCGAACATGTTCTGAGTCGGCGCTGCTGTGGCACCAAAAGTCGGTGTACTGCTGGCAGCATTAAAAGGCGTTGCCGAACCAAAAGTGAATGTGGCAGGCTTCTGCAAACCGCTTGTAGTCGTATTAGACACAAACAAATTTGGGGTTGATGCATTACTACTCGGCGACCACACATTATCTTTCTGCACAGTGTTATTGAACAAGCCCGTTGCACCGCCTGTCAAAGAACTGCTGGGTTGCATGCTGCTTCCCGCTGATAGAGGATTGGCGGACAAGCCATTTGTACCTCCTAGAGTACCTGGGCCTCCGATCGTTAAAGTATTCCCTGGCAGTGAATTTCCAGAAATCCCCCCAAGTGTGTTGCCTGCCAAAGCATTTCCTGTGAGACCATTAGCACCCACCAAACCATTACCTCCTCCCAACGGGTTGGAAGGTAAACTATTGCTCGTACCCAGTGTGGTTCCAGTAGGTAGATTAAAGGTGTTTGTGTTAACGTTACTTTCGGGTGCAGCAAAAGGCGACTTGAACATTGCAGGTAGATCCGTTTTGGGCGTTGAATTGCTGCCAAACGTAAACTGGAATTTTGGCTTTTCTGCCGCAGCAGGCATCGGTAATGCTGCTGGCGGTGCAGGGTTACTGGGTCCATTGCTGCCAAATGTAAACATTGCTCCAGTAGCGGTATTGTTAGTCTTCTCGGTGTTTTGAAACAATTGCGCAGGCTTGGCAGACATATCGGGCGGTTGGAATAGCGACGTAGTAGTCGTGCTCGTGACAGGCGGCTTAAACAGTGATAACGCCGGGGCACTAGTTGTCGCCAGAGTAGTAGATTGTGTTTGCTGTGTAAACAAGTTCACTGTCGAGGCCGTGCTGGCCGGAGCTTCGAACAACTTAGGAGCATTTGACGAAACACCAAATGAAAAGGTCGGTTTTGGTATCTCTGCCTCAGGCACAACCGGTGTAGGCACCGAATTGACCTTCAAATCCAATTTCGCGTCAATTGCTACTGGGTTAATTAAGTTTGCTGATGACAAGGACTTGCTTTCATTGTTTATTGCAGTAAGATTAGGTAGTTGTGGTTTGTTCTGAACTGGAGAATTTAAGTCAACTGATGGAACTTCTTGCGCTCTTTCTTCCTCCAGATCTTTCTTAGTGTCTGGTAATTTATTTGTGCCTTCTGTACTTGTAGGAATTGCGATCGGTATACCGAATGTGAAATTCATTTTCGGGGCCTCAATTGTCTTTCCTTTGGGTGCATCAGCTGTGGTATGCAATTTTTTAGTAGGTAAAGTAAATGTGAATGTTGGGGTCTCAGCTAGTACATTATTGTTTGTTTCAGATTGTGGTTTAGTTTTAGATTCTATCGTCGACTTTACTTCTGGTTTTTGTGCGATAGAAGCCTCTTGCACTTTGGGATCAATGCCAAATTTAAATGAACTATTTGTAATGGTTCCAAAATTGAATTTAGTTTCAGGCATCTTATTTTTGCTTTCTTTTGCTGCTCCACAGCATACGCATATGTCTTGACCACTCTCATTACTGACTAAACAGCTAGAACATTCCCATTTATCAGATTTTTGAGTTTGAATAAGTTTTTTGAATTTATCGTCACTAGTTCCGAAGAACGACGACGTGTTAGACGTAACATTAGAGGGAGTGTTTTGTTTAACACCGAGCCGAGCACCACCACAGGCCGCACATTTGTCTACGGTACTCTTGTTTGAGATCCAGCAATCTTCGCATTTCCAATCAGCATCCGTCTTCGACGTGTCTTTCAAAGGCACTGTGCTTGGCGTGGCTGCGGCGGTGTTCAAGGAGAAGGTGCTCGTGGTCGACGCGACCGTGGCAGCTGCGGCAACACTAGTTGCCTGCTTGGGCCGGCTGCCCCCGCAGCAAGCGCACTTCTGTGCACTGTCCTCATTGCTCACCCAGCAATCTTCACACTTCCATTTTGATGCGTGACTTATTCCAGTTGACTTAGCAGTGAGCGGACTTGCCACCTTTGAAACTGAAATCTTTTCACAATTTTCACATTTGTCTTTTTGTGATTGACTATCAGCAAGTTTGCAAACAGAACATTTAGCATTCTGTGCTGGTGGTTTATAGCCACAACAGACACACTTGTTGGCTTCGGATTTATTTTTAACCAAGCAGTCACGACACTGCCAGTCTTTTGACTTGGTAGTAGTTTGTTCGGGTTCTTTGACAACACCTATAACAACAGAACATTCATCACGTTTGCTTTCAAATTTCTGATCTATTCGGCGATCGGGACTTTCGAATGTATATTTCATAGGTGTAATACAGGCTTGAGGTGTGTCACTCGACACTGTAACAGGATTGGAAAATTTGAATAGACTAGTAGTGACTGTGTCGGGCTTACTTGTAGATACTTGAGTATGATTTTTAATAGATGTGACGGGCACTAATTTAGGTGTAGAGGTGGCCGGTAGCTTTGAGATCGCCGGGGTACCGAAAGAAAACTGAGGTAGGTTGTCCTGATTCAATTTAAGCCCGCCTGTAGGGAGTTTCACTGGAGTAGCCATATCAAGTTCGTCTTGGTTCCCTCGGTTGGCTCTCGTAAGCCTTGATTTCACTTTGGTAGTCATTTTGTTGGGTTGCTCTTTCTCTGGTTCTTTCCTAAAATTAAATGAGACAATTAAAATCTCCGGGAATTAAAACTTTATACTGGATGGAGATGTGCACACATTCAAACACACAAGATTCAAATAAAGAAAAATAAAGTATGATATATAAGTGGTGCAAAGCCACCAAACAGTATCAGAAACTGTAATTGATTCAATAACATACTTAATAAACTAAACGATCAAAAAACTTCTGAAATAGATATTTACAAAAATATCACCCTGGTAAGTAGCAAAACTATGTTTAGTTCATAACTAGAACACATTACCCTTTGGATTCACCGCGATTCATAGGATAGCCTGAAGTACTGCTATGTGAAGCAATGATTTGGCGCGCGACGTTCGTAGTATCCATCAGGCGAGATTTCTTCTTCAGTCGCAGTATTGACGCTACGCTGGGAACATGGAGCTCTTGTGTCTTGTAGGCTAAAACGAAAAGTGCAAAATGCGATTAATTTAATAATTACATATTTAGGTAGACAAATAAATTAGAAATAAGAATATACTTACATATACTTTTACTGGCGTAAGGTGAGTATCTGTCGGCAGAAACGTTAAAGCCTTCGTTTTTAGGCTTAGTATAGAGTGGAACTCTCCTGGCTTCCATAAGTGGGGAGGAGTAACTTTCTAATAGATCCATGACACGTCGCGCAGAACTGCTGATAGCCGAGTCGTCATTGCTCTTGGACTCATTCACTACTGCTACAGATTGCTGCTTGATGTTAGGCTGGTTTATGTACGAAGATGATGCTCCCCCATACATAGTTCTGCCTCGGTAGAACGGTGAACCAAGAAGACTGGGTTTAAAGTTAGGCGCCTTAGGATCACGCACTGCGTTAATCACTGCCTGCACTGAAATTATACAACATTATTCAGTATAATGTGTTATTTGCAGCTAGTTACATTGGAATTATATTTAAGGTTTACAAATGTACATTTCAATCACCTTTTATCAATGGCAAGATGAAAAACACTTTCTAAAAAGTGAGTAGTAAAAAGTGAGTAAAGATTTGATACAATCGAATTTTGTTTCTCAGTTTTGTAATGGAACAAAACTTAAGTAAGAAAAACCATTGTAAGAAGTGTGTTTTTAGGGGTTAGAAAAGGAAAATCTCAATTTCCAAAAACTACAACACAATACTACCAAAACAAACGATACAAATCCCAAAGTAAAGCTGTGTTGTTCATAATACAGCAAGATAAAACTTTATGAAACATAAAAAAACAATGACAATATATGTTTCTGAATATGTTTTTTTTCCTCATCACCTAATTCTTTGGCTGTATGGATAAATATGCTAAAACAGATTTTAACATAAGCATATATTTTTGTATGTGTATGAAGTGATTTTTATTTCTAGATCAAGATTGACCTATGGTGTTTTCCATAGACATGACTCCTTGGTTAGCTAAAATTAACATACTTAAACACTGTACACTTGCTACACAAAACACCTCACATGTTATGTAAAGATATAATTATGTACTTCAATTGAGATTGTCCTTATCTTTTTAGTATTATTACACAGTACCTAAATAATGACAAGTTTATATACAAAATAATAAAAGCTGGACTTACTAGCTTCCTTGGCTTTAATTTCCTCTCTAGAAGTGGTATCGAAAATTGACTTTCTTTTATATGAAACTGATTGGCCAACACTAGACACTGTATGGGGCATTTTGAACATGCGGGATGTCGTATCTCTTTCCAGTTTTTCTTGTTCTTCAGTGTGGGGCCGCAGTGGTGTGGTGTAAGTGTTCCGACTCGGTTGTGCATACTGTGTAGCAGTGTAAGGACTGTATGGCATTTCTATGATATTAACATCATTTGTGGAGCAAGTTGCCTGTAAAAAATATTATGAAATAGAAAAAAATATTCCCATTGTACAAAAAATATATAGATTAATATTTTTATGTAAAGATAGATTTTCTTTAAAAAATCTTGGTTGACAACATATACTGGCAAATAGCCAACAAGAGATATGTATAACATGAATAATAATCTTACATCTGTAGGACTGTAGTGGTTGTATGTTCCAGGTGGGTTGAAACGCATGCGTTTTGCTGGTGGCTGAGTTATAACCGGGGTTTCTGTCGCTTCATCTTCTGACGAGTCCGATGCTTCAGCAGTTGGTGCTGAACCATTTGCATTTGAAGAGCTTGGACTACTGAACCACTTTGTGATTGTACTGGGCAGTAAGCCAGACACTCTGGATGTTACATTCTTGACAAAGGACTGAAAAGAAAATGTAATTGCTATAGGTATATTTGTATATCATACTAAATAAATGAGATGATTTAGACTACATCAATTTGTAGAAAATAGGTTGTATGAATTTGTGTGTCGCAATAATGCAGAAAGGCTTTTCATATAGTATAGTAGCAGTCTCAGCTAGGGTACTTGTGCTGTCACAAAATATTATTAAATAATAACACATGTGAAGGCAGCTTGATGATGGTGATAATCTATAATATAAAAATGAATCGCTAAATGTGTTGGTAAGCGCATAACTCAAGAACGGCTAGACCGATCGGGCTTATTTTGGTCTTAAAATGTTTGTACAGATCGTAAGAAGGTTTTAACGATGAGAAAATATGATTACAAAAAAAAATCAGGATCCGCATATGAAGTTGCGGGCACAAGCTAGTAATACATATATATCAATAGCTAATAATGACATTTAACCTTTCGTTCGCCGGGAGCGCGGATACACCAGACACAATTGATTTTCTATTGTCTTATGATTACTGGCATAGGAGCGGTTAAGTTACTACAAGCTATTTAGACTAACAGCGCAGCTAATACAGAAACAACAACATTGTTACTACAACATTACCATGATAGGTATTAAAATTTGCTTTACAATGGTTTGTATAAAAGATATTTATATTTTATTTCAATCAAAGTTCATATAAATAGGTATATCTGGTTTTCATCAATGGTAAGAATCTTTAATTGATCGGGCAAAGTTTTGCTGTGACTTTTAAAATTTATAAACTAATGCTGTACTTATTAAGAGATAGCATAACATAGCATAGGTGGTTATTGAGTTTTTCCTTATTCCTTTCATTAAATGGAGTACCATCTTTTATCTATACCTAGCTGCTGTCTGACAGTTATCTTGTGTTGCAGGTGAATGCAGAGCCTTCTAATATTAAGGCTTACTATAATCATATGAACCAAAGAAAATGTTCTTTGCTTAGAATACTCATCTAATGAATAACCTAACAATAGTTAGATATTAGTTAGCATTAGCAAAAATCAGTAAATGTAGCTCAGCAACTTGTCGACAGCAGACTAATTCTGCATTCGCAGAAGCATGTTTCAAAATAATATGTGAGACCAGGTATTTGTTGTTTATCTGATATTAAACATCAATTGAATTACACAAAAAATGCTAAATAATTCAGGGCAATTAATGCTTGTTGCATCTCTAAGAAAAATAATTTATAGAAAACTATTATACAAACTAATGCACTGTATTCTAGCTGTCTTTAAGATTTTGAATCCAAATACACTTGTATATCAGATCAAGATATTGTGTAGTAATAATCACCACATCATTTCTACAGTATGAGATGGAACTTCTCTCAATCAAAGCATAACCACAACATGTTGAACCCCTGCGAAGATTCGGTTACGTTTAAAGTATCGTTAGGAATGGTAACAGCCTTACTAATTACATATCAAAGAGAAACGACCCTCTGACCAAGCATGGACTTTGGCAGGGCAGTGAATTCGCAGAAGCAAATGCTTCAAAAAATCCCTTATAAATAGCAAAATTGACAGAGCATCAACGAGTCCATCGCCATGTAACATGTCTAAATACAAAACGATGCGTGAGGCCACACATTTCATGAAAAACGCAACGACATTGTCGCCAAGAGCGGGAATTTGGTTAATACTTACATTGTTAGTTTCATTTGAGGAAGTGCGCGGTCGCTTCTCCTTGTTTTTAGGAAATATTTGGCTCATTGTGTATTTGATTATTAACACTGTTCAATCATTACAGGCCGTGACGCTACTGTAAATTAAATTTTTGGCTAAATATATTCACAACTGGCAAAAACGTGACAAACATGGCGTCTGTAAAATGTGTCAAAGAAACGCTTGGAGGGAGGTCCGGTCACAACAAACTGTTATATTTTTTTAGTCACTATCCACAGAAAATAATGAAATTAATTGTGTATTATAAAAAAAGATTTATGCTATGGAAATCACAATATATCACTTCGGTAAAAATATGAAACTTAATTTCGCATTAGCGCTCTACGCACAGTGTTGCTATATAATGTAATTTTTTGTACTGCTGTGCTAAAAAATACTTATTCTACGGTATAAATCGTATTCAACCCAATTAATTTGGGTATTTATGGTAAAAACTGCTATTCCGTGTTAAAAATCCATCCACTTTTATTGCCAGCCCCCTGAAGCTGAACTATCTCTTTAAATTCGTAGTATTCTATGAAGTATTATTATAATTCAGTAATTCTGTATTTTATCAACTAGAAACAACTTTATTTCTATTTTGACAACCATTAGTGCTTGTAAAGACCTAAATGAAAAAAATGATTTGACTTTGACCTATAAGTTTGTCTGTAACATAAATTCGATTCTCAGGCACTGGGGCGTGCCTTTAAGTAAATTAACTATCCTCCGTAAACCTTCTGACTTTTCAGAGTTTTAAATTTAGATATATGATTGATTTTTCTTTCAACACCATAAAAGAAAATGAAAGAGTGTATAATTTAAATCTTTGAGACCCTTAGAGTTTACATAAGTAAACTGATCATTACCTCATTACCATTAGAGTCAAACCGCACTGAGCGTCAGCGGAACTGCGCGACACGACGCATAAAAAAATTCATTGTATGAAATTGTGCAGTTGTAGTGCAGTTCAGTTGCCGCTTAGTGCGTGATGTCCTGTGATGTCTCATCAGTGTGTCTCATACAATTTCATAAAATAATATTTTGACGCGTCGCGTAGCGCAGTTCCGCTGACGCTGAGTGCAGTTTGACTCTTAATAAGACTTTTAAAGGAACGTATAATTTATACCTAGAATTTTTATATTTTTGGGTCTAACCTAAACTACGGGTCTGATGAGCGATGGGGTAATCATTATATATTTTATAGCTGAGATGAGCGGAGTAATGCTGAATGCGACGCCCGGAAGCGGGAAATTCAAATATAACATGTTTTACCTAATTTAACGTTCAATATGAGGCGTGATCTTATCTTCACCAACAACCCTAACAGATGTCATCTCCGTGTACTCTGCTTTGAACAAGGATTCTAAATAGAACTGCCATACCTAAGGAAAAAATCGTGCATACCTACTCATCTAAAATATAGGCGTAGCTAAACATTAGTATTGATGATAGTTATAGATTTTGTACTAAATGTCGTTTTGAAATAGCCTTCATCCAATTGGGTTTTATTTTAATTAATATGGTCACATTTGTATAGGTCGCATTGCCGAAGTTTGGACATACCTACATCTTTGGCAGTCGTTACGGGTAGTCAGAAGCCAGAAACTGACAGCCAGCCTTACCAAAGGGTTTAGGGATGTCCGTGTAACGTGGTGTAACTGTGTTGAGAAATTCAGACAGGAAGTCGCTTCTTTTAAAACACAGTCACTCAGCTACATATGGCGGACTCGGCACAAGATTGACATCACTGATTGATGAATTATTTAACCCTTTAAGCGCCGAGCTTTTTATCAGTTGGCGTCCTCCCAGCGCCCGGCACGTGGCTTAAACATCGTAATACGTTCAGAAATTGAAATAAAAAACAGGGTTTTTTGTCGGAAAAATCCGACTCTGGCGGAATAAGCCCGAATTCATNACCCAATTAATTTGGGTATTTATGGTAAAAACTGCTATTCCGTGTTAAAAATCCATCCACTTTTATTGCCAGCCCCCTGAAGCTGAACTATCTCTTTAAATTCGTAGTATTCTATGAAGTATTATTATAATTCAGTAATTCTGTATTTTATCAACTAGAAACAACTTTATTTCTATTTTGACAACCATTAGTGCTTGTAAAGACCTAAATGAAAAAAATGATTTGACTTTGACCTATAAGTTTGTCTGTAACATAAATTCGATTCTCAGGCACTGGGGCGTGCCTTTAAGTAAATTAACTATCCTCCGTAAACCTTCTGACTTTTCAGAGTTTTAAATTTAGATATATGATTGATTTTTCTTTCAACACCATAAAAGAAAATGAAAGAGTGTATAATTTAAATCTTTGAGACCCTTAGAGTTTACATAAGTAAACTGATCATTACCTCATTACCATTAGAGTCAAACCGCACTGAGCGTCAGCGGAACTGCGCGACACGACGCATAAAAAAATTCATTGTATGAAATTGTGCAGTTGTAGTGCAGTTCAGTTGCCGCTTAGTGCGTGATGTCCTGTGATGTCTCATCAGTGTGTCTCATACAATTTCATAAAATAATATTTTGACGCGTCGCGTAGCGCAGTTCCGCTGACGCTGAGTGCAGTTTGACTCTTAATAAGACTTTTAAAGGAACGTATAATTTATACCTAGAATTTTTATATTTTTGGGTCTAACCTAAACTACGGGTCTGATGAGCGATGGGGTAATCATTATATATTTTATAGCTGAGATGAGCGGAGTAATGCTGAATGCGACGCCCGGAAGCGGGAAATTCAAATATAACATGTTTTACCTAATTTAACGTTCAATATGAGGCGTGATCTTATCTTCACCAACAACCCTAACAGATGTCATCTCCGTGTACTCTGCTTTGAACAAGGATTCTAAATAGAACTGCCATACCTAAGGAAAAAATCGTGCATACCTACTCATCTAAAATATAGGCGTAGCTAAACATTAGTATTGATGATAGTTATAGATTTTGTACTAAATGTCGTTTTGAAATAGCCTTCATCCAATTGGGTTTTATTTTAATTAATATGGTCACATTTGTATAGGTCGCATTGCCGAAGTTTGGACATACCTACATCTTTGGCAGTCGTTACGGGTAGTCAGAAGCCAGAAACTGACAGCCAGCCTTACCAAAGGGTTTAGGGATGTCCGTGTAACGTGGTGTAACTGTGTTGAGAAATTCAGACAGGAAGTCGCTTCTTTTAAAACACAGTCACTCAGCTACATATGGCGGACTCGGCACAAGATTGACATCACTGATTGATGAATTATTTAACCCTTTAAGCGCCGAGCTTTTTATCAGTTGGCGTCCTCCCAGCGCCCGGCACGTGGCTTAAACATCGTAATACGTTCAGAAATTGAAATAAAAAACAGGGTTTTTTGTCGGAAAAATCCGACTCTGGCGGAATAAGCCCGAATTCATTTGTCGGATAAATCCGACTCAGGCGGTGAAAGGGTCAATTATAATATCCATTTATTAATTATTTGTAAACATAATTAATTCCACTTTAGATACGAAGTAATTTTGGTGTGGTGTATAAGAAAATAAAACAATATACAATATAAAACGCTGGTTTTATTTATTATATTAAATTAATTAGTCCACTCCATAAACAATTATAAAACCTTACGCAGTGGGATAATTAAATCATGATTATATTTACATAAAATCATTCATATTTGGAATAAGTCATCCAATTCGTATGCTCATGTGATATGATGCTGCATTTGTCCACATTTAGTTATTGCACGTCAGAAAACATTACTTGTACTCTCTTGGTATTGCTCATCAAATAATTTCAAACTAATAGTTTGATGCTTGTACATTTCATTTTATGTCATTAATTTGAACTTGACGTCCTAAATCTAGAAATTCTAAAGTATTTTATATCTCTAATGAATCGTATATAAAACGAGTGACATAAAGCATGTGATGATAACTCGAGACGACTACAAGACACAAAATAGGGAGTCTAATCATATGATTTACTACACTATGTTTAATATAGCTGGTAGGAAATTAGGTAGGTATAGAGCCATCGAGTTAGCAGTGCAAGACAGACCTGCCATCTATAATTTGGTGTTGCCATTTAAAGACATTCCACGAAAACGAGAGTGAAAAGTCTTAGGTTTGTTTGACTTTCAAAGAAAGTCAAAGAAAATTCTTTGACTTTTCCACACATCTACTTTTTGTCGCACAATACCACATGCACAATTTTAAAATATTTAGGATTTTGTAACATAATATACATATATAATATATATCAAATAAGTTGTAAATATTGGGCAGTGCTGCACAGTATTGCGTCACAATAAGATGATGCGTGAACAGTCAGTGGCTTTATAGTCTAGTCGTGTAGTAGTTATATTTTGAATCAAAATTACTTCTATAAAAAATAACAGGGTTATTAAGAAAGCTTAAGACGATCCCAGTTATATTAAACATACTGTATGGCTTCAAAATTGGTACAGAACTCGATAAACAAAGGTCGACTACATTATACAATACATCAAATTAATACATCGTTATAATAGCGATTTTCACGTCGGCCGACCAATTGTAGGTTTGCGTCTGGCGATTGCGCTTGCGTCCAACTACACCAAGACTAAAGGTATTTTTAAGATTTATTCTCATTTTAAAATTTGTATCATTGCAGCTTTAGTTTGTCTATTGCTTTCAGTTTCTCGCTCCTCGTAATGGTGCATTTACATCAAACGAGCGAATTCTGTCAATTATTTTAATGCAACTAGTACTTATTAAAAGATCTAGAAATAATGCTCTTGTTTTAGCTTTCTTTCTCTGTTCGTTTGGTCTAAACGCACATTAACACATATACGAAGTGCGTTTCTTACACAACATAACAATTTACATATATATATTTATCTTTTTTGATACCAATATGTTACAGACAATGTGATTAACTATCTAGCAATTTTACGCAATATTCGGCCAGCAAATCGTATAGCAAAGGTAACTTTACTAATGAACTCTCAATTTTATACAATTATATCAAAAAACAAAAACTCTATTACACGATAAATGATAATAACCTGTAATAGCCGAGTGGTTGGTATTAGTATAAAGACGAATCACTTTGGCTGTAACATATAAGTTTATACAACAAGACATTACCTTCGAAAATATTACAAACACATGACAAATAGATCTTAATACAGAATTACGAATGCTATTTATGTTATAAATGGTATATATAAGTATAAAAAATTCGATGGAAATCTACAATCTATTACAACATCGATTCTTAAAATAGTGTTCGCTGCCACTCAAATGAGACTATTGACAATAACAATGAGAGAAACAACTAGGCGCCGCATCGAGCATGCAACGAAGCTGCCAACACAGTTAAAGTTTTAAACATGCAATCAAACTGTAACAATCTGATTTGTCAAATGCCATCTGAATTGAACTGAAACATTTTATATAATAAAACCTGTAAAAAATATTTTAAAAAGTTATTATTGCTTTAAAAATGTAAAAGGCAAACGGTTCCTTCTTAAAAATAACATTATTCCTTGTTTGTGACATCAAAGTACCCTAATAGAATTGAGGATAATTTTCTTAATTTAAGAATAGCTCGAGCGACACTAATCGTAGGAAGTCTACATTACTTCAATAAACACACAATATTCGCTTAAATACGTTAAATAAGATAAGTATATTAACACACTACTAGTTCCTGAATCTGACTAAAAGAGTACAAAATCTACATTAGTTCTTGTTCTTATAACATTGGTTTTCAAATGGCTTCTTTGAACAGGGGACATTCGTATGCATCTAATCACGTAAGATTATCTTAAAATACAGAGGCAAACGTCGTGGCAATCGGATTTGTTGGAAGAAAAGACAATTTTATAAGTATTGCTATGTATTTAGTAGACTATCTATTACAATCATTTTAATTAGAAACTTAGTATAATGGAATATTGCATATAATAATGGAGCTTCAACTAAGTAACGCGAGACTTAGCAGTCACACGACGGGATTCAACAAACTCGATTTTAGAAACAACGCAAAGTGACGAACTATTTCAAAGTGCGTTATTACATTTAAAGTCACTGTCGATACAAGTCGTTGCTCCGCACTTCGCAGGCACGTGTATAATGGCAAATACTAGCCTACTGCTGCAGCATTAAAATCTAAAAAAAGTAAAAAAATACGTCGATCAATCTTTAAAATTCTATTATTAAGAGCCACTTCACTTCTATTACCAAATGTAGATACATAGTTAAGTGGACGACAGCAAATAATCGAGTTTAGACAATTTGGACGATTGAAATGAATTCGAAGCATGGCCTATCTGTATAAACACCGAATTACTATGAGATGAGGTCACCAAAAGGCAATGAGGTCTAAAATGTTTTGGAGCTAGATTCAGTCTCTAAGTTTTACTTTTCGACGAATTTCATATGACTGTTACACATACTTACACGAGGAATATACATTATTAAACGTTTAACAACTTAACCTTAATAGGTATACAATGCGCACATGAATATTTTCCCAAAGATAATTTTCTTTTTATAAACAACAAACATATATTTGTACGTAATCAAAATTAGAAGTACTTTGTCGCGTTCTTTCACTGGCGGTAGACTACCCTAAATAAAACACAATAAATAAAATAGTTATTCTACAATTATAACTTTACATAAAAGTATGAAATCTACATGCTTACTTATCAAAGTCCTTACGCATTATTACAATAGGTCGTTATAGTGTGTAAACACCGTTCATTATATACAAATTCTAAATATCTTAATCTTCAAGGATTCCATATTCGGAATAAGTAAGAAAATAGGTGCTTTAGTGATGTATCAATATTATTTAAAAACTCACTCTTTCATCTCTCACTCGGCGAGCACGCGTCCTCGTGAAACATCGCTGGGTAATATTTCAGTAAATCTAATGGCAGCCATACACGATACAGTATACTTGCGCAAGTCTGGACTTGTGCAAGTATACAAGTGAACAACTTGCACAATTATCTTCCAACACACGATACAGTGTACTTGTGCAAGTCCAGATTTGCGCGAGTATACTGTATCGTGTGTGGCTGCCATAACACAAAGGTATACTTCGTGTTGATGTAACGATGCGCGCGCCACACATACTAAACCTTAATTTAATTCGCAATTATGAAGTTCCAGTGCTCGTTTTAGGAAATCGGGAATCCAAGACCGTAGCCAGAAGAATAAACTCTTACAAAATATAAGGGAGTGTGTCGGATATTTAATTTATTTTTAAATACTTAAGTACATTTTTGTAATGTTGCTATTATTGTTATATTGAATACAAATACATTTATTATTCACAACCACATATGAATCACTGTTTCCATGCATTAGTCTTAGTCTGTTATTGTTTAACGGAAGATTAGCGTCGGCAGTCGGACCCCCTTGGCTACGGCCTTGCGTGTACATCTCGGCGACATCCGCTGGTGACTGTACACTAGCCACGGTTTCTTAAAAACGAGCTGCGTATCGCACACTATGGTACATTTGTTAACTCAACTGTGTACACGAAATTATTACATATCTTACATTTAAAACAAAATGCATTAAAATATACATAGTCCGAACGCGACAGCGGCAGTCGCACTTACAACTATAGTCCTATATGTTGTATTATTAGACAAACACGAATAAAACTTATAACAATAGCTGCGATTTAATTTCATATCACAGAAAATATAGTTTACAAAAATAAAAGTACTGTTTTATATTTTTTTTATTATGCACAATAAACGAAATCGGAACACTTAACAAAAGTTAAACTTACGTAGTTGGTAACGAAAAAATATCACTACAACTTCAAATCCATAATATGATAATAGTAAATAAATGCTCCTTCAAGATATTACACAAATATATTCTAAGAGGTAGGGATCAGGAGTCATGCTCGTGGCTTGAAAATCTATTCCGTTCAGTAACGACGCAAGGTCCAAGTATCAAACCCTTATTTCATCCAGCTCGACTTCCCTAAACATTGTACAATCATGTGAACATACAAATAATATATACAATATTGCGGTGATAGACAAACTGGATATGGACAATGGCATTACACGATACTTAACTAAACCGTACTGCACACCTGAAGTTAACCTTCGTTGAAGCATGAAGTGAAAACAGCACGTAATCGATTACAAGAATGAGAGTGAGCAGCAATCGAATTGACAAGCGATATATCGATGTTGGTATCGGCATCTTCGATTGAAGGCGGTTGGAGATGAATGAGGTCAATGAAATAAGGCTTTCAGTTGGCTTCTGACTTACAGCTTGATGTAGTCGGGAGTGCCGATGTTCGCGAGTGTCTTCTTTATGCGGAGTGCGGTGAGACGGGCGGCAGGGTTCTGGTACCAGCACTCTTTCATCACCTTCGATATCGACGACAGTACCTGCCAAACACAAACATTTTCTACTTATTTATAATACGTGGTAGTCTCACCGTTTTGTGTTTAGTTTACAAGTATAGTTCTCACTAAACTCGACAGCGGTTTCCAACTAAATTCCGAACTCAAGTACGAACATGCGGCCTATGCCTCCACCAGATGATACCTAAAACCGTCCGTGACGACAAAAAGTTTTAAGAGAAATATAGGTACAATATACTTATGCTCAAAACGTAGAAATCATCCTGGATGCGATTCGTTTACGTCGTGGCAGTAAAGTTGAATACATTTTGAAGAAAGAGAAAAGAATGCGAGGGAAACCGCGGGAAAGAGAATCTATACCTCCTACAATGTGATATCACAGCACGTGTATGACAAAATAAATGTATTTACGACACATGTTATCGATAAACTTAAATCAATATAAATAATGATATGAAATGACGTATTGATTACATGTTTTCGTTGAACGAGTTATTTGTTTGTTGGAATACCTACCTATTTAAAAATGAATAAAAACCTAATTTCTACTTCTGGGCATTATTTATAATTAATAAAGCTCTAATAATATAAATAAATGTTTTAGAAAACTACAATAATGTGAAACCCTCTATGAGTAACTGATAGTAATGTAAGATATCCTATCAAATCGATTTTTTGACTCTATTGTCATAATTCATACTCAGACATCACTCACGCTTATCAGTACTAGCAACAAGTACTTTACCACACGTAATTTGGTGACTTTCACCTTGAATATCATAAATAGTATTAGAAATCCCAATGTGAGTGTGTTTATTGCAATTCCAGGGTTAAAAGTCTGTTTGACCCGATTTAGATGTGATTTGGTAGGCAGATAGCCCGAGACAGGATACAAGACGTGCGAAACAGTTACATTTATTGTACTGCCCAGGAGACTGTTTTGTAATCTAAATATGGCATTTTATTTTTAAAACTTCTAAAGAAAATAAAAAATCCAGACTGCTGTATAAAAAGGTTTCCCTGTCCAGTATTGTGCTTCAACGTCTATAATTACACAGTTATGTCAACAGACAGACTACACAATTCAGTGTGCCAGACAAAATAAATACCCTAAAAGTAATTAACAACGGACGAATCTTATTATTGTGTCGTTACAATAAGACAAACATTCAATCTGAAGCCGAATAATACCTTGTTTTAAACAACAGGAAAACACAAGTTACTATTTCAGGTTCCAAGGGTAAATAGTTTGATATCCAAGTATGGGAGTTATTATTAATAAAGTATCGAACGATTCAATTAATTGAATTATGTAATTGTTCTTGTTCTGAAGTAAATTAAAATCGTTATAGTCGCGAAATTCATGATGATAAGTACTAATTGATGATTAGGATTTGCCAGAAAACAGTCAATAAATTCTATTAACTGAGTGGTGACTTACATGATCAGAATGCCATCTATTTGGCACATTGGGCCGCCGTTTCTCAGTGCAGACGACCCGTCGCATGTCTTCAAGCGCGGGGTCGGGTGGCACGCAGTCGTAGTATGGAGGCTGGTATTCATCAGGCATGACTCCGCAACGTCGTGCCATTTCCCACAGCACGAGACCGAAGGAATATACGTCAGAACGCTTGTAGGGATCGAACTGCCGCGTGTCCATTGTTTCGTCCAATACCTAAGACATAACCAATATGTCACTCATTGTAATGTGGCAGTAGATATCACAAGCAGTTGCTATATTATATCCACAGCTCTGCTACCAAGTCTGAAACCCTAAACTATGAATGAATAAGCTTTGATACTGTTTTAGCACACAATAACATGTAAAATTAAATTAAACAAAAATAACTCCAAACAATTACTACAAAAGACATTGAATTCAACGGCTTCTTATATGAAAACAGAAGCCAATGTAATTCCTACAATGATTAAAGAGGCTTTGTCCTTTATTCTTGGTCTGAGCCTTAGCAAAAATAATTTTAATTATTCTATGTTTATGGATTTGATAAATCATACCGATTCTAAATATAGCAAGTCTGTTGTGCTTAAGGGTTTTGTACCAGGATACTGCCTCGTTGGTCTGNNGTGTCGGATTGCCGTCCCATCGGGTTATGAGAGTGAGGGAATAGGGAGTGCACCTGTGTCAGCGCAAATGCTTGTGCACTATAATATGTCCTGCGCAGCTGGCTGATCTCCTTATATGAGAACAGCCGCCGTGGCCGATATCGGCTAGGACGCCATTATTATTATTTATCATGAATGTTAAAGAGATCTGCTTACCTCGGGAGCCATGTAGCGCTTGGTTCCAACTCGGTTGGTGGTGGGCACGTCGACGGAGTCACTGGCCACGTTGTGACGGACAGCTAAGCCCAAGTCACCGATCACGCAAGTCAGGTTGCTCTTCACCAGAATGTTCTTAGATTTCAAGTCCCTGTGAGCTATCGCCGGCTTGCCTGTTTAATAATTTATTTATGATTATTACTAAGCCAAAATGTTCTATTTGACATCATATAGAGCATTAACTGTTTAACGCGATTTCACCCGCATCCCTGGGGAATTCTTGTCGTCCAGGATATCACACTCGCAAATTACATACTTGGTTTTCCATTAGCAAAAGAAAGTCAATTCAGTAAATCCAGAGATACTCCCTACACCTCACAAACTTTACCTCTTTATAATATTAGTATACGATTATCAAAATAAGCATTTCCCTTGTTTAATTAAAAACGAACAGCGTGTGGTTTAAAAGTACCCTATCAAGGCGATCTGAAATTGAAAGCTACATTACAGTAGTTGAACATAAATCCCAAATATGAATCATACCTGCTCTTAATATTTTTTTGTTATCGTCAATTACCCGGTAACTAATAAGAAAGCAAAGAATGGGAAGATCTACTTTCACCTGAAATCATGATGGTTAGTGTTATCAAAGTGTTGTGACTCCATGAAAGAAAAGCCTTATTGAAATAAACCGTCAATAACCCATTATACTACCTCAAACCTTCAGGCACTTCAGACAGGTGTGACCTTCACCAAATTAGACCGAGTAGCGTTGTTATGTTGATTTTATTAAGCATTTTATTAATAGTTGCTACGAATAATAATTTAGAATACATTGAAACAAGTACCTAAACACGATTCATAAATAGCCCACTTATGATATCTAAAAAGAAATTATTTAGACTGAGTAGGTACTTCGCCATATCGAATGCCAAAAAAATCGTCTGTACAAATATCGAATGTTTGTTTCTTTGAAAATAAATAATAAATATTATTAAATGTTAGTTTACGTAAGTAAAATCATTAACAAACAAAGAGCATAATAGCAAGCTTACCTCCTATGTTTCTCCAACATTCAGTTTGGTCTGTATTAGAAAATAATACACCGGGTTGTCCTAGAATTCAAAACAATATTGAAAGATGATAAAAAACGTGGAACGCGCTTTTGAAAAGGAAAATAAGAGCTCTCTGCTACCTAGGTTTTAACAATTGCTTAGATTTATGTAAAATTACTAACTATACTGTCTTTACGACCTCCACGGTATAGTTACTTGATAATACGATAAGGTCAAACAGGTAACATTGATGGCAAAAATTTCTAGGTGTTCATTGAATAACTTCATTGGTTCACAATAAAATTTGGAACCGCGTTTCGAAGCGAGGGGTCTAAAAGGTCCCTTATTCGCAGATAGACCGCGGAAACTGCAGCGTTATCTCGATAAACCTACCCGAGTGGCTATAACTTAAGCCATGAGCCTCGCTTTTTTCAACCAACGATTTTATAGATGGGTGGCGTTCTGGTGACGAATAAACATTCGATATATTGAACGCTCCATGTTTATAGGAGTCCATAGTAAAAAGAGTATTCTACTTATTAACTGCTATTCGATAACAATCCTTTCGGACTTTTTCAGCAATCGATTAATAAAAGAACGGTTAATTAGGCGATGTTCTACCTACGGCATTCCATATGGCGCAGCACCTACACCCGCTTATATTAGCCCCAAACTGTCGATAAATATTCAAGGGTGGGATGGGAGAGCCGAGTTGATTAATCGATTGACCCTAATATGAAAATAGTAGTTAGTGCATACGTTATTCATATGATCGATATATTCAAAACACCTTTGAAATAGGACACGGGAATATTAAATGAGCGAGACATAGGTACTCAGAATAAAAATGCAGGAATAGTTTGTAGGTATTTGGTACTTTCTACAAGTGACTTAGTATTTAGTGGGCTTGCCTTTCGTGCCGACGATGTCCATGTGAAGGTGGGCGAGTCCAGTGGCGATGGACAGGGACATCTTTACAAGTGTGATGGAGTCTATGGTCCGCGCGCTCAGGAAGTCGAACAGCGAGCCGTTCTCGTGGTAGTCCGTGATCAGCCACAGCTGGGTCCACGTGCCGTTATCTACGGCAAACGAGAAGTGTTAAATATTTTTTGTCTACGATAATTATTAGCAGGTTTACTGTAATACGCATAAAACAAGTATTATTGATGTATCAATTGAATCATAAAATAGTGATACCGTCCAATAAAGCTATTACAGTAATTAATGGTTTGTGATTATAACTATGACGCACGAAAGCAGTGCAAATTAATATTTCAACTTTAGACGCCTGTACTGCAGGAAAATTTAGTAGTCAAATAGCCCTGTAATAGTAAATTATCCTGTAAGCCAGTCTGTTACATTAGGTACCTACATATATGAACATCAATAATACGTACACCACTATTCTAACTAACTTCATAACACTATATTTATCAAGAGATACACGAAGCGATGATAAACTCATCAAATACAATTTCTAACACATAGAACTGATACCTAATTTGAAATAATGAAACTGCACTTAACCCTAGCCAACCTCAGATAAGGAGATTATTTTCGATGTAATAAATGTTTTGCTGCTTACCCTTGTTATCAGCAGCGATGAAGCCAAGGATATTCTCGTGACGCAACATAACGGTCTGGTATATTTCAGCTTCACGGAACCAGGAGGACTCTTCGCGGGAGGAGAATATTTTGACGGCGACATTCTCGCCGCGCCAGCGACCACGCCACACTTCTCCGAAACGACCCTTGCCAATGATATCAACTAGCTGGATCTGGCGAGCGATTGAACGCTGCACTAAAAGTGGCAGACCTACAACAAATTATGCTGTTAGGATAAACTCTTTTAATTATATAATTCATGGTATCTAATGGCTATTCTAGATGAAGCAGTGTTGTGTTACGTATCCGCAGCCAAAAACGTTCTTATGTAATGTCACGGTCTTAACACTTCCTTTGGTAGGCCAAAACAATCTTGTCTTATAGAAGTGAAAATTACAAAAAGGCTGAAGGCTAGTTTCATAGTTTCCAGATAAAGTTATTGATAGTTATTTGACAGATGATGTCATAGAAAAGTAGTCAAAATTAAAAACATTTGTATGGGACCATTTGTCACATATCAAGAACTTTATCTACAACCTGTGAAATTGGGGATGAATCTAAATACATGCGAATCTGAGTATACTAAGGTCATACCTAAATTCAATGAGCATTTCAAAACGCGACAGCGGAGATACGAATCTATATGCAACATAATGGAATTGTATTCCTGTATGCAATTGACGTCTATACATGACATGTCATATCTTTCTTATTGACTTGATTAGACGCATCAGTGCAGATCGATTCGGGGCAATGATCTTAACTCTCGGTACTAACTAATGAACAAATGTATGAATTCATTCATATATACCGAAGACTACAATACTCAGATCATCAGACGGGATGTTAAACCTGAACCTATAGTAGTTGACTTCGAATTAGAAGAATGATAGGAATTCGATTTATTTTGCCATTCTTCTGAAATAAAGCTGGACTATAGTAAGCAATGTAATACATACCTGATCCAGAGCCAGAGGTAGTGAGCTCGATCATGTCACGTATGGTGGTGGTGCGCATCATGGGGTGTCTGGCCTCACAGACCGAATCGTCCGTCGGGTATGGTGTCCGAGACGGGACCCTCTTCTTGGGCCCGTGGGACCGCTTCGCCCACCAGAAGCTGATCGCAGCGCACACACCGAGAACCATCAATCCCATCACCCAGGGCAATACCTTCCATGCCGTCGCAGTGGTGCCCGTCTCTTTATTCGGAATTATTGCATTAGTTTTCGTCATTTGAATAACATTTGTATTGATAAAATACATTAGCATACATGCATTGCAAACTACCAGCACCTACTCCCAGAGTTTTTGCAGTATAAATTATTGACAAATATTGCATACAATTACATGAACGTGAAAGACTTATAAGTACTTATGAGGAAATAACAAGGCAACCCCAACGCGTAACCCCAATGCATACACATCACATGATGCTTCAGCAATACATACATATCTAAATACCATAACCCAACTTCATTCCCAAACCCCATTTTGACCAAATAGATCGTTGTTCACCTGGGCCAAGAATCAGAATAACTACTGGAATGGAACTTGTGGATTCTATGTTCCATTCTGCATGTTCTAAATGATCTTATTTTTTTATGTGAGTGAAAAATACATAAAACTCATTGATAAGTAAAAAAATATTCTATCTGTAAGTACACTTTTAAAATTCCAACAAGAAAGAGACATAGTCAATTGTTTTAAAAGCTTTCTTTCATAGTAGTATAGGTGCTTGGGAACTTAAAATACCGAAAGCATGTAAATTTCTGTCAAAGCTTTATAAATATAATAACATCCAAAACACAGGCGGCAAGCAAACCCAATATCCAGATAAATATTAAACAAAAAATAACATAAAGATCTACAAATGGAACATTCATTTTCAATAACAACATTATGAAACACAAATTACCACATAATAAGGTCTGATATCTGATTCAATCAGAGAGGATTGTTTGTTGCCTTAATCACTAGTTGATCAAGTAACTGAGGTTAATTCCAGACTGTCGCTATTTGAAAGAGTGCTCTTGCCGTTAAGAGGCCTTTCACGGCAACGTTTGTATAGTGTGATGCCGTCGCTAATTAACAACGTACAAAGTCATTTGTTCAGACAAAAATATAAAAGTACTCAGGTGAACAAAGAAAAACATTTTGTACATTACTGTAATGTTACCAGATTTCTCTAGTTAAGTGTAAAATAGCCTAGGCCCCTAACTCAATACATTCATTTGGTGCAGAGGTTAGTTTCGTGCCCCCATAGCAATTAATTGTCAGTACAAAGTGAAAATGTTAGCAAAAATAAATAGTTATTTCATTATAATTACTGGCATGCCATTAGTAATAAAAAAAGAATATCATGCTTAGATCAAATGAAAAAAAACCGGCTTATGATCACTTACGGCTTTATTTATCGTCTGCTGTAAATGTAACTATTATATGTACAGTCATATTATCTTTCTGTAATCAAGACTTGACTGTCGTAAAATAGCAACACAATTTCGATGCATCCCCGTCATGCCTTCGGTGAACGGCACCCTTTGTTTTAATAAAATATGCATAGCTAAAATGTAATGTGGTCCCATTTAATGTACAAGAACATATTTCCGTTCTTTAAAAGACGAACATGTCCCATTCATCCATCGCAATCGTTATCTCTCAAGAATACGACTTTAAATTGCAAATGTGTAAACACACATTGCCAATCCGAAAATGTCCCACTGTCAATAAAATATGTGCTAAGTTCAATACATTTGCATGCACGCTCATTACAGAGCAGATGATTATGTTTTACAATAATTAAGATCCTCTTATGCGCGTTACTTTAACATGTCAGACTTAACAATACATTTGATGTGGACATCACAATGTAAGCTACCCAGACAGCGCGCCCCGACGACACATTCCGAATGTATACTGTACCTGCGAATAGTTCACGGTTACAGTAGTCCGTGGCGCAGCACGATATATCTCTTTCTTTCTCTCGGCACCATATAGGCATGTCCCCGGGAGGGAATGAGTTTTTTCGGTCCCAACATCTATGTCCATAAATTATTACATTAGTATCAAAATAACGTATATACCCTAAACGGTGATCAAGGCCGGTCTATAAAAAAACATGTTATATTATATTAGAACAAAAAAGATAAAAGAAAAATCTTTAGCCATGCAGTCTCGCACCATTCACCAAGGCTGTACACGGCGCCCGCTCGGTGATGGGCTCTAGGCGCTTGGCGATTGGTTTCTGGGCGTCGAGGGTCAACAGCGGGAAGCTAGAGTGCAGTAGTTAGCGGGGCACATCGAGGGCACTACCTCCACGTCGCTCCTACCTGGCTTCGGTTGCAGGTCCAGGCGCAGGCCTTCATTGCACATGTCATGTGACTTACAACATTTTATCACCACTGATTCATTTTTAGTTTTCGTCGTGGAGCAACTGAAGGGATGCTCGATGGGTATCAGTGATTTGAGCTCGATACAACTGCGCCGCAAGTGGAACCACCATACATTACGTTTAGTAGGTTAGGCAAACAACGCACACTCGAAAAATAGAGTTGGTTAAGGAGTACGGCACATCATTCAAATCATACTAATTATTTCAGTCGGCTCCTGCGGCCGCTCGTTCTCTTTGCTTAGTAGGTACATATTCAAATCACTAATGTAAAAGCGATTGTTAGAGTATTGGCATCTCAACACAAAACTTATAGGAAATGGCAATGCATATGATTCTAATAGTACATCAAACAAACTCAAAATCTGCATCATCAAAATAGATACATGACACGCCCGCAAGTGCACAGAACAGCTTACCCATTATTGAAGCATGAAGCACTTTGGACAATTTTTCTTGTACAATCGCATCGGAATTGCAGTAATCGGTTTTACAGCAGTACATTGTCGAATTTTTGCATTTTACTGGGTTTTCAGGAGGGAATGCAATGTTCGAGTTCATACAGCTTAAGACCACCGCACTACACAGGTCAATCATTTGATAGAAATAGGTTAGAATTATACCTGTGAGCCACAGCACAACAACAGGTTTGTGTTGATTTGAGTTTGCCAATTGTTTTATTATGCATGTTTAAAGCCAACATCATGTTTTTAGATTTGGAGGGGAATAAAAATATGTACCTCTACACTATAGTGATAAAATGACAAAACAATATGTATAATGCCTTTTGTGATTTTGGGGACCATATTTAGATTTTATGAGATAATTTAGAAAACTTTTTTATTTAGTTATTATTGAAAATATTATTGTAATAATGGTACTCACTGGTAGGTAAACTTCTGCACTTTGTTCTCCAAGCTTGTAGAGGCGAAACAGAACCCATCAGTCTCACATGTTGAGTTTGGACATCTCTCACTATTGCAGTAACACTTCAAACCTATTATCAACAAAACCAATCTAAATACAAATTGAGGTGACAAAAAATCTACTCTTGTAATTGACTTATTGATAAGATTTTATGCACAGGAAACATAAACTTTGTTCATTTTTATTAATTATTCTGCTTGTATTCTTAACCTATCTCACTAGGAATATTATTACAAAGCTTTTGTTACCATCCACACAACATTATGTGTAGACATGCACAGCATCAATTCTATATGTATATATGCACATAAATATAACAACGGAAAACATGACACGCTAATCTTGGCTTCTTTAGTGTGTCACTGAGGACCCTAAGTAGTTTTAGAAAAGGACTGACATGGTCTAGTGCTGTTTGAGATGTCCTTACCACTTGTAAATTATTTCAGTAAAGTGCTAAGCTCAACTACATAAATACAACTTAGTATACCAGAAATACATAAACACAACTTTATTTGTGTTCAGACAATATTTAAACGTACGCTAATGGACAGGTGATGAAAAGCACTCACCATCGACGGTGTCTAACCTCCGGTATACGGCGAAAATCAAAAAAAGGAACCATTTGCGCCATTGAAAACTATTCATTATCACATTCCTTGATGAAAACATGTCAGTTTATAGTTCCAGAACAACAAAACTCTTATTATTGACACTCGAATACGGCCATTGAATTGTTTCAGAAACATATGACATTTTTATTATACGATTGCTTCTAAGAGACACCAGTTTTTTCTGTTAATTATTAAGAACAAACTTTAGATAAATGTTATTAGTACGGAATATATTAAATTAATTCAGTACGAGAAACTACAAATTCTCATAATAATCAAATAAATAGCTTCGCGTGAGTGAACTATGCACAATGTCTAAAATGTTCTGTTCACTATGTCTAACTGTCACAGACTGGAAACAAAACTTGGACAGATAAAAAATATTCTACTTTTATTTTACACAGGTTATTGATCCGTTGGAAATAGTCTTTTTAGTGACTAATTACAGCCTGCTACAAAAGAACTTATAAAATAACTGGAATTGGTGCAAATAATTATAACATCAATTATTCAATACTTTATTATAAATATATTTCTTTATCCGTTTGAGAGTCATGCACTGATCCAGCGGGGCCTACTAGGGCCAGAGCCTGATGGGACTGCGGGTTGTTTGAAAGATATACTTACCGTGGCCCTGGCACACAAAGGGCTCCCGAAAGAACACAGTGGGTTTTATACGGCAAAAGTCTGACACTCTCTCACGCTGTCACCCACAGCGGGAGGGGTCGTCTGGTGATTTGCCATCGATAAAAAAGTTTCATACACTGTGCCAAGGGCATGGGGATTAGGGACACAGCAATCGTACTCATGCCCCATTTCCTTAATGAAAAATCATCCAAATATTTACATCGTTAAATCACTTCGTACGAAACCCACAGGGGGAAGTGCTGTGGTATTACCACACTACCCTGATACACCTCACGGGGTATTTGTGTTTTATGTTTATTGCGCAATATTTTTTTGCGAATAACACTTTATTGCGGAATATTTTTGTTATGCGCAATCTACTTCATTGTGTAGGTGGCCCGGCCTTTCCCAATATTCAATCTATTGTTTTGCGCTCACGTATTCACTATAATGTATACTTACATTCTTCTTACATCCACCAAACAACAAAAATGTGTGCGGCTGCGAACAGCAGAGTTAACTTGCTAGGAACACACGACGAAAACGCTGCGGATGCGTCCGTATTGCGTACCCGTAATGCACTCACTGCGCGCGCGCTCCGCTCCGCATCCGTTCGCAATAATGCTTGTGAGGTGAGAAAGGGCCCATGATATAAGAAACACTATATCACAGTTGTGAATTTTATTCTTTTACATTGACAACAAGATGACATCAATATTTAAATATATTTTTCTCTACAGACCAATAAAACACATAACTGTTCTTGAGGGCCTAGCACTAGTATTGTGAAATACCTTGTTCTTCAATTACAGCAATGTGTACTGGATTGTAACTTATATTTAATTAGAGCTAGGCCCTCAACCCATATAATATAATAATAGTAATAAGATCATTTCATTCGATTAAAATACCTTTATTATAACCATAAAATGTATGTAAATGCAAAATGAATTTGTATAATTCAATACTATATCTTATTCAATCAATAGTATAATTATTAAATAATTGCCACCATATTATAACGTGAATGTGTCCTATCTACAAGCAACCATTCTTCTGGCTCTAAAAGAAGTTTCCTATGGAAATATCTATACAAAATATTCTAATTTGATATATTATAATTTCAGTTCGAACCGTTTACGCTCAAGATAACCAAGCTTAAACAAAACGTTCAGTTTTATGATCACTGCTATACAAAGGCCTCTACGTGGCCTCTATCGAGCCTGTCTACTCGTCTTGACTTCAAAAACTACTGAACTGATTTTTATACGGTTTTAAAAAGAGATAAGGATTCAAAGGGCTATGCGAATTTGATCGCTTATTTAACGATGATTACAATATAAAACACAACACATTCAAATTATAATCTAGTACACATTTTGAAGAAGTAATATTCTAACATACTATACTACCCAAGATTTCTGTGAAATGGCTTATTAGAGCACAACGTTAGACCTCTTCGTTAATCTAGCCGCAGGTTAGACCAAGATTTTGGTTTTTAAAGTCTAATATAACTGAGATAAAAATGGAATTGCACCAACAAATAGCACCACCACATGAATCTTGGAAATAAAAACTCAATAGTACGTTTAACTTAAATTACCTTTCGACTATATAAACAAAGGGACACGACAGGCCATATCACATCACACAAAAAATTATGTGTGGATGAAATTTGACAGTAATGTAGACTGATCGGATTTTGATATGAGAACATATAGGCCACTCGGAAACGGGTGAAACCGCTGGCAGAAGAAACCTTAAAAAGTTTCGGCCGATACTACTCTTTTTGACATACGAATGGATGTTATGTGTTTTGATAGTACTGTATTGTACAACAACGTAAATAGTACCTACTCTTAAATATACCCATTTCACAGATATCTTGGTAGACTATACATCCAGTCTTCATCAGTTACTTGTGCGCAATTTTGTGATTAATATACTATTCAAAAGTCTACTTCTACAAACTACTTTAAACACTTAAAAACTATATAAAATGTACGTATAGTAACATGTAAGGGTTTAATAGGGGAGTGATACGGATAATCGAATGACGTTATATCGATGGTCGCTATATCGAAAAAAAATATGAGTGGTACGCTATCTCGAAAGCTCATTATGTCGAAAACCGGTATATCGACTGACGCTATCGCGAACAACGGTATCTCGAAAAACTGTTTGAATGGTACGCTATTTCGAAAGTGTTCGTATAGATATACACTGTTGCGATTTGCGAATGGCAATGACGAATAACATCCCGAGAAATAAGTTTATTATTATAATATAGCGATTCAAATCTGGATTTGTCCGGGGATGCCTTATCTTTGTATTGCATTTGGGAATCGAGAGTTGTCTATACTAGATACTAAGTAAAAATCTGTTTCCTTTAGTTCAGTGTTAATCCTTATCAAAATAAATATGTATAGTCATATACCTAGACAATAACGCACATTAAAATTGCCTTTTACACTAAGTATATCAATCAAATTAATAGTTTTTGATATATTGTCGCTAGAAGTAATGAGCGGCGAAGTCCAAAGTCCAGCGGACGAAGCTGCGGGTGGAAGTTCTTAGTTTATTATAATGTGATAAATAAAATAATAAAA
>NWSH02000323.1:8946523-8974078 GCA_002382865.2 Heliothis virescens
ATAAGTGAACAAATTAACACATGTAAGGTAAAGTGTGCAAACCTGGAATAACTACAGGCGAGAAAGAAACAGTATCCCTTCTATCTACATACACTCCACAGTTTCAGTTTTGACAAAAATTGTTATAGTGACGTTATTATACCGCTTAAAGGGTGCAAGACGTAATGTCGGAGCTAGCTTTAGCACAAGGCTTCGTCTCGAGCTCGATCATACTTTGCCCTGATATCTATTACGACCGACGATTCCTATTAGAGGTACGACTTTTTCCTTTCCTAGGCGTTAGAGTGAGGGGCAAGCGGGATATATACATGTCTCACATGGTTTGCTCGACGTGTTCAGCGAATGACAATACATAACTGAGACTTACTGAGAACTAGATTACTCAGAATATATAAAGTAATGAGGAAATATAGATATAAGAATATAACATATATAAGCCAAGTAAACCGCAACAACAATCTGAAACATATCTATGAGACAAACACTAAAAATCATTACATCCCATTTCGCAACTTCGCAAAGTTTCCATAGCTTCCTAACGTTAGACATTGAAAGAAACTCTTTCTTTAATCGTACTATATTAACCCATATCCTATAATACCCCAAGCGCGAGACACAAGGCAGGCCGCGTAAAGACTCCCCGCTCCAATTTGTTTACAGCAATCCCTTCACAAATGTATATTCCAACAGCTCTTTTACTAGCTGTGAATTCATATATATAGATCGTATCTCGCACATCCATTTCTAACAAATAAATAATTAACACATTTTCCCAGGAGAATGTGTATTATAACTGGATAAAGAACGATGGTTATTAGACTGTCGTATATGCCAAATATTAACATAGCAGGCAAAAAGTATGCTTGCGTAGAGGCGACAAAACACGCTTATGAAACAACCTTATAATAGAAAGACAGGAGCAAACTCGTAAACACCAATTATTCGTACCCAATATATCAATAGATAGTAGAGATAATTCCAAATTTTAATGGTAACTTCATTAGAATATTACTGATTTCACAATTAAAAAACATCAAGAACCTTGCTCACCCATATTGAGTGCAAGTGATATTATCGTAATGGTTGACAAAGATCTGCAACAATAAAATTCTCGAGTCGCCATAGAGATGCCAAAAAATAGCAAATTAGGAAATATCTCTAAAGTAGACTCATTCGATCATCGGTATAGCGAGAAGCTTCGACTTGTTTATGGCAGCGTCTTGCGAAGAATCTATATTTGTCCCTCATTTAATTTACATGGTGAGTTCCGACAGGACATATATACCTACACCGGCAACACACATATAACGCGGAGAAGTAAGATGACGACATAATCGAATGACCACAGCTTATATCAGAAAATCAACAGCAATAATACATCGAAAATAAAGAAATATGAGTGCGTTACCGTAATCTACGCAAAGAAAGCCCATTTATGTCGAAACAAAACCGCAGTATATTCGACTGACGCATATCGCACCAACGCGGACTGATCCCGACAATGAACGTTTGAATGGTACGACCACTTACGACAAGATATCCTCTGTCAAATCTGGGATTTGTCCGCGATACCCTATCATTGTATTGCATTTTGGGAACCAAAACAATGAGTAGTAAAGGTAAAATCAACTTTTAATCTAAGTGATAAAAAAATAAATCAACAAAACAAAACATTGATCATGTCTTCGGTAACAAAAACATGATAAAAAAACATTAAAATTCATATCATTACAAAATTAAAGACTTCAACCATCGCAAACTTAATGATACAGTCTAGTATATACAAAGCTAACTTCCTCCTCTAATTACCACTTCAATATTTGATCAATGAATAATGAAATAATGTCTTACCTATATTCCCTCGTTTAACACACATGAGCAATTTATTGTTATTGTTAATATAATTTAAGCCCCCGCAGTATACTTAATTAAAACGTTGATTATATATACTGTTACATAACTCATCTGGTCATCTGGATCCAAAACGAAACAATAGACAAAGGAGTTATCGCGGCGAGCAAACACATCAAGACATTTCACTAGAGACACTTTTCGAGAAGCCTCAGAGCACGTGCACCGATTCAAACAGCATTTTTCCGAACATACAACGTTGTATCCAGCAGTAGCAGAGCTGCAGTCGAAACAACAGCAGACAGGAAGCCAAGCTCAAAAGGCAAAACCGCTCAGTGTATGAACCGGTGTCTTCGACCGCTCTAGAAAGCTTTTCGATAGATAGTGGCCCATACTCTCCAAAATAGTTTATTATAATATTTTTTTTTCGAACCCACTTATAATGCGACACATGCCCTAGAACGGATTATAAACGTCATTCGATTATCCGTAACTCACCACCAGTCTTATAATGAATTCTCGAAAAAAAATTAGAACGACCTGCCGAACACAAAATTATACATAATATGGAAGCACATAACTACCGAATCATAATCAACCCCAAACATCGAAACAAATGTCCTACGAACTGCGCATGCGATCAAATAATAATAGGTACCAGATACCTATTGAATACTACAAAAATTAATGCTTAGTTGGCATCAACCGAATAAGTACAATATAATATATAATATATCTAGCAAGATCTAATTATCGAGTCCACAAACACTTCCTATGTACCGATTCAAAAGCTATACGCCTCAATGCAACTGCAACATATGTAAGCAAAGCTGTATATTATCGAAAACTATCGGAAAGCATAGTAACAATCAATGAAACACATATAAAACAACTCTAGACTAACATATCCTACTCCACCGAAAATATTAAATATATGTGTAAGGTATGCTTCCTAAAATCTATATGGTTACACACTAGGTTTGAAGTTAGGACAAGCAAATTG
Organism: Heliothis virescens; assembly: GCA_002382865.2. Taxonomy (NCBI): domain Eukaryota; kingdom Metazoa; phylum Arthropoda; class Insecta; order Lepidoptera; family Noctuidae; genus Heliothis; species Heliothis virescens. Next base: position 8,949,378 of record NWSH02000323.1, read on the forward strand.
CCTCCTCTGAAATAAACGTTGGCACGCACACGCAAACCACAGTCTACTGATCATCCAGTTATCTCAAACACATTTAAACCATAAATGTTAAGAATTGATGGCTACAAGTAGATGTCGCCGCAACTACAACAAAAGCACAAATAATGATAAACAACCTCTAGTAAAAAATTGGACAAAGATAAAGATCGTACACTAGATCGTGTCAAACAAACACAGGGCCAAAATCCTAGCGCCCACTCCATGATAATCGCCCTATTCGACCCTATTATGATACGAGGGTGAAAAAATTAATATAAGCCACCCACCCAGCCCGTTAAAATAACAAGTACAAACGATACTCTTCCCAACTCATCGCTAAGGCTCACAAGCCAAAACCTTTATCGACGCAATCTGAGAAAACTAAATCTAAAATACTCAAACAATATTAATTCTCCACATTAATCAGTAATATCAATCGATTGCGATTTACATATGGCTGTAATAGTTTATAAATCGTCCATATCAACCTCTATACCCATTACTTACTATAAGCAATCCCAGTCTCAGTAAACGAACATAGTATTATGCATTCCCCAAATAATCGCCTGAACTACACTCTAGGCAAAAGTAGACATGACCCTCATGCCACAACTACCTCAAATACGTCACATACTGAAGCACCAATACTCAGCCTCTGAATAGAACATATCTGATCGTAGTACAAAAATTATACAAAAGCATCAAGTGACGGATCAGAAGCCCAACCACAAACCCACTCTTTGCAAAGCTAAGCGCCGACATCACTCGAGCATAACCTACCGTACAATAACGAATCCGACTTTATGCAAAATATTATTAGTCATCACCAAAACTCACAGAGTAAATCGCAGAAAGATACTCTCCGTAAAATCCCCACGCTTTACCCTAGATAGTATTAGTCACTTATATCTCTACATAACATTGCCCTCACCTCCTCACGAATGTATGTTATAGAATATATATGAGCAGAAGACGTAATAGTGATCAATAACACACCTAGGCTAAAAGTGGTGGGCGAATTAAAGTATCTTCTCATTACTCAGTCAGTTTTGACCAAAAAATTAAAGACATAAGTGAACGTTAATTGTGACGTAGGTGCGACTATAGTAACAGAGCCATAGAGCTGTTGCCAATAGGGTTCGTTGGAGAGCTCGATCAATAGTACTTTTGTATATTTATGTACACGACAAATCTCATAAATTAAAGATGGTGAGACTCTTCAGATAGGCGTATAGTTAGTGAGGCGCTAGGGGTCATGTCATCACATTGTTATGCGTAGATGTGCATCAGAAGGCCCACTGATAAATACTGAAGCTCTTACTGAGACTCGATTCTCTTAGTACGATCTCTGGAAAAAATCGATAGAATTACACTCTGAAAGCCAAGTAAACGCAACAAATGAAACATAAGTAGAGAAACTAAATATTCTTATTAGTGTAGGAACATAGTCAGATCATCATCAAAGTTTTGCTAATCGTAAGCTTAAGAACAATTGAATAGAAACTCTTCTTAATGTCTTTCTTTAAACATTATTAATAACCGAAAAGGCGAAACGAAAGGAGCCTACTTTTAAGACACAATGCTCTCGTTCGAACACGATACCTACAACCCAATAAGCCATATATATGTCAAAATTTCTCTCTCAGCCACTCGAAATCTCCATCATCCCTAGACGATCGCACCTTTGCAGCACAATAAATCATCTACATAACTCTATTGTGATAAGTTAACTAAAACTGGATAAGACTGAGTGAATTAAGCCTCGATCGATGAAACGCAATTCTTCCAGTATAACAACAAAGAGCAATTAAAGACATAGCTAAGCACAACCATGAACAAATGTTATATAGATAAAGCAACCTTACACAATATTTTATTATTTCATAGAATAGTTATATAATCCAAATTTTAATGTTCATTGATGTTAATGTTTCACCATTTTAAAAAATACGCTTTGCTCTACATATTGAGTGCAGTAGTTTAAGATCGTTTATATGAGTTTTACAAAGATCTGCAAAATATTATTATAGAGATTGCCAAAATTCAAATGATGATTTCAAAGTAATATATTTATACATTCGTAGAATTCGATGTTGGCGTCTGAAGATCTTAGTTGTCTTCATATTAATTCAATGTGTTTGCAAGGCATTTTAATATACACTATTAAACGGAGTGATACGGATTAATCGAATGACGTTATATCGGATGGTCTTCGCTATATCGAAAAAGAAAATAATATGATTGGTACGCTATCTCGAAAGCTCTATTATGCGATAAACCGGTATATCGACTGACGCTATCGCGAACAAGGTATCTCGAAAAAACTGTTTGAATGGTACGCTATTCGAAAGTGTCCTCTGTCAAATTCTGATTTCCGGCGATACCCTATCATTGTATGCATTTTGGAAACCAAACAATGAGTAGTAAAGGTAAAATCCAACTTTTAATTAAAGTTATAAAAAATAATCAACAAAACAAAAATTGTTGTGGTACAAATATAAAAACATCATATTCATTACAACAATCTATAAGATCAATGAAACTCCCCCTACCTAAATATAGATTAGTATAAAACTATACTTTATATGAATTCGAATTAATTTTGTAATGAATATGAAAAATGTTTTCTATCATTGGCTTACCACATCACAATTTTTTGTTATTTATTTTTTATACTTTAAATTAATAAGCTTGATTTTACCTTACTACTCATTGTTTTGGTTTCCCAAATGCAATACAATGATAGGGTATCGGCCGAAAAATCCAGATTTGACAGAGGCGAACACTTTCGAAATAGCGTACCATTCAAACAGTTTTTCGAGATACCGTTGTTCGCGATAGCGTCAGTCGATATACCGGTTTTCGACATAATGAGCTTTCGAGATAGCGTACCACTCATATTTTTTTTCGATATAGCGACCATCGATATAACGTCATTCGATTATCCGTATCACTCCCGTTTAATAGTGTATATTAAAATGCCTTGCAAACACATTGAATTAATATGAAGACAACTAAGATCTTCAGACGCCAAACATCGAATTCTACGATGTATAAAATAATCTACTTTGAAATTCATTGAATTTTGGCATCTCTATAATAATATTTTGCAGATCTTTGTCAAACTCATTACGATTAAACTACTGCACTCAATATGTAAGCAAAGCGTATTTTTTTAAATGGTGAAACATTAACATCAATGAAACATTAAAATTTGGATTATATCCTATCTATGATAATAATAAAATATTGTGTAAGGTTGCTTTTCTATATAAATTTTGTTCATAGGTTGTGCTTAGCAAGCTAATTGCCTTTGAAATAAATTTGGCACGACACTAAACCACGTTCTTATCCAGTTATAACACATTCCATAAATGTTAATATTATGCTAAAAGATTGCGATACATCTATATATAAATCACCTAGTAAAAATTGAATATAATTGTGATGATCGTGTAAACAAACAGGCCAAAATCTTAGCCCTCCTTTTCCTTTCGCCTTTGTCGGGTAAAAATAATGTTAAAATAACATTAAGAAAGAGTTTCTTTCAATGTCTAAGTTACAAGCAAAACTTTGAGAATCGAATGTTCTAATAATAAATATTTAGTTTCTCACTTATGTTTCATTTGTTGCGTTTACTTGGCTTTAATAGTTTAAATTCCATCATTTCCATTACTTACTAAAAATCAGTCTCAGTAAGCTCATATTATGCATTCCCTGAACACACTCTAGCAAAATGTAGACATGACCCGCTGCCCTCACTCTATACGCCTACTGAAGAAAATCTCACCTCTAATAGAATTGTCGTGTACAAAATATACAAAAGTATAGATCGAGCTCCACGAACCCTTTGCAAAGCTAGCCCGACATATCGCACCTACGGTACAATAACGTCACTTATGCAATTTTTGTCAAAACTGAACTGAGTATGAGAAGATACTTCTAATCCACCACTTTACCTAGTGTGTTATTGTCACTTATGTAGTTGTGTTTTAATTATTATCAATTATTTTTTTTATTCAACAACAACTGTACAATGTAATCGGGTGTTGAATTTTCAAATGCTTCTCCTGAAAAATTAGGTAAGATGCATAAGTGACGTTATTGTACCGTAGGTGCGATATATTAGCTTATAATAGTATTTGGGGGTTTCATCATATCACAATGAACTTTATTTACTTTTACATAATCTTTAGCGTAGAGTCAGCGCGTTATTCTTTAAACTTTTTTTAACTTTATAATTTCAACTGTATCAGTTCATAGGACGAAGTGGGTGTGATTGATGTTCATTATTTAATTCTCTCTTCGAACCGTTATTCAATAATACATTAATGTCAGGGTTCCTTTTAGAAATGTATTATAAATAAAATAAGCGAAATAATTACAGTGCCCACTCTTGGGTTAAATGGTATAAGAAATAGACTCACAGTCTGGCATAAAATATAATAGCTGCACAAAATACTACCTACTTCGATTAAATTGTGTTTCCTAACGATTAATTAATGAGGGTCATGTCTGCATCTATTTAATACATTAGCTTGTTAGGCACAGTATTCTCACTTTTCAATTTTAATAACTACAGGCTTTTATTTCAGTCCGTAATAAAGAACAGGATCAACAATTTAGCAATTTATATGCTTTCACGTGTTAGGACGGCAAAAAACCGCCGTATTACCTATATCTTCCCTTTGCTACCAAGTAAATATGTAAACAAAAATTCGAGATAAATATGTATATCCAAATATTCGAGCAAAGCTGTGGTTTCTTAAACCTTGTCTCTTCAATTTTCTTTTGTGTTTAATATAAGTTATAAATATTTGGTTTTATAAGGTATCTGAACATTATAGTTTTAAGACACCATATAAAGCCACACAATATATCATAATTTGATTAACACTACTACATCAATAAATGTATATGATATCAGGAAATATAGACGATCAGTGTACAAGTATAAATTTTGTAAATGGATACTATGAAAATTTTAAATAAGTATAATATTTAGTAGCTAAATAATATTTGCCTCTGGGATTTCATTCGTATTTAAACTAGACTCATTTTACCATTATTTATAACCTGTTAATTTTTGGTTAGAAATAGCATCGACGTTATTTGCACGCTAATTGATCTATTTGCCCGTGATAAAGGATATATGTACGAGTAGCGAGGATAGCTCAAGTTCTTCGGAGTAGCCGTTAGTGAGGGGCACGCTTCTGTAGCCTGAGCGCAGGCAGGTGACGGGGAACGCCGCCTGGCCAATGAAGTTCCTGTCTCCGAACATATCCTCATCCTGAACGAGGAACCGAATAACCGCCAGCTCCGGGTTTGCTATTTCAAACTCGCAGATGTCGTTCCAGACTGGGTTTAGTCCGTTGTCAGCTGAAACATTTATAGTTAGAAGTCAGCTTTGCTTGAAAATATCTTAAAAATACACAGATATAAAACTCAAAGCCGGGCTAAAACAAAGAGACATGTTTATAGGCAAATCTGAGCCACAGAGCTGTAGATGATGCCAGGAGGACCAAGATCCCAGTGAGAAAGTTAGTGATGTCTGGCAGCACTGGGATCTTATTCTACAAGATTATATTTCTAAAAATGGATGGAATAAAAATTGGAAGCATGATAGATGATGCGTAATTACATTTCTCCATAATTTCTTAACTAAAACAATATAACATAAATCTCATAGCTATAATGAAACTTCGTTGTTCATTTACAGGTGCAGTGCGAAATAGATTTCGAAAACTTAAGGCCATATTTGACGCACAACAAGGATATCTTATGGTATGATTTTTTTATCACTCTTCCTTGCTCTGTTTCCATGCCGTGATGAATGCCTGCATGAATTTAGCAGCAAAGTTTAGTGGAAGCTTTAAACATATGTCGTCACCAAAAGTCAAGCGTAGGTGTTGAAGTGATTATGTGAGAAGCATGTTTCGCAAAGATGCATACGACATTTTTACCTAAATTAGAAATCAACTGCAAAATTCGCAAATGAAAAATAGTCTGTACATAGCAGTAGGTATGAAAACATAATTAAAACAATTTTGCGTACAATTATTCTAATATACATCGAAGGATCGCCGAAAAATAAACGCTAAGTACATCGACTACCTAAACATCAAGTAAATGAAGTTGGTACCCTTCATGACACAATTCTTTCGTTTTTTGTTTAATAGTGTCGTGTATTTCAGATTGCGGTCTTGTTTTTGCTTTTTGGGCAGAGGAGCTTTGCCGTGAGTGACGCGCCGGTACATCAGAGATAATTTGTCTAATACTCCACGCTCTGTCACGAAGGCAATACACATTAACTTTTATAAAAATATCAGATGATAAAGGTCGTAAAGAAACATCATCATCATTCTTACATATGTAAAATAACGTGTTTGGAATAAGTACTACTATACTTCAACGTCTGAGTAAATAAAAAATAATGGAAATAAATGTGATAGACATGGAAAATGGGTCGGCAAGAAATAGGTTTCCATGTAACTCTGGAATTTTTATGCGCGGTAACTGCATAATGTTATAAAATCTCTGCCGATTGATAAGTTTTTTCTGATTGTTTACATAAGTAAGTCAGCAAAATTCTGTTTGAAGTCATTGGTTAGTTCACAGATACATTATGAAAAATAAGTGCTTGTTCTTTTCATTATGAGCTTGCGTGGCTGTTTATGCAAAAAAGCTCTCTCGTGAGAAACATATTTTTAGGGTTATACACAGAGTGTCGATCTGTATATAGTAAAAGTGCGTAAGCGTGGGATGATTTATATACATAAGATAGGTCATGTAAATAATCATGATGTAATACGTACCGACAGTCTTGGTGACGAGCTTAACGCTCGAGTCATACTCAGCGCCAATAATCTCAACTTCAACCGAGGGACTGGTGGTACCACGACCCGTCTTAATAAGATGTCGCGCCCCGATCAGACGCAACATCACTATCATTGGCTTCACTTTCTTCTCAATACTCTTCTTTACGTATGGGTTGTATGTCTCTTCAAACATGAAGTCAGGCTTCAACACATAACCGCACCCTCCATTCTCCTTGAACTTCGCCATGTTAATCTGCATCGGCTTATCAGGAGTCTGGTAGTTCAGAGCGACCATCTGAGAGCCCGAGTTCCAAAATGGAACTGGATTATAGTTCGACGAATCAATCCTCTGCCCTTTGGGGTAAATGCGGCTCAGTTGTTTCGTGTGATACTTGAGGAAAAATGGTGTCTCTTGCTGGCACATCAGCCGCTCAGCTTTGGTTTCAGGGAAGGAGGACATCTCGTTGAATATGAAGCCCTTCGTGCGGATTCGGTCTTGGTTGAATGTGACCGAGCGGCAATAGACGATTAGGTCGGACATTTCTTTAGCGATTCTCCACGTGCGTTCCATTTTCCTGTGCTGTAGGGAGCGAGCACTGGCGCTGTATGCAGCCTCCTTGATAGCGGAGAGCCACTCGAGAGCTATTTCCCTGGTGGGCGCGGCCATGTCGAAGGGCGCGCACATCTGCGGGCTTTGTATCCTGACGAGCCAACGCGCCGAACCGCTCTCTTCGCCGACCACCAGTTCCACCACGGCGCCCAACACATCTACCACGCCTTTCTGTAACGAGCCCAAAGCTGCCGTTTCGTTCTCGAGACCCTATGAAAATAGATTGTATTTAATTTCCGTATAAGCATAGTAAGAAGAATGAAATGTGATAAAGAATATTAAGAACAGAAAATATCGTCAGAAAAAAGAAGGCTGTCAGAATAAAATTAAGGAAGCCAGCTCAAAAAAGAAACAAAAGAGGGGATAGTTCAATAGATATTGAACTAGATAAACGTGAATGGCGGTTGTCCCTATGAGCACAGCTACGCAGTGCTTCCGAATCAGATACAAGTATACTAACAGGGACCTCAGAAATGTGCGGAACCTCAATTTCCTGCACATAGTTGGCTGGGAACCAATGGTGTTTCTTGCCGCCGTAGTCGCCACGCCACCAGCCCTCGTCAGGTTTATCCACGTTAGTGATAATGGCTTGCTTGCAGAAAGACAGCTCATCGTCCTGGCGCGCGCGGTAGTCGTACAGAGCCTTCACCGTCACCTGCCAGTATACACACGGTTATACGTTAGGTCTTATTTATATTTTATCGAAACTGGCTGGATACCACATTACTAAAGCGTACTAGAATATTATTAACTAATAGATACTAAAGGTGTGTAATTTCAAAATACAATATTAGGAAAAAAACTCGTACAGCTTATGTCAAACCCCTTAGAAGTGGGATGCTAGAGGCTGCGTGCGTGAGTCAAAATATACAAATAAAACTGCAATGCGCATGCGCGAAGCATAAAATGGCTGACTTCAGAAGCGTAAAGTCATTTGACGTGAGCTGTCCTTGTTATATTACTCAATTTATGCTTTATGCATTTTTTAGCAGGTAACTACTTTAACTCCTTGATAATGATTTAATAATATTTACTACAGTCAACATATCTACTGAATATTTACAAGACATGAAAATAAACACGCACTGGTAAGTAAACCTGTCCACCGATGCATTATTTCACCACCTGCAGAATCTATTCATATAAGAAAACAAATAACATAAGATAAATACGAGAAAGAACATATAAATAAAATTTACATCATATTCTATCAAAAATTACATGTATATAATCCTCTATAATCAAGGTTTTATAGAGAAATTCAGCATGCACTGTATAGGAGGTAGGTAGTCTTTATTGTTTTGGCAGCTTCAAGCGATTTTTAGACAAACTGGGTCATAAATGTCATTGGTCGATAGTACCTTTAATTCCATACACATTCATAGTACGATATATATAATGTTATAACTGAGTTAAATTGACAAAAGTAAGGATCACATGCGATTAATGTAATGGAACATTAAATCACAGGCCAAGATTCACACACCAAAATGCATTAGTTAATTAATTTATAGTTGTAAGTATATAATTACTGATACGTGACGTATTCTTTCCACGTTGAAAAGTAGTACAAATTGTATACCTTAGAAGTGAAAGCCGTTGGGTCCATATACCCAGGAGTCCCGTAAACAGAGTTGTCATCCGGTTCCTGAATAAATAGAATTAAAACAAAGAATGTTATATCCACATAAAAATAAAATACTTGACCGGCATTTAATACTGGCATGGAATGCAATGCTTTAGTTGTTGTTGTCACGGGTGCTAAGGCTAGCTTGCACCATTTAACTATAAGCAAACCATAACCAGCCGTAAAATTGTCACCCATTGGTCAAATTGGCGATTTGACCGCTGTTTTTGGTTCGGTTAACGTTAAATGGCACAACTCACCTTAAGTGTTAAGTTATATACTCACAGCAATAATGCGTCTAACAATGTCTTCGCTGATGGGGAACCAAAGTTTAACTTTCTTATACAGCGGGTTCTTTTCGTAGTAATTGACAAGTTCTACCAGGCTCTCGAAGCGCACAGTTCCGATCGTGTACAGCCTGCCTTCCAGCTTGATTCGGCAATGCTTGATCTCCCTTTCCGTCCTGTAATATTAGCTTATATAACGTAAAGTATATGGTCCGGGGTCATCAATGCACTAGCAACTTGCCATCGTTCCTATTTTAGCCGTATAATAGTTGTAAGTGTCACAAATGGATCCGTTGTGTTCAGGAAATGTCTTACACTACAAAATTGCGATGGTTTGAAAGTTGCTACTGGATTAATGTCTGCGACTGTATATGGCTATTTGCTAAGAAACTATATAGTATTCCATTTATATATCTTACTACATATTTCTCATATTTTTAATGATGGGTACGGCTCCGGAGATGGAACGAAAGCCTCTTGAGGTGTTAAAAACTTATTTTTACGATGTTGTTGTAGCATGGCATAGCAAGGTGGCGAGGCGTATGTATCTTCGTAATGGACTTTTAGAGTTTACGAAAACAATGGAACACGATAAATTATAATATAACTAAGAACATGATATAACAATTTATCACTTTCAAAGAAATAACCATTAGGTATTCAGCCACTTCATTTAATTATACAGACTGTATAATTTAATTAAGGTGATGTAAAAGTGAACCAATTAATTGCTACGTTCGAAGAAATATTTTTAAAGTAATTAAATCCATCCCTTCATTTACACAAAGTAGCCTTGCCTCGATAACGATCGATATACTGAAATACCATTCCAAACTTGGGAGATTCTAATTCATACATTTTCTTCGATATAACAAATAGGTATTTGATTTTTACAGTCTAAGCCTGACTGTCGTCAAGCAAACACAGTAATCTTAGGGCACTTACCTCTAGAGGGGCAAGATAATCAAATAAATAACATGATAGATGCACTAGATAAGTGCAATTCAAACGCATTTTACAATTCATTCGCATCAATTTTCCTATTTGTCCTAGCTACTTGAGCTTAGCCGAGGGGCCGGAATGTAAAATATTTGATGATTGTTCTACAGTCACGGAGTCGGCTGATAGGTCACAGTACATGTACCCTGGGAATCGTATCGCCTTGACGCTTCTAGATCTTTAGAAACTAATCTACGCAACTAAGACGTTTGATATATTGCGTATTTTGCGCCTAGTGACATTTTTTGGTCTATCAATCCTTTAGAAACCATTGAAAAAGAAAGAACACATTATATAAATAAATGTAAAAATAAAGTATTTTTACCGGAAACTGATCGCAAATGAAGACTGATCTTTCTCACTCGGTCGGACAAGAAAGGCGCCGTCAGTGTTTGCCTTACGCAACAACTCTTCAGCCTGAGCCCTCGTACAAAACGGGTGGAACCACTCCTTATCCTCATGTTTGTTCGGCTGTGGCACAGGCTCTTTTAATGTTATCAGAAATTCCTGAAAACAGTATCATATTGTATTTGGCTGTTACGTAATCAAGACAAGGGAAGTTTAAAAAAATAATGAAAGAACAATCACCTGGCTTCGTAATGGGTGCTGCCTATAGTGTGTAATTAGGCTATAGAGGCTATCAAAGCACACGGTGTCAATCAGATAATACTTGGTGACGCCTCGGTCTTGCTTCAGCTTGATGCGGCAGTGGTTGACCTTGCCCTGACGCCAGAAAGACAAGCAGTAGTCGCCTACAAAAGTAACACTCTCTCGAACTAAGAATGTCCCGTCACCCAGATGTGCATGACCCCTGAGGAGTTCTTCAGCCTCCTGCCTGTTTCCAGCTAACTTGCCATGGAACCAACACTCGCCAAAGTGCAGTTCGTCTTGGGGCACACTGGATGCTTCAACATCGGCCTCGCCATCACTCTCTGCGTCGGCCTCAGCTTGAGTGCTGTAATGCTCAGTATAATAAAGCTTGGTCTCAGTCAGTACGAACGCATGTGGGTTCCACTCCTTATCGACAGGATCTTCTAGCAACAAAATGCCGTTTTTAATAGAATTCCTCAGATCCAAATCTTTCCCTTCTTCTTGACGTACAGCGAAAGAATTTTCCTCAGCTCCTTCAGGCAACTTCTTATGCTTCAACACAATTTTCCTGCGAAGATCTTCAGGCGAGGGTAGTGCAGTTTCATTCTTCTCGAACGGCTGCACCACCAGCATGTCTCCAAATACATCTTGGAAAGCGCTCGCCATACGGCGTTGCTGAGGCAAAGTGCAGTTGTCTTCAATTGAGAGGATCAGAGGATAGTCAGACGCAACAAAAGCGTGCTCTTTTATTGTGCGCAAGACATCCATGAATCTTATTTTGGTGGTTAATGTATGGCCGTGGTAGATAAAAGGAGAGCCATCAGGGCCATCCCAGCAATCTAGTTCAATGCACCGACAGCCTGATCTCAAGCACCGCACGTAGGCTTCCAATGAAGATTCGCTCGAAAATTGATCACCCGTTAGATACCTAAAAGTCAAAATAAGATTTCAATAACCTCCAGCACCCATGATGATATTGTGACCATTCAAGCTGGAGTAGTTTCAAAAGTTTAAACAAGTACTTACGTATTATGCGATGACGATATCCAGTAATGGGACAGTGGCCTAGTCATATCCTGGGTCACAGCATCATTTTTGCTATCCCAGATAGTGTTCTGTTTTGAGAACAGCATTTCAACGAACTACAAGATACAAATTTGTTAAGAACCTGTAAGTCTTTGTAAGTGAAACATAAACCTAAAAGACACGGAAAGTTCTTACCTCATGCAAAGTAAAGTATGGTTCATAGATGTCCCGCTGAGGATCACGTAAGTAATCCCTGATAAATTGCGAAGCGACGGCTTCGTCATCGCCCAGTCTATCATGCTGTTCAACGCGCAGGAAGCTTTGGAACTCCCGCAAAGTAATGGTCGAGCCGTTCTTGCAATACAATGAGTGTTTATCGAAGATGTCGTGAACATTCTGGTAATATAAAAATACATATAAAACAAACCAGAGCCATACATTAGAGTCCTAATATGTTTTATTAATAAAATAAAAACATGACTTACGTTTTCGTCAAAAATCAGCTTTTGGTACAAAACCGAGAAATCATCAAAACCTATTTCTCCCCTTTTGTCTGTGTCAACTTCTTGGAACAAGTCTCTCAGTTTGTTTGTGGATATCTTGCAATTTATTTTAGGTAGGAAACCCTTCACTTCCTTCAAGGTGATACTACAAGTAACAAACATTTATTAGTAACTGTTAAAAGGAGGACATGAATATATTTGTACGTAATTAAGGGGTTGTTAGTCTTTCAGGAATGGGAGAATAATCATGATTTGTGTTTCCAAAGTCTTCAATTATAATTATGATAAGATATAATTTATTTATGACAGAAACTATATGGAAATCTACTGTGCAAGCTATCTGTGCTTTTTAGAAGTAAGTTATGTTGAACTTGATTGTAACGATTGTTCCTCACAGTCAAAACCTGAGGGAACAATTAATTAAAACTCCAATAATAAAAGAACAATAATTACTAATATGATAATTGCAAGAGCAAAAATTATCACTTGGTTAATTTGTGTTTATTATAACTTTAGTGACCTTAAGTCATGGTTCACACCCAATGTTACACTTACTCATACATAAGCTGCTCACCCATAATAATGAAGTTCTATTATTTCCCATACCCATTCTTAGTATATTTTCAACTTATTAAAATCTATGTAACTCGTTGCTAGATCTGGTGTCGGGACTTCTTGCTTACTGTTTATTTGGGGAATTTTTTATCATACTATTTGTGGATATTTTTGTTTTTTTTTGTTATAATAATAATACCACAATTCTAGTTTGTCATTTGAAGTGTTCATGTTCTAATTAATAAATTATATTAGAATATAATAGTAGGCATTTTATATCTCCAATAATTGGTGGCTGTTTTATTTTGTTTCATTCATCTGTCAAAAACCAATCGATTTCAGCAATTTGACAGATTGTGGTAACTTGATGTGCTGCTGTCTGTACATTAAAGATATAATAGGTGTGTAGAAGTTTTTATAGTCAATAGTGAGCAAAAAGTATTTTGTTTTGTAATTCTTTTAGATAATAATAATTCTGTACTTACACAGACATATTTAAAATATATACAGTTGTGGTCATATAATTATGAATGGTTACATGGATACGTATTTTTTACAAAGAGCGTCACATAATATAAAGCATGTATGTTATTGATTATTTAATGGTACATCAAAATACTGCCACGTTAATTGTACATCCATTGTGCATATTAGGAATTTAAAAAAAACAGACTAACAGATTAGTCCTACAGACAGAGTACCAAATGAAGAACCTGAACGTAGTTTTGTAATTAATTAAGAACGCTGAATAATGTTCGATATTTTTTAATTCAAATAAAAACACCGTTGTGCTAGGTGAAATGGAAAAAGTTATAGTTGTGACCAGCCTACAAGAGAAATCATAAGAAAACTTCGAGAGAATAATGGGTCCTATAAAAACATAGCAGACCATCTTCAATGCTTCAAAAACATGGTTTTCCATGCTATAAAACATTTCAGTACACATGAAACTACTACAGAGCACATGAGCCTAGAAAGAGGAAGACAACTCCTGGAGTGGATAGAAAGATATTTCATTTGGCCAAACAATATCAATTTAAAGGGTCAAATGATATAAATTCTTTTTTGGTAAGCAAATAAAGCATTTAATTCAAAATTCACAAAAGTGATGCTAAAGCATGGTGGTGGAAACGTGAAACTCTGTCACAAAAAATTGTTCTTAATTATATGGCCACAACTGTATATATATTTTGATTGATATCATTTCATACTGTGGTTCTTCAAACCTAACAGACAAATCTGCTTCCTCAGCATATACCCAAAAGTGACAAGAGTGTACAAACCCTTCCCCTTAAGTTCAGTGCTAACTTGCAATGTAAAAGAGCATTAATGACAAAAAGATATATGTTGAAGAACCAAACAATTTCAAAACCTTGAATTGTATCTAATATCAAATGCTACTAGAAAAAAAGGATAATATTTTATTATTCAATATTCAGACTAAACAATGGTTGTCCTACTGAAGGTTAAGCATATTTTAATATATCATAAATGTTGCAATAACATGTCAAATAAAGATTGAAAGTTGCACTCACTTTTCATTTGCATTTTCTATAGCATAGAACTCTTTCCGCAGCCATCTCTCTATTTGTAAAGGGTATGATGCATTGATAGCTTCCTCAATGAGAAACCTGATCCCCTTTACCCAGGCTTCACACTCCTTGTCGGTGTGTGCTGCAAAGATTAATTTTGCAGAATGACTCAAACTTATTCATACACACATTGCTGGAATCGTGCTCATGCACCAATCAAAACAATAACTTGGCAATGCAAATTCTATGAAAATCTCACGTCTAGCCAGCAATTTATGTGACAATTTGGTGGCCCCGGTATAATTAGACATGTTTACAAACTATACATTACCAGCAAACGAAGCTGCCCGCAATTTGAACTCTGCTCCATAGTAGATAGTGAAACATTTCGAGTTCTCCAGCCTCTTCGCCTCCTCCGGCCAGCGCTCGAAGTGTTTGGATGCCTTGCCGACTCTCACTTCCTTGATGTCTCTTATGTCAAGAGCTCCTTCGTATGCATTCTTCTGTGGTATGCCTGCTCTCGACCAAATAATTTGATGGGTTTCTCTCCTCACGGAGAGGTGGCGACGTTCCGGTCGCTTGCGCGGATAAAACTTGAGGATTGTTGAACCTCTTTCAATATGAGATATAAGCTGGTCAGCCTCATGTATGAGTCTATCGTGGGCACCCCCATTATAGCAGACCGGATTCATGTCACTGCCGTTGTCACCGCCGGTCGTAACGATACTGTGGCCGTGCCACCAACTACATGGGATTTAACGCCGATCGGATGGAATTAGAAGAATAAGTATTCTCAGATGATTTTAGTAATATCGTGTGTCCGTGTCTTCTCACACACACACACAATTTGCGCTATTTTGTTTGTTTGACATTTCCAAACCAAACGTCCGGAATCTCGAATTAAAAAGTCAGACTGACTGACTGAAATAGTGAAGAGCGAACTTGTATTAGGAAATATTTTTCTGGTAATACTAATCTTCGTTCGATTTGTTCTAGCTAGTGTTATTTTTTAAGTCTGGCAACCTCTAGTATAAAGAACACCATTCACTGTATATTCGTAACGTATGTAATATGTAATAGAATTTCAATATACCATACCACATAATAAGAAAATGCTGTTAGCAAGTATCTTTTTCATCCAAGATACAAGAACTTAAAACATCTTCCTTTCCCTTTATGACCGCTATAACTGCTCTTGGACATATCATCCGCACAGGCGCAGCTCAGTTCCTTTATTAATCAACGCTAGCGGTTATTTTCTATTTAGAAATGATAATGAAAGTAATGGGACACTAGAGATCTTACAGATGACCCTTGCTTGTCATGGCCCAAAGTCAGTTAGCTATTTATGGACATAACTATCAATACAAATAGATGTTAGAAAATAGTTGCACCGTTAATTATAGTCAATCAAGACTTTAATTTCTTCATTGTGACAGATTTGCTGTTCTACAAGAAACTTGATTTACATCTATGGATGCCTACATTTCCGAAGACAAAGTCGCAGGCAAGCGTTAGTTCGTGGGTTACACTCATTTTTAGTTTTTCGTGAAGTTAGTAGTTAGGGAAGTGGGAACTTCATTTAGATTAAAAACACATAGAAAGTGGTGAAGGGCGGGCGTTTTTGGGGCTGTCTGATGTAATTTCGACGTTCGGAAAGTGCTGTTTTCAGCCTACTTTGAATAAATGCTTTTTGATTTTGATAACATATTACAAATGAGTTTTTAATATCAGAGCAAATCATTGAATAGGAATTCATTAATCTGCTTTGATACATTAGGACTGCGAATTCTGTGATTGGTGTTCTAGTTTATATTGGAGCACTGCAGTTATTGATTATTTATTAACGATGCGCCGTGGGCATAACAAATACAAAGGTATCCTAAAGGTCACGGCGCAGCACTAATTACTGTAATACAATACTTCACCACCCACAACCACTTGACTCCCTAGCTACCCTGCACTTATGAACATGGGTTGACAAGCTTCAACGGAAGCCTGCAACGCGATCGATACTAATCACAGAGTACTTTTTATATGATACTAATGTAAGTACCTGCCACCTGCCACTCACGTCCCTATTGTTCACTGTCTGAAGGTCTGAAGTCTGATAATGAAACTTTTGTTCAACAGATAGGTTTCGACTTGGAAATGTTTACCTTGATAAAACTGACGCCGTCACGACGCCTGATAGTCAATAAACTACTTATATTTTTTTGTAACAAAAAAAAAAGTCGTTTATCGACTCACAAAAATAAATAAAAAATCGGGAATATACAAATACATAAGACAGAAAACATATGCACGAATTCATGGACAGGACATGGACATAATAATAATATTTAACTGTAGGTACCTATACCTCTTTGGCTAATGCGCAGGCATGGGGTCCCGTCTAGAGTTCGATTTCCGCGTCGGAACTTTCATAAAGCAGCCCGGAGTCTGAAGTTGCCGATTAATATAACTGTGCACTTGAGATTTCGGTTTTGCGCCTCTCGCCGATCGTATCAGATTGCCATAACTATGGAAGCGAAGGAATAAAATCACAAAATAACGATTACTGGCTCTAAGGTTATCGTCATGTCCATTATCGTTACGGCACCATACGAGTCTAGAAATTATTAAAGTATGAAGTGAAAAACTAATAATGTGAAGTGATTACTAAACCCGTATAGATAAATACGGGTTTAGTAATCAACAGTGAAAGAATTTTTCAAATCAGTTCAGCAGTTTCGGAGTTCTTACCTTTTCGGGAGGAAGAGTAATAACTACGTGCTTTGCGACGTTGTTAGTCATCAGAGGATAAGCAACATATTATACGAAATAAAACGATAAAGTAATTTAAACGTTTTATTTATTAGAAAAAAATATACACTTATAGATATCTCAAAATATTTTTATTCTCAGAGTGTCCATCTCTACATAGATCGGAATTTGCAAATTCAACAATGGGATGCCTACTTTACATTTTTCAAAATAAATAATTACACCTACCTACCTATACATAGGTAATTTATCCAACCGTAATTTTAATTTCATCAATTAAAGTGAAATCGAAAACTTACTTCATTACTCATGCTCGTTATAGTAAGTTACCCAAAAAGGGTTAAAAATGTTGTTCCTAGAGGATTTCCGCATACAAATATTTCTTTTAAGTTTATGAGTGATCACAATAATAGGATGGACGAATTGAGCGTAATGTACATACTTAGTGCAATAGTGCTTAGCAAAATAATTTCAAATTTAGAACTTAGTCAAAGCTCTATCCACTTACCCTGCTTAGCATCTATTTATAATTAGCATTGACTATTTTTTTAAAACAAATAATCATTTGATCGATACAATTTATTTATCTAAATGGAAATACTAATGCGCTGTTTGTGTGCGGAATCCTTAGGTAACAAACGGCGTGTTCTATAATGTAGAGAATAACATTATACAGCACGCTTGTTGAGGCGGTGAGGGAAATGGTACTTGGCAAGACAATTATATGTAAAAATAAAACTGCGACAGCACGGCAGGGCGGACACCGCACGTCGCCCGCGGCCATATAAAAGGTATTTATTGCCATAGATTTATTATTGAGATCTAACCGACCTCGCTAACATTACTAACAGACCCGGCCGTCGCACCGCGCCGCCCACCCGCAACACATACAAATTCAGATCTACGTGACGTAACAGTAACTACCCTAACAACGCTTACACGCATGATTTAATAAAATTACTTATGCAAAGGCGTTACACTTAACATTAACTTTCACTAAAGTGAAATTATAATCAAGTTAATAAAGAGAAACCTTAAAGTATAATTACTGAAACCATGCGTGCGCAGTTGTTTCTTCATACATCGCAGGCGACACGGCGACTGGTCCGCCGCGCCACCACTATACCGACTGCTCAATTCTGACTTCAATAAAACAGTCGTTGGAAAGCTCTCACAATTTGTTGCTGTTAGTTTGGAATGTTTGTGGCGTTTGTTCAGGCGGCTGATCGTAACGGTACATCGATAAGGCCCTATACAAAACTATACTTGGACACAACGTTTTAAAAAGGACATAGTAAATGAAATCCATTTAAAGAAAAAAATCATAAACCATTTGTTATGTAAAAAATATATCCAATCAGTTATTGAGAAGCGTTCTAGAGCCTAGACCGCTTCTGAAATGAGATCGCGTTACAACCCAGAGTTAGGAATTGTCCTTGAAAAGCGGCATTACTCTGTCGGCTCCATCGTGTTGTT
Source organism: Heliothis virescens (assembly GCA_002382865.2). Taxonomy (NCBI): domain Eukaryota; kingdom Metazoa; phylum Arthropoda; class Insecta; order Lepidoptera; family Noctuidae; genus Heliothis; species Heliothis virescens. The sequence continues at coordinate 8,968,186 of NWSH02000323.1, forward strand.
TTGGCATACACGAGAGCTGGACAAGGATAAGGAAAAGGTCGCAAAGCGCCCTGGTCTCTAAGAAATCGTTATTTTTGGTAATTCCACTGATGTGTTGTGTACACCCCAATAGGAGCAGTAGGAGTGATGATATCGCCATTAGTCCAATAACTGCCATCAAATATAACTTGTACGAAACCAGCACAAAAGTTGCGACGCACCTACAAAAATATTTAATTCGCGGATGACAGAATTGAACATGAACCGACACAGCGGCTTCACATTACAATAATTATAATAACATTTATGGCTCCTTTACCAACATCGTCAAAATGCACACGTGTGTACTAACACGTTTATACACAGACGTTTGTTCTCGACATGCGGCTGACTAAAAACGGTTTGTATTTTTGATCAGTTCTTACGAGTAACGTTAAGACATTATATGAGAGCCACATAGATGAAGGCAGCATCGGAACTTATAAGTGAAAATATTGCAATGTGCAGCCGCTATAGAAGTCATTCGGGTAGGGCTAGGGGCCGCCGGCGGCCGCTTGCATGACTTCGTCGAACGCCTGCTCGAGGCAATGCTTCAGCTCTGCGTACGACACGACCAGCACGCTTTGTTCATCTCGGGACATCAGCTCCACCTGCGACAAATAAGAAGTTATATTTTAAAAGAGTCATATTTCTACAACTCAATACAAATAACTTTGTCCTTCTTAAGTTAGTGGCAACAGTCAAAATATATGAAGAAAGCATTGTATAGTAGTGAGACATTAAATGGCTGATTATGATCTGACTGTAATAAAAGAAGATGGAATCTGCATTGTGATGCAATTGTGGCACTGACAATTATTCTATTGAAACATACAGGACATCTTGCCAGTCGTATTTTGATAAATAAACCGGCATCACCATTGCATGTTTGATGTCAATTTTGAATTTCAACAGTCTTATGAAAGAAAACGATTCAAATATTTCCGATATTTCCGTAGCAATCAAATTGACATGATTCCATCAGCATTGTATCCATGGAAAGGAGAGATTTAGGCCAATATTTTTGTACCATCATGTGGTTGTATTCGATAGGTATATACCTATATAGGGGGTGTTTACTCACCCTCTCAGTAGTGCCACCGTCCAGTTGGTTGAGACAGTGCGCCAAGTGCGCCTGGTCGAGCCAGGGCCTGCCGTCGGCCGTCACCGAGTGGAACAAATAGTCGCGGAATAGCTTCAGCATGTATCTGTCACCGGTCTCCGACCAGGACGCGTCTAGATTCAACCTGTTGGCAATAGTGTCGTAGTTTACATCATATATGGGATTATTCGATTCTCATTAATTTAATTTGATGTCTTAATCATCATCGTCCTACTACCCGTGTCCCGATTTTCCATAAATATTTGTCATCTCACATTCACGCATAATTTAACCTCATACCTAAGAGGTCTCCACTTGAGACAATTTTATAGATTTTAGATAACGAAATAAACCTTTTTTTATGCATTACAGTTTTTGATTCACACAATTATAATCTTTATATGACGACAGTGGTTCAAGCATCTAGTAGTTGCTGCCTAGCCTTTTCCTAACTATGTTGGGGTCGGTTTCCAATCTCACCAGATGCAGCTGAGTACCAGTGTTTTACATGGAGTGCCTATTTGACTTCCTTAACCCAGTCATCTGGGTAGCCTAATACCTTTTGGTAAGACTGGTTGTCAGACTTTCTAGTTTCTGCTTACCAGTAACGATTGCCAAAGATATTCAAATGATAGTCGGGACCCACCAATTTAACGTGTCTTCAGACACACTAGATATTTGGTACCACCTGGTAAAAGTCGCCGGTTGTGTTTATAAATATTTCAGAATAACTTTGAAGATTACAATACATTTTTTTATTTGTACGAAAACTTAAATATAGTACCTATGCAATCACATATAGTAGTATTAAGACCAGTAAGTGCATTTTAGAAATCACAATAGGACAAGTGGAGATCGTTAGCTCATCGTCTCATATCACTGTAATAGCTTCCTGCGTCTACTCGCACACGTGATCAGATGCAGCTACACATACATATTATGTACATGATTTCAGTAATAATACGTTCTTGCTAGTAATTTTGTGATTCTATTATTGCTAGCTAGTGATATAACCAATCAGTTAAGGACAAGTAGCTGGAATTTTCCTTTCTATTGTATTTATCCAAGTTTCGGATTATTCCGTATGGTTTAAGTTCAATAACCTCTTCATATAAAACAAACATCAAGTTGCATCATGTGGGGCTGGAAAAGAGTGTAACATAGTTGATGACCGAAGTTTTTGAGTATAATTCTGAGTACACCGTCACTCACTCAGGTCTCTCGTTGACAATTCCTAATTTTATGAGTATGCGTAGCAGTCTTCCGTTGTCAATTTCGCGAGCCAGTTGATCTTCGAAAACATCCGCACGTCGCTCCAAAGCCTCCACCTATACATACAACAGAATCTATAGATATATCAAAATAAATAAGGTTTTATTATATCCTTGCTTCTTTTCTATGGTATCACCTTTTATAAATTAAAATTTAGAACAATATTTTTTTATTACTGGCTGGTTGTTTTTGACTGAAACATTCAATAGATATTTATCATATTCATCACATTTATATGACGAAACGATATCTATAAGGGTAAGTACCTAACCACTCCCATTCCGTAAACAATTAATTGATAAACGCAATTGCTCTTGTACATTGTAATTTTTGTTATAAAACTAAAAGAAAATATTTTTTTATTCTAATGAAAGTCCTATACATATAGCCATGGAATATTTTTCTACAAGATGGATCAAAATATGGAAGTAAAAAATAAAATTACCTGCGTGTAAAACCTGGCACCTATCATCGGCATGAGATCAGTGACGGAGCGGCGCGCGGTCGACGACGATAATAAATACCTAAATGGAATACCACAAAATACAGAAACAACAGTCGATATTCTTGAAGTGGATAGTAAACTCACAAAAATGCTTTCGCAGGCAAACGAGTATGAAGTTGAAACATCGAAAGCTTAAGCAGTTACCTATCAGTTTCCAAGAATAAAGAACATTACACCGACGATTAGCGAACATTTAAATATTGATCTACATCCATTCAGTATTAGACATTTATCTGAAAGGTTACTCCAAGGACATACGTATTAAGGAGTGTTCTGTGGCAACCGCTCGTTCCGAACTATTGAGCGCATTCACGTGCACTGTTTGAATAATAAAATCGAGTATAAGAGGACTATATGTCTTGTTATATGACTTTACGTTTCTATAAGATTTATTTACGAACTATACCTAGGTAATCAAGGAAATTGCTACGAGCTGAGGGACAGTGATTGCTGTCTAATATTGTGTTATTAGCCTTGCCAATGCCGAACGATTTAGCATCGTTTCATAGAAATTATATGAGGGTCCCTCAATAAAAAAATTATATTGAATGATCTTTAACAACTAAACCTACGTTAACAACATGGGCGCTTTGCAATTTACAACGCTCCGCATTCTTGATAGTGCTTGGTTGTAAATGATATTAGTGAATTGTTTTGTGATGGTTAACATGTGAATATTACCTGCAGAATGGAGAAAAATAATTTTATATGTATTTTCATGAAAAATGTGGATTAGTTCGAAATTTAGATAAAACCTTAATTTAACATGATAGAATCTTGGCACAATCGGGCAACAGGTTTTAGTGTTGACAACTTTTATCGTAAGCCCTAAGAAAGGGTTTACATGAGCTTGACGTATCCAGGCCGCAGATGAAACAGCAATTTAGTGCACAAAATGATAATTCCGAAATAATCTCCGAAAAGGTCAGCAGTAACCGTTATTGCGTCAGCTTGTGAATAGTATAAGTAACGTGTTTGTCATACAGTATCAGGTTCTTTAGGTCGGCGGAGTAGGTCCGCGCCACGAGCTCCATGGACGCGGCGAGATTGTCGCAGTGGATGGTCCGGCAGGCCAGCGCGAGGGCCAGCCGGCCTAGCGCCGTCAAGTCGTCTTGCTGAGCCTGCGCAAATTCTTCTTGTTGGTTTCATGATTAAATAATAAGTAAATGTAGTAACAATGTCTTAAATACGGAATTTTATTATCACACAGGCGGATTTTGGCAGTAAGTACGACGAAATAGAGCTTGCAGTTTTTAACTAAAGTAGTTCGCAAGTACCACAGTTATTTTGATAAAGGCTGTCACGAAGAAGTAACTTGATGAAGACCGATTTTTCCAAGTCTGCGTGTACAATTTTGGGGAAGACGTCTAACAGCCGTTAAAATATATAAACTAAACTTGAGAGATTAATTTAATATTGTTACCTGAGCGACGTCCGCAGGGTTGGCATGCAGAGCATCGGTGGCGCCGCACCACGAGATGCGCACGCGACACCCGTTCATCACCACCTTCGTAGGATCCAGGCTAAAGGGAAAATTATCCTAATAAGCGCCTCAATCGTAAAACTGCAGCAATAGTATGATAGCGCAAGCATCCTGACTATTGGACCGTCATTCGTAGTGACTGTGAATTCTATTTCCAGGACCATAGTAAGAATTGTAGTTCAATAAAGGGATATAATAAATTGCTTATCAAATAAAATAATCGTCTATCAATACATACTCATCATTTATACTCTTTTTTACATCAAATAACTTACTTCACTACAAATAAACTAAATGTTTAGCAAAACTCAAACTGCAGATAATTCGAAATTATACATCAATATGACATTACTTTTTTCATCATAATGCAATACAGTTAAATTTATTTTTGTACAAAAATACTACATACATAGCAAAAATACTAACTGCACAGCAAATTTTCCATATTTCGTAGCAAAATAACTATCTCAGTCGCATATTAACCAGTAAGTACAACAAAACCTGTTCATCACATTTGTCCTAATTTTCAAGAAGTCATGCTCGGCAAATTAAATGATTATTGTAACAAAAAAATCCTTTTTCATTACATTATTTCTAAAAGCAGAACAAATTAACCGAAAAAGGTTCGCGGCTTCGCGCACTTTTTTCACTGGAGTGCAGAGTGGCGCGAGCGAGTAAGATAGATATATGCGCTAGGTCGTTCAAAAAAACCGGCCAAGTGCGAGTTGGACTCGCGCGCGAAGGGTTCCGTACCAAGCTGTAGTTCCACGATTGAGTAACAGATGGCGTTGTATTCAAATTGCACTGTCTTTATAATTTATTGTATGGGGACCCCCCTTAATATATAACTTTTTTTAATTTTTAGTATTTGTTGTTATAGCGGCAACGAAAATACATCATTTGTGAAAATTTCAGCTTTCTAGCTATCACGGTTAATGAGATACAGCGTGGAGACAGACAGACAGACAGACAGACAACGAAGTCTTAGTAATAGGGTTCCGTTTTTACCCTTTGGGTACGGAACCCTAAAAAGGAAGCGTGGACGCCCCGCGAAAGCAAGACCCGCTTTAATTATTCAGTAAATTGCATTTTATTAATGGGTTATTTAATTTAATGGCAGTTGATTAATTATTGTGACAGTAAAACATGGACAATCAAAAAAAAAAACAATTAGTTGGGTTATTTTATCATAAAATGTCAATTCTAAATATAATTGAGCAGTCCAAAAATCGAATGAGCGGTAAAAATGACGGAATGAGCAGTTCGATAAATAGTTCAGCAGATCATAGCCAGGGGACTCCGTTTCGTTACCTAAATTTTTATTTCCGGAAATCATTATCCGTAACAAGTTTGTCATAAACTAGGTTTTAAAGGCAAAAACGAATCGCTGTAAATCCGACTTCACGTAGTCTTGTCTGCCCTACCCCTAGAGTGTAATTCAAAATCGCGTAGGCGCGGAGGGGCAAGGCGGGCCGCGAGTTGAGGAGCAGGTGGTTATAACACTCGCCACCGC
>NWSH02000323.1:8984132-8997200 GCA_002382865.2 Heliothis virescens
AGAATAAAATATCTCAATTATCTTCGAAATGAGTGGATCAATTTAAACGATTCGGACGGTAAAAATGGTTTTAGACCTTGCCCACTTATGTGACAGTAAAATCTTTAAAATATTTCAACAAATAAAATATCACCTTTTTCAAATTGCTCTCGTAAAATTAAAATACATTTTTATAGTTTCATACTTTGAACTTACATACCTTTCCTCGTCTGTAGGAATAAAAAAAATATGCTCTCTAATCTCCTGGCATCAACACATTTCGATTTATTGTTGTTTATCTACTTTAGGCGTTTTGGTTGTGTAGCGACTTCTGGCGCCTTGGGTGTGTAGCGAGTTATGGCGTTTTGGTTGTGCAGCTAATTTTGGCAGTTGAGTGTTTAGCTACTTTTGAACTTTTAGAATGTATAGCTAGTTTTGGCGTGTATGTTGTATACCAACTTATGGAGCGTACGTTGTGTAGCAGTTTTGGCATTTTGGATATGTATAGCGACTTTTGGAGTTGACTGTACAACGGACTAACAAGACAAGTTAAAACCTAATCATCAGACTGTTTACCGTCCTACTCCTGGGCACAGGCCTCATCTCACACAGAGAAGGATTGAGGGTTAACCACCACGCTCAATGCGGGTTGCTTATTTCAGACTTTATAGTCCAGTTTTCCCGGAACGTTCTCCTCCACCATTAATAATCAGCTATTTGTGTTTAAGATTATACTTAGGAAGTACATACAAACTTTCGTAACACCCTACACAAATTATTTTTTAGTTCATGATAATGTTACCAGGTGCCTCCCGTCCACAGTCATTTTTGTATCTTATCTTCTTTTTTCTGTCTATAAGACAAGACAGTTTTGGCAACACCAATCAAACCCTTTTCATTTCTACCATAATATGAAGTCTATCATATTCAAAGAGTAGTCTTACAAGTCTACATGACATGACAGCCTCGCTCATTTCTTCATGGTCTTCATGGGTAATCAATACCCTTTAATAAAACATAAGTGAAAAGTAGGTCATATACAAAGTCGATACGATAAAGTAGGGCTTTCCTTTAAACTGCTTATATTAGATTTATTGTACCATTTTCTAGGAATACCAAGAATCAATTTATTCAATTGATTCTTGGTTATTTAGTAACATGTTAATTTTAAATTGCTTGACGTTTTCAAAGAGTTTTATAGGCCTATTTGAAATAATCAATTTTGAGTAAGTTTCTGGGACGCCATTATTACTAAACTAGCTATTTTCCCGCGAGTTCACCCGCGTCCCTGGAGAACTTCTTCAAGCCACCGAATGAAATAATTTTGCAGCTTTTTGCTGAAAGCTCCTAAATGGCTTATTTTTTCTCCACATCTTGTAACAAATATCTTTAATTAACACATAAGTAATTACAAAAACGTAACAAATTATATACGAAGGTTTTACCTTCCTCGAGAATCACGCTATCGAGGAAAGCCGCTTGAAAATCGGTGGTTGTTATTGAGTTTATCGCGAACAGACAGACAGACGTGGGACAGGGACTTTATAATAAAGCGAGAGAGATTAAAAATTATCCAACTTTAGCACAAGAACCAACGCTAGCATACTCACAATGATCACCAAAAGCCTTGGTAGTGAACCATTCGTGCAGCCTGACGACGTTGGGGTGATCAATCTGTTTCCACATCTCCAGGCGTTTAGTGACGGACGTGGAGTACGAGTGCAAGCGGCGCAAGGCGTAATGTTCGCCGCTCTGACGGTGGGTCGCGCGGTACGACGTCGCAATCGAATGCGGCGCGGCACTCTCCAGCGGAGTCAGCTCCGAGTACATCTCCACGTTTTCGGGTAAATCTGGGTGAATAATACAAGTGTTTGTTAATAAACAATTAACATTAAGTTTAATATCATATTCTTTTATATAAAGAACCAAAACCTATAATTATGTATCAATTAGGTATGTGAGTTTATTATAACGTCTGTATTCGATGTTTTAGCATGACTTAAATAGGGGTACCGTTTAGGAATGCAGTATTTTTTGTACGAGCATGAAGATGATTTTGAGGTTCCAGGAAGTTTTTGTGATTTTTGCGTTTCAAAAATCATATCTCTACCCTTCAGAAGATAAATGAAGCATAAGGTTACCTGGATACTGGCGTAGATCGGTCTGCAGGAACACATCGTCATTCCTCTCGTAAATCTCTGAACGGATCGTCTCTGGCATGTAGAACGACTGGGCGAGACCTTCACACAAAAAGCACAGATATAGGTCAACTAAGGAACCATAAATATAAAGGAATGGACTTGAGATTTCCATCATATTAGCAATTGCTGCTAGCATTAGGACACATGAGAAAGCTCTGAGTTTGCCTAAGCAGCATGATTTTGTGCAATTTATAGACTTACATTATTTTACGCAATATAGACAATGGCTCGGCAGTGAGAAAGGCTCTTAGAGAGGAGATATCGCATGGGCGTAAAAGAGGCCGTATGTAAAAAAACTTTATTTATTGTAATTACAATAGCTCAGCATTATTTATGACCTCATTAGAAGACTGATTATTATGCAATTAAAACAAGTAGAATAAAGTTGAGCTCGGCACAATAGCGATTGTATGTCTAATCGCAATGCTAAGTAAACAAAGCAGGTGCAATTTGATAAGTCGATACAAAATGGCGTTCATATTCTAATTACTGGTTCTAGGCTAAGCAGTTTTATGTTATGCATATTCAAAGTATTTTATTATACTTTCAGGTGCAAATATAATGTTATGGTTTACGGATATTTCATGTTAGCTGTTATTTCTTTGAATTTGGTCAGAGGATAAAATTAAAGAGTTACTTCTTTCATTTTTTTCAAAAACATTATGAGCGGGTGCTGCCCCTGCTGCTGTTACCGTGCACGGTGCAGTGCAACGGTATCTATGTGTCATAAAGATCATATTTCTTAGACAATCTGCATTTAATATTCCTTACAGATTTGACAGCTACGGTAGTTTATAAATGCGCAAGCGTTAAAGCAAGAAAACATAAAAATAATGTTCAATTACAACAGAGATATTAACATAGTCATTGCAATTATACGATTTGCAGTAAAAACTATGAAAACAATGTGTAAACGCCGGTATCGATCTCATAAAGTTCGCAATAAGCAATATACGAGTAAACCATGGCCTATCACAATTCAATGTGACGTAAACCTAGCCTGGCATAATATGATAATGTTAGTCGTTCGTTACATATGTGATTTTCAATCGCGTCCGCTAGAATAGCAAATCGCGACATTGACAAATCGGCGAAACTCGCATAAGCCATACATATGCGCATTCATGCAGGTTTCTAGAAGCAGCGGTCACGGCCGGCATACTGTCACTCTGCCTTGATCTCGTCTTCGTCGATACTTCAAGTCGCCTCTTATATTGTTTGTTAAGAGTTTGTTTATTGCACTATGATAGTGCAACGTCACATTAAGAAGTGCGTCACACCTAGCATCTCTTTACCGCATAAAAAATAACAATAGGTACAAATATCAATTTCTGCTAACAAATGAATTCAATGGCTCATAACATAAGTGGTTAACATGGTAACTAGCTGACAACATGCAATGTGCTGGTAGAATTCACACGGAGTACTATAACGCCTCAGTTATCAAGTGCAGTAGTTCCCACGGCCCAACTGCTGCACAACACGTGTTTCAAAGGAAGGGGCTACTCAGATATTGATACGCTAATGACTACGTGTCACCGGTTCACAGGAGCACCGCGACAATTTGCATATCATACGCAGACACCACGGCGTCGGCTAATAAGAGCAATTTTCCAATGTCCGTTGTGGTAATAACAAGATACGCCCAGCTTGATTTCTTATATTAACTGGAGACTGTTGCTGCCAGTTCTAAATGAAACGCTCGTGATAAGTAGTATTAGTAGCCGGCAAGTAGTTAGTTCCAATCTAAGACATTAAGATTACATACATAGTGTCCATTTCTAATGCCTCTTTTGTTTGCGTTACATTTGTATGTTATGAAATATTATTGCTTGTTTTATGACCTATAGGCGAAAATTGCACGTTATGCAGGATATCTACAACATACTTAGAAAATAAACACTAGCATGTATGTCATCACAACATACATTCCTATATTTATAGATCATGATAATTATTCTTGTGTTTATAAAAGATTCAGGTTTACTTTACTCAATCGCTCATGTAGCTAAATAAATTTAAATAAATTCTACTTGGTTACTTAATTGTCGCATAAAAAAGCTAAGTGCTATCGCTGGTAGCGCACGCTAGGTAGATCATTAAAATACATATTTCTATTGTTTCTTATAAATAATATCGCACAGAGCCAGTACGCATTTACTGATATAAAGATAAATGATGTTCTATAGTTGAAGTACGGAAGGAGTACCTATACATAACAATACAGATTTCATGTCCAAAGTGCAGTCTGCCAATAAACGCTGTGAATTAGATTGACGATCAATCAAATTGATTCCTTTCTGCATAACAGAATGTTATTGACCTGTCGCACACAAGTCCTTGTCTAAATTGAGAAGCCATTCGTTAACTTGCTAAACGTCTCGGCAATTGAAGGATGGTACGAATAGTAACTCTCCGACTGGTTATTTTTGTATATATGTTGTTTATTTTACTTCATTTTTACTTTATATTTATTTATTTTACCCTTTAATTCGGACACAAAATTACAAAAAATATAATGTTCACAGTAAAATGATACGTATCTTCTTGCATGGTGCATGAGCAATGTCGCTGAGAACCAGAGCATACGACTTGATCAGAAATCATTAGTACGTAATGTCTTTTTAATGATACATATACGAGTGTGTGCAGAGTTCATTCCAGAAGGTTTAATTACATAAAACTAGAACTGTTTAAGATAAACGCTTGCCTGTTACTTAATACTAAGCATTATACACATATATGTAATCAGGTTAATAAGTGCATGGTTCATTACCTGATTTCGAAGTCATAGGACCGATGTGGGTGGGTGTTCCAGAGTATATCTGTGTGGCGTACGGCGACGCTGCGCCGGCGCCCACGGGACCGCTCATGCATGACTCCGGAGGGCCTGAAGCAATAACCGAAATAGTACCCAGTATTAAAAAGGCTCGAAGGTCACGTGTGGTACTAGCCTACCTCTTTTTGTTACACCTGTCTCAGGGAACTACTTTCACGTAATCCTATCTCCTTTTTCAGTGTATCACCGAACTTTTTGCTAAATCTAACACAGCCGTTTCCGTTGTTCATGTGTTTTCGCATTTTGATACTAGAATTCTTTAATCAGTCTACCATAAGGCTCACGACACTATTTTTAATAATTTTGCTGTCCTAAAATATAAAAATGCGCAACTTGTGTGCAATTTACTACAACGACGAATATAATGGGCGGAATAACTATTTGTTGGTTGTGGTATTTATTTACAAGCCTCCGCCAGGGGTTACACCCGTGACCCTTAGAACTAATCTGCGCATTCGGATAAAAAAGTAGCTTATAGCCTTCCTTCGATAAATGGGCTATATAACACTGAAATATTTTTTCAAATCAGACTAGTAGTTCCTGAGATTAGTGCGTTCAAACCAACCAACAAACTCTTCAGCTTTGTATTACTAGTGTAGATTTCGATTTCACGGCTTTACAAGCCAATTACATACATAAATCAGTACTCTGATAAATGGACTTTCATGACGTAGTTTCATAAATCTAACATAATACATATATATGTTACTGTAAAAGCCCGAAATGTGGTAAATCCTAGGATTTACCGGTAAAACCTAGGATTTACCAACTCTCAGTGGTAAAAGTCCGAACAATTCTTTTATTTCGGACTTTTACCACTATTTAATTGATAAATCTTAGGATTTACCTCAAGGCTACGGTAAATGTCGAAAAACTTTTTTTTTTAATATTAGAATTTAGTATATTCTAGGTTTTAATTCTTAATCATGTATTTTAATTAGGGAACTAATTTTTTGAGCTGTTATTTAAATATTCGAGATGTTATTATGATCAGTTGAAAAACATATTGAGCAGTTATTTAATTTAATGGCGGTTGATTAATTATTGTGACAGTAAAACATGGACAGTAAAAAAAAACAATTAGATGGGTTATTTTATCATACAATGTCAATTCTAAAAATAATTGATCAGTCCAATAATAGAATGAGCAGTAAAAATGATGGAATGAGCAGTTCGATAAATAGTTCAGCAGATCATAGCGAGGGAACTCCGTTTCGTCACCTACATTTTTATTTCCGAAATTCATTGTCCATAACAAGTTTGTCATAAACTAGGTTTTAATGGCAAAAACGAATCGCTGTAAATCCGACTCCACGTAGTCTTGTCTGCCCTACCCCTAGAGTGCAATTCAAAATCGCGTAGGCGCGGAGGGGCGAGGCGGGCCGCGAGTTGAGGAGCAGGTGGTTGTAACACTCGCCACCGCGGCTGAGGCTGGCCGGCACAGCCGGCCTGCAAGCCGAAGCTGCGGTGGTGAGCGTTAAAGCTATCTGCGACGATAAACTCGCGTGGGACCGCCAGAGCCCCGCAGCGCCGGAGCCATGACAGAAATCATGCCTGCTGCATGATGCATGCTTGATTGCATGTTGCCTGCTTGCTTGCATTTTACTACCTCATTGTTTATAGAATTGCTTAGAATGAGATTTCTTACCGACAAATTCCGATTTGTTACTGCCCACACGTAACTGCTCATTTAATCATTCTCACAAGGAGGGAAGGCGCGTGGTGGTACGGGTACTGGGGAGTGACGGATTGTCCACGAGTGCAAGACGACGCGCCGAATACGTTATGACATGCCTTTATGAACATTTACCGTGTCATTGCGGCAAATCCTAAGATTTACCAATTAAATAGTGGTAAAAGTCCGAAATAAAAGAATTGTTCGGACTTTTACCACTGAGAGTTGGTAAATCCTAGGTTTTACCGGTAAATCCTAGGATTTACCACAGTTCGGGCTTTTACAGTAACATATATATAATAACATTTGATATGTTGCTGGAACTGTCTACGCAACAATAAGCAATCTTCAAAATAACGTCGTGATACTTCAACAATAATGTAATCAGCTATCTGTACTTTTAAAGTGTAGCAATGTCATTTTATCGACTTCAATGCTACAGTCGTTTTACGTGTCTCCCGCAAATCAACGATTTGTGATCTCGATAAGATAAACAGACAAGCAGCTATTGGATAGCCCATTTGTCTGTAGTCTTTCTATTTATATATAGCCTTTAATTATAGTACAGTTCATAAGTTATGATGAAAAGATGATTCACCCCTTATATTTTTCTAGTAAAATATTAAATAGAGTAAAAAAATAGCACAAGTACTATTTTCTCTAGTATGTCTTTAACAACGCAAAGGCATACTTTTGAACTCCAGTTCAACGTTTTTTAAATTAAATTTTAGTACAATTTTATGAAATGTCCGAAACACAACCCTTAGCTTAATTTTAAATAAATATAAATAAAATGCCCTTCTTTTGAATAGAATTTATCCTTTTTGTAAACAATTGTAAATAAATCTTTAGGTTTTTAACTTGCTGTTTTTAATCACAACCATAGCGAAAACATTGGCTGGTTAATTTGTAAGATAAGAAGTATTTGTGCCAGAAATCTACTCATAACTGACCACAGGTAATGGTACAGACGACAGCAGGTCAACTTCAAATTTTAACAATTGAACATTAATCTTCTACTATTGTGATAAGGTTGAAAATCTATTGTAGAAATTTAACAGATTATGGTAATTTCATGTAAACATTTTCACACATGCACACACACACACACCCTCACACACAGACACACATTTATAAACATTCACAAACTTTCTCTTTTCTAATATAAGTGTGATGTAACTTACCAATAGAAGCTGAGGAATTCAGAGCTCCGGTAGTGTTCAGGCTATCAGAGTTTGTGGAGTAAAAATATGTAGTCCCACCAACATTCTCCTGTAACAAGGGAAAATTTATTTATTTATTTATTTATGATACTTTACAGTTTATTTCCCATAATTTACAAGTAATAAAAAGTAGTAGAGTTTATCTGCTCATAGTACACAGACAATAAGTGTTACACATAAATATGTGCATACACCATTGAAATGCTTATTTTGATTTCAGATCCAGTTTTATAAGTTGGTCATGGATAACTAGTTATCATTTGGATAAATATCAAAATCTCAGTGCCATAACGTATTATGGATTGCAAGTTTGCAATAACCAGCACACAAAGAATTTTCCATGTCTTGTTTACTATACTGATAATCTCATTAACACAATAAACTACTTCTATATTTAAATACATAACTCAATTTGCAAGAGTTCTTTTGCGGGATAGGAATGTGAATGTTTAGCAAATTACAGAAGTCTAAAGCAACTGAGTCAAAAATAAAATAAACAAAGTTTACCTGATGCACTTGGGATGTGTTGGGAACTCCTGCCATTGTTGAAGGTGATGAACTTTCTGGGGACTCCGGCTGAAGAATGCTCGGCTGAGCAAAGTAATTCATTGGAACAAATTCTGTTATCACCACCTGGGAGAACAAGTCCTAAAAATATTATTCCTGTAATATAAGTTATTGAATGCTATCTTTCTTCAAACTTCCATTACATTATTTATTTACCTTTCTGATGGCAGTAGGTGAGGACTCCAGACTGAGTTTCCCAAGTGCCTGGTTCAAGGATCTTGTAGGAGTTGAAGTGGAACGATTCTGAAACATCAAGGATAGAGTCACCTCTGACTACAAAGGCACTAGGAGGCAGGTATAAGCCATATAAATAAGAAAAATAAGAGTAATCTTACCATGTAAGTCGCCAACTTCGACTCCTGTGGCAGTCCATTCGGAGGGGATGGCGAATATTGTAAAAAGATCGAGGGATCCATCGTTTCCAGTTCACGGTGCAGCCAACTCATGATGAATAACGAAAAAGACTTGTAGAACTAAGGTGAACTAAGTAAATAAGGTGAGGGTAACCGTGAAACGGGTTGACGTTTTGGGACAGCTATGCGATCTGTATTCCGCTCGCCTGGCTGATCATCAACAGCCCTTCTTCCTCATTTGTTCGCCTCAACTGACTGATCTCAAACATCACAACGGCCGACCGTGATCTCGGACATTCTCACTTTCTTTTCTATATAGGTAGCTTGTAGGTACTCGATTGATACACTATTTAACACCCGTGACAGACAATCAAGCCATACACAAATAAGTGATTAGGATTACTAAGCTCATTGTCACAAGAATTGTGTGTAAAACATTTGCTCATCAATCGATTAACTCATACGAGATTCAAGACTCTATAATAAGTTTATAACATTTAAAATTTCTAAATAATAAAACAGAGCCTAGGGACACGAAGACAAATTGTACACATTAATATTGCTTGCTAGCTACACCTAAAAACGTATACAAGTCCGTAAACGTCCGACCGAGAAGAACGTAGGATATCAGTAGCCATAGACAATGAATGCAACCCTACCGATTCAAGTTGCTACTCAAAATCCACGGCTAAAGCGGCTGGGTGTTGTCTATATATTTAGTAGGATGTAAATTGTCTACGACTGATCGACCTACTTTTATAAATATTTTGAATAGGACTACATAAGGCACTTGAGAAGTCTATGCAATATGGATTACAGTTTTTGCTTCAAATAATCGTAATTAAGTTTATCTTTTTGACTTTTCTACATCCATAAAAAATAATTAGTCATATTATATAAACTGGCGAAATTTGGGGAGGTTTCTGTCCAGTTTCTGAGAGAGTTTATGTCTTTCGGCTGAAATTACGACTAGAACGCTGGCTGCGCTTATAGTCTTTCTTTGCAATAAAATTGAAATAGTACGTATGGTAAATTCACAAGCGTTAGAAACATTTTGCCGAAAGCATCATTAATATACCTAAAAATAATGACCGTAGAGGTCTAGTAGAGACGGGCGGGGTGACCTGACGCCTGATCAAGGAATTTTTTTTAAACGGTTTTTTTATCTTAATTTTTACTCTGTGCTTGGCACTTGACAATAAATGACATTGACAGTAACCAATTTTGCGACTCTGTGGTTTATTCAATGACTGTTGGCTGCACCTATCAAACGTTGATTGTGGTTGATTTTTCTTGTGTGCTTCTTCGCGGAAACTGCGGCCAGATATCCTGAAGAGTCGAGGATTCAATAAATAGTTTCAGATATATTGTGCTTAACGTTGAGTGTATCGTATTAAGTGTTATACAAACAGGTAGGAGAGATAAGTCATCTTGTGGGTGTAACTGTTTTGCTTTGGAAAAAACGGCGTACGTCACAATTTCATAATAATAGTCTAACTAGATTAGTCTCAAAGCGAAATAATCTTTTTGTAAGGTACCCGTGTGGTTGAGTAGTGACGACTGTTTATTTGTGCGTCATTGTTATAGGTACAGCATCAGAATGGAATCGTCATATCAAGGAGGTGTAACTTTCGAGGAACCTGGTACCAATTTTCAGCGACTCACCCAAACCATCGCCAGCAACATCAAGAAAATATCACAAAATGGTTTGTTTCTGTCTATTGTTCAATAATCTATGAATACCTAACTCTACCTTATCACTGATATTATCTTTTTACTTGTCATTTGTTTATTCTTTGTCATACATGTATTATTGTTTCCTTGGTTATTTCAATGCAATATATAATTGGTGTTATTACTGTATTCACATCTATTTTTGCTCACTCAAGTAGTATGTCTAATAATTAGCTAATAAAGCACCATTACTTGACTAATGACAAATATTAATATACAATGAGATTTCTATTTTGCCTTTAAATAAACCATAGTTTGTCGCAGTAGTAATGACATGGCATCGGTGTCGTAGTTAGGTAACCGCGGGCCCGGGGCAAATAGAAAAATGAGGCCCCTTAAAGGAAAAAAGAAAGGGACATGTATCATGCGCGAACAGAGTGAGCTTTTTTTTTTAGGTTGCAACCCAATTTTATTATTTATTGTAAAAATGAGAGTAACTTTGAAAAGATCAGGGGCCCCCTCAGGTTCATTCTAGGCTAGCCCCTTCGTAGCTACGCCACTGCATGGCATATACAGAGTGACCCACAAAGTAAGGAACAAATAGAACAGGGGTGTGGACAGGGCCATTTACCAAGTTTTTGACTTCAGAATGTGGGTCTAATTTTGGACGGGTCAATAATTATGGCCAATTTTAGCAAGATTTCAACAGTTTCGCATTGTGTCAAAGAAAAATTCATAGTAAAAACTATCAAGGCTATTGGAATATCTTGTTTTCTGGATATTTTTGAAGGGTTGATCTTTTTATTGGTAATACTTTTATGCAGTTACAAAACATATGTCTATTAAATAATTATGTTTTAAAAAAAATAAATTGATTTGGTATAAACCCTAAGAAATAGAAAAAAAATCCCATATTTTAGAGATTCTTTTGAGGCATAAATTATTGCGATATTCTTAATAGTTTTAAAATTAGAGACTTGTTTTTACGAGGCGATGGTGATGAACTATTTCCTATACAAAATGGAGTACTCCAAGACTGATGCCACAGAGTACTTTACGACAGTATCATTTTTGACCCACATCCTTAAGTCAAAAAGTTGGTAAATGATCCTGTCCACACTCCTGTTCCATTTGATCTTTACTTCAAAGAACACCAACTGGTTATTGTCTGTAATGCTTACATAGCCAGTTTTATAATGAATGTATGGGAGCGTCATATTGTCATATCTTCAAAGGCATATACTCGGTTTTGGGTAGTTTTAAGGTTCCAAAAGAGAGCTGGGTTGATTTAGCTGTATATGAAGATAATTGTGACTGCAAAAATTATAATAATCTATGTTTATTTAGATCTGTATCATTTTAATCCTTAGTCTATTGTGTAATATTTTCGTCAAAGTTTATCGGTAAAAGAAATTATAATTTTAAAGAGCATTGTTTTTAGTATGTAGCTCAATTTAAAGTTAGTTAGTCATCTTGCTCTGCAGTACTTGATATGACTATTATGCCTTACCACTTGTTCGATACTTCTATTGCATGTTGATGCATGCATATTTGTTTACATAATGTATGAATAGAGGTAAAAACTTGATTTTGAGAGAATTATTGTCTAGCCAAGTATACATTAGAGTGAATTATGAAATACATGTTATTGCCTATAATCTTACCTCCTTCATGAAAAAATTACGACACTAATAAGTAGCCAACATATTAATTTATATTCAATGTTCTGTTTAACCCTAAACTATTCCTTCTAAAGTGGTTATTTCACCATGAAAGTGTAACAAACTGATATTTTCAATTATAACATATTTCAAATTGATTTGAAGGAAACCCTTCTTCTGGCGTATGAAAACTCATTGATGAACAATAATGATAGTCATGAATTTTAACCAAATGAAAAAACAAGGGGATTTAATTTAGATGGGTATGAAATAGATTCTTGTAATGTATGTGTTTTTGTTCACAGTATCATCCATGTCAAAGATGGTCAATCAGCTGCAGACCCCACAAGACTCGCAGGAGCTCCGCAACCAACTGTAAGATTTAATACACCATTAAATAGCATGCAATATTACTTTCAAAATTAACTCTGATTACCAGCATTGCATAACATTGTAGTCAGATACATCGCTGTAAGGCCCTAATTTCGAAATTTATGCTATCTGAGTAATGTCAGTTCACATTATTTCATGTTTTATCCGAGTTAACATTTCAAAAACCATAATTTTCTAGGCGTCAAATACAAAACTACACGCAGAAGCTGGCCAAGGACACGTCGTCACTCATCATGGAGCTGATGAAGCTGCCAGCAGACCAGCCTGCTAACAAACTGACGAGGGAGCGCCTCAGTGATGAATACATGATCACACTCAACTCCTTCCAGGTATGGTGGCTTTATTGTATAAAAAACTACAATTCTTGCTTGCGATATATCTATTTTTAATACTTTGTTTGTTCTTCTATTAAAGTTATCCCTGGGACATTTTGACTGATTAAAAATTATTTGTCTGATAAGATTGCTTCTTTGACGACATGGCTAGAAACTAATGTATAAACT
>NWSH02000323.1:9006700-9024251 GCA_002382865.2 Heliothis virescens
TTTATTTATTTTATAATTTATGTACACACTGGAAACAACAATAAAAAAAAGGCATAATACATTTGAGTACAAAGGTACTGCTTATTTCTAAAGAAATTTCTGCCAGCAGACCTGCGAAAGGAGATGTGAGGAAGAAAAACATAGACAATAGTGTGCGAAAATTAAAAGAAATGTCTTAAAAGAACAGAAATATATGTATATATACATACAAATATCTAAATATATACTTATATAAATACATAATGCTTAAACTTATACATGTATAAATATATATCAATACATAAATATTTAAATTATAACCATTAAGAGGAAAGGTAATGCTCTTTAACGCGTTTCTTAAAGAGAGAAATAGTTTTTATATCGCGTATGCTAGGCGGAAGTGAGTTCCACAATCTTACAGCATGGATAGTGAAGGAATAGGAATAATAGTCGGTTTTATGAGGAAGGACTTTAAGGAGTGTTCTAAGATGCGACCTGCAGGGTGCATCGTTAGTACGAGCGTAAGAAAACCGCTCACGCAAATAGGGAGGATAAGATGGGTTATGTAGGATGTTGAAAAGGAGACAGAGAATACGAGTGTTCCTGCGAAGTCGGATAGGGAGCCACTTGAGTTCTTTGCGAAGATGAGATACGTGGTCATACTTTCGGAGACCAAAAACAAAACGAATACACAAGTTTTGCAAGCGCTCAAGTTTGTTTAATAGCTCCTCTGTGGCATCCAAATAGCAGGCATCAGCATAGTCTATAATAGGTTGAATAAGAGACTGGGCCAAACAAATTTTAGTCTTCAAAGGCAAGAAATTCTGAAGGCATCTCAGTGTGTGCATAGAGAAATGAACTTTTCGACTGACCTCGTTAACATGAGCACTCCACGAAAGATTTTATATATTACTTGCTGTTTCCCGCGCGTCTCGTAGGAACAACTGTAAGTACACGGACAAAATATAGCCTATGTTACTTGGTGGTACTCCAGCTACCCATAGCCAATTTAAAAAAAATTGTTTCAGCTTTTTTTTTTGTTTTTAAATTATACATATTTGTATAGGCGAGCTTGTTAATCGGTCGGTCCTGCGCCTGATCTTCCTCCGGACAATCGGCCTTGGACGCCATCGATTACATACCTATCATAAGACAAAGAATTGCTACAACAGTAAAATGGACTATCGAGGTCGGCGTGGTGAATCTGATGTAGACCTAAGTAGATATATTTTCAGTTGGGAGCATGGATTGAGAGTATGAACCTCAATCATACTGCCAAATTATTAAATTTATTAAAACTGGCGTCTAAAACCACCCAAGAAATTGCCTTAAAAATACATGATGTAACGAATTAGGAATAAACTCCCGTAGAACATTACACAATAAAACGCATTTTTTTATAAAATCACTTTTAATAGACCCATAATAAATTCACACAAATATCATGGTGAACAAAAATGATCTAAATAGAACATCTTCTACGAACGAAACAATGTTCAAATATTGTAATCTATAAACTAAATTCTTATTAATTGATTGTACGTCTACAAAGCTTAGAGGCGAGCTCGAGTGTGACGCATGCGTGAACTGAACTGCGTGCGTCTACCGCGCCGCGCCGTACCGCATTCGCAAACAGATCTACGGTTCAGCTACTCATCGAGATCTAACTAGTAAGAGAATTGTTTCAACATCGTAACTGCTTTGAATAATATAGTTATGTGTATCCATCCTGTTACAGTCAGTCAATACAATCGGCTGGCAATCACTTCAGACTTACCTAAACGGGTACAATAATCATTCCAAACATTAGTAAAATATCTAACGGCGTGTAGTCATCTAATAGTCACACATGATTTACTATATATTAGAAGTGTGCATGTATACATTTTGATTTCACACTGTTATGAACTTCACGCCACAATCGTTATCTCTTCTCTGATTCAAACTCAAGCATTTCTTTTTCCTAATAATATATAAGTATTTGTAAAATTACAAATGTTTAATACTAAATATAAATACTTATTCGTAAAACAAAGTTCTCGTTAAGCAGTTGCAAGTACCCATACAATCTAATAGGTACCTAGTTATTGTTCTACAACATTGTTTAGGTGAACTACTGAAAGCTGTGACAGATACCTACTTATTTATTAATAGGTACAATTACTATTATTATAAAAATAAATAATTTTATAATTAATCAAAAAAATAATACTGATTCAACATGATCAACATAATTTATAAATGGAACGAAACCATAATAAAAATTATCACATTTGGATAAATTATTATAAAAATACACAACATAGAATACACAACAAGCCTTAAAAATAAGTATCTCACAAAATTTATGCAATATTAGGCATTCAAAACGAAGCTAAAAATTCTTCCAAAACGACTCTCAAATGATCGACTTCAAAAACTATCTTGGTCTTAGCATAGCACCCAGCGACGTGGCCGCGCGTCGCCCTCACACCAGCCCTCGTGTTCAATTTATTACTAAATTACAAAATAACCACGCTAACTAACACTTACATACACGTGTAAATAAATACGATATACAGATACGTGTGATGTTAGCCTAACTCAATGATATAACGCTCGATAGTGGTACATTATATTAATGTAGAATATCAGTGGGTTCTAATAAAATTCTCCTTAAATAATAAATGATATAACTTCAACAGTGCGACTCACATTCGTGAGGAACTAAGCTAGATGTTCCTATACGCTCGTGCCCCCTCGACCGATACCGACACAAGTCTGATGGTAACGGTCGAACGTGCCTGCACAATAATAGTTATGTGGGGTACATTCGAACGTTACTTGCTAACGTATAGCTCACTACAAATAACTTTACCCATATGCAACCATTTGACGTCTCGTGCATGCTATTAGTGTATGCGTACATTCTGATTTGCGCAGTGACTGGAAGCCAAGTTCGGAGGGTTAAACTTATTTGACGTGAGCTTGTAAGTGGGGTGAGGGGGTGGGGAGTGCGCGAGGGTTGTCAGTTTAGCAGACAACGGCCTCTGAGATGGGGTTCTCGGTGATACGAATGACGGGCGAGTGGCGGCAGGCGCGGCGACGACCGCCGTCTGACAGTCGCCGGAACGCGGTGATCTTGGTCGGCGACAGCGGTGCCACTGAAACATAAATATCAATTAGTGTGCCATTCTCCGGTATGGCCAAACCACAAGCAAAATGTATAGGATCACGCTTGAATAAGGAACTGATGTAAATGCGCAGTGGTACTGCAACATTGAAATTACAATATGAATCAACAAAAACATTAAGAGGAGGGTTGCACCGTGTAGCAATATAACCAAATCATTAATCAGCCATCAATTGGTCAAATTATAATTTAAAAAACAATAAATTATTATAACTTTTTCATCATCGAGCTCTTTGAGATCAGTGCAGCGAGTTTTGACTTAATTTACCCAAGAACTGTAAAACTTTTTACAAAAAAATTAAAACCGACTTCACAAAATACTGAAAGGGACAAAATAACACTTTTCACATGGCTCTAGAAGTCGGTGGCAAAATAAACACAGCCAACAGACCTGCAGACAACGACTTCTAGAGCCATGTGAAAAGTGTTATTTTATCCCTTTCAGTGTTTTGTGAAGTCGGGTTTATTTTTTTGTAAAAAAGTTTTTTCTTGTTTCCGTCTGGTATGTAGTTCAACTGTCCTACTGGTTATTTTTATTATTACATGGCGCAACCCCACACTCCGGGTGACACTTACTATACCTCATTAAATACAGTTTTATAACATTTCAAAATGATAAAAAACACTATATAAACTAAAGAAATGCGTGTATGACTAATACTTATGTAGTAGACGAAAACACAATTTGATGGCTAATGATAAAATAATATTCAGAATGCTTACTAAAACTATATTTATATTATGAAGTTAAAACCATCACACAAAAAAAAAAAAAAAATTTAAATAAAAGCTACAGAAAAATATGCATAATTATTGTTAACTCTTTCTCTTTTTGTGTGATTGTTGTAGGGGTGTCAAAGCAGCGAATACTATGAAAATCATTATCTAAGCTTATGAAAATTAATTTCTGTATAGTATAAGACCATAACATCTTTGTCACAGCAGGTGATTCTCTAACGCAAAACATCTTTACAACCAAGAAATAATCGTTGCAACATCTATAAGTGCGCGATCGTAGCGCTTCAACGATGTTGACGGCGTGACACAGAACTAAAATATGGTTCCAAATGTATGAAAAATCATCCTCGCCTTCGACGACAACGACGACTTCGCCTTCGATTTTAACTTTCAAACCGAAAAGCTTGTCATTTGTGAGGTCGTCGTTGTTGTCATCTATGATGTGTTAGTTAGAGAATCGCATGGCTGATCATGATATATGACAAAATCGAGAATTTTATAATTATAATTGTATTTACTGTGTGATATAGGTTTTCATAGCTTCCGCTTCAGTATTGCATTAGAATAAACACTTACTTTTTCTACTTAAGCTGCGTATAATGAATCTGGCTAGATGCTGTTTACGCTCGGCGTAGATGCCGTTCTACCACGCCGGTAATATTTGTTCAGTGCTAATACAGCTACGAGTGTGGAAAAACAAAAATGTATTTAAAAAAGAGCTTTTGTTTATGTCATCACTGCATACTGCGCTACAAAGTGATTAAAGTTTGTAGTTTTGTAGAAGGAAATTACTTTATAAGTATAGCGCAAGATACAGTGACTATGTAAACAAATGAATATCTACAAAATAAATTAACATAAATGTTGCTTGTATCAGGATACCGATTAGTCATATTATAAAGTAGGCAGAGAAAGGTATTTAGTCATGCACATACAGTTTGAAGAACTTGCTTTAATAGCATACTAATTTAAATTTATTGACCTATTATTTAATATTGTTAAGTTCACACGCAACGTAACGTCTCTTTGCATGCTTTGATTGAATCCAAGTACTTGTCCATTAAGACACACGGATTGAACTTATAGTAAGTTTAATTGATGTATACCCCAATCTGTCAAACTTCGAATTGTGTATGATTTTCAGGAGACTAAACCTCAATCATACGTTATTAGTAAAATGAATAAAATTCCCAAACGATCCCACAAACTATATTTTACAATGAAAAGGTAGTGATTAGTAATATAATCTATCTACAATAATTACCATGATAGCACGACAGTAGCACACGAGACGGGAATCAAAGCGTATCTAGCGCTAGAGGAGGAAAGCTCCCTTCAGTACATACCAATTGTTAGGGACGGCATAACGCTATCGCATATCCAGGCTCAAACATAAACAGGACAATAAAAATAAACTTTCAGGCTTCAGACATTCAAATTAATTTAGCTTACAGTCACAATAGTAAAGCGCATTATGTATCATATTCATAATATATTTTTAATAAACAATATTATACTTTAAGAAAAGGGGTAGCATTTCGCCGGATAAGGAGACTACAGTTAGTCTATAGTAATTATAAGAAAACGTTATCCAATAAAATAAATGTTATATTCTAGAAATTAATTAAGTAATGGTCTAATAAGATTTTATATTATTTGGTCAATGTCTTAAGGTTTACAGTAAAGAACATTAATCATATCAAACATATTTACTAAGCTGCAGAATAGATGCAATATGATGTATGTCTATACGTACTAATCTCATTATATTCAATTCTATATTGTAAATCACATGCCTACTGAGGCGAGATGTGCTCACTGACTTAGTTATTGTTTACCACCTTTTGTATTTACCTCTGCGATGAAGATTTATTATTATTTGTTATTAACTCTGTGGCATGTCTTCTTTTTATTTATGATAGTCTGTTTAAAGTGCACAATTTTAATTCATTTTATAGGTGATCTACATAAACTGTGGTAGTAAAATAATTTGCGATATTGCATCTATTGAGTGTAGCGTGTTGAGTGCAATGAGAAACATTCGATCTGCAATGCAAAGCTAAGCTTGCATCGGGCCGGCCGCGCGGTCGCCGGTGGGCGCGCGCTCACTTACCGTAGCCCTCGCCTTGCAGGAACAGGCGGAAAGCCTCCGATATCTTGCCTGGCTGCTCCTCAAGGACCATACCTGAGTCCGATATCTGAAATCACGTTATGGAAAATTTATTCTACATACAATTGTTGAAAACAAAGTGTAAAGTGATGATTAAAAATGTAATCAAAATTCCGTACTACGGATGAGTCTTGGTTTATTATAATCAGTAGCCAGCCTTTATTTTGTCCCCCTGCAAAGTTGCGGCCTCTCAAGGCGGATTGGCGATTTGAGTCTATGAATTCCAGATTTCTTCAAGATGTTTACCTTTACATTTATTCAGTGATTGGTGACTTAGTTATACATATGTATATAACTTAAAGAAGTTACATTGGTACTTGCCAGACCCGCAATCGAACCAGCACCCTCATAATTGAGAGGATGGTAACTTAACTAATAAGTCACCACGACATACCGAATACGATGACTTAATTCATTTTGATACGAGAGACTAAACTTACTGGCATCTGCATTCAGATAATCCCAGTTTCTATTAAGCCCTTGAAAATAACAACAATGCAATAAGAGCTTGACACTCGAGCTTAACTTTATATTATTCGAGCTTCAAAATGTAGGTCATTGTCATAACTTCTGCAGAATATTGTGCAAAAACAAACTCTTCCGCTTGACACGGTGACAACCAGATTAACGTGTTTGCCAGTTATATTTATACCTT
Source organism: Heliothis virescens (assembly GCA_002382865.2). Lineage (NCBI taxonomy): Eukaryota > Metazoa > Arthropoda > Insecta > Lepidoptera > Noctuidae > Heliothis > Heliothis virescens. The sequence goes on from NWSH02000323.1 coordinate 9,013,415, forward strand.
GAGTGGCGTTATTGCTATACAATTGTAAATTTAAATAGTTTTGCTTCTTCAGATCTTCTGTTGCATTATATTACTTTTCAGTTATAAATCAAGAAAACGACGTTTTGACGTGCTTTTCATATACACTTCGTATATTTCTCAATTGAAAACTATTTAGCCTGACATTTGAATACTACGAATGCAGTTTGCGATACTTGCTAGCATACATACGAGAAGACCAGTGATAACGTTTCTGGATGCAACAGACAGATGGCGGCGTGAACGTCATAACGTCTAAACTGCAACGTACCGCAGCTTCCACTTAAAACTTTTCGAAACTTTTTACGTTCAGCTTTCCGCGATTTATCGAATTGTAGTTTATTAACCGATTTTCGCTGTTACTCTCAAAAAAAGATTTTGAGGTCCTACCTAAGGATTGTGTAAAATATGAAGTCACGTTCACATTGATAATGCAAAGGACTTGTTAATGTAAATGGACAGATAGAAACGTCGTGTTTAACCGACTATGTCGGGAGGTCTATATGCTTTACAAATGGGGGAATGGTTCAAAATTCGCGAGCAAAGAAGATTGAGTTAACTACAACAGAAAACAACAAACTGCAACATCATCTTATCTTAATGAAATCAAAACTACGTACGAGAATGCGAGTTATTTGCGAGTGTTTCATACACGATTATACTTTCAAGTTTTGAAGGAGATCTCGTATTTCGAGTTTCAGTATATTTGCGTAAACTTTGGAACTCATTACAATAGTTTATTCTGGCATTGCAGATTTGGGAAAGTTTCATGCATCTTTCTTTAGTAGGTTTTTAGTCTTGTTATCTATCTATCTATATTATATAAAAATAACCCCCTCTTTTTTCTGGTCATCGAAACACTCCTAAACGGCTAGACCGATTCCGTTGTAGTCACGAGAAGGATCTTATGATAAAAAAGTTGCCCCGAGCGCTGGTGAAAGAAACCGCGGAGAACACCTTGTAATAGATGAAAACTACTCGACAACCGGTCGGAAACTGAATGACACTGCTTCATTTCACAAAAGATTTTCCACCTTTTGCCTCAATCAGCAGTTCAGCTCACGTCATATAATATTGCTTTGTCATACGATTTACATATGTATGCAAAATCTGAACTCAATCGGAAACCGGGAACTGGGTCAAATTTAACTTGCAAGATTTGATTACCAAGAGACACAAACCGGGACAGATGAAACTAAATAAAAGTTTGCAGTTCCGATGTTTCATATACGTCAGTCGTGACCCGTTGGCCCCTTTCTCACTGTGTCAATATTTATATTTTTAACGATGTAATAATTTTATAAACTAACCCAAATTCATTGTTCTCAAGTGTACGCTTAAGAGTGGTGAGCTTAATATTACTTGATGTTTATTTTAAATTACATAATTATATTTGATGAAAATGTTTGTTCTTGTTTGAGGGTTTGTGCTTTAAATTCACAATAGATAATTCTGTTAATTAGTAATGATGTTTTAAGCTTTTGTGAGTACTTATAACGAACTTTGGATGAGTTAAAATTGGGCTCATTTAAATTCATATTTGAACTCATCGGTATATCGTAATTATTCTTCTTTGTTCGCTCGAGCGGGTACCGCTAAGTGCTATGCAGGCATTACCAGGCACGTCACGGCGCATATTACAGCGAAAATTGGAGAGAGTTTTTGGTGGTACTCTTATTGTAAATCAATCATTATTACTGGTGAATTATAATTTAAGGAGAAACTTTAGGAGCGCACCAAATCAGCTACACTAACAATGAAAAACCAACAAGGCATATACGTATTATAATGACGCATCGATTGTAAAAAGGAAACAGGTAGACGAGTACACAGTGAGTTCTGAGAAACAACCATAGGTTCTATTTGATAGGATCTTACCTTCATCCAAGTAGAGTTATTGGGGTTGAGACGTCCATTGAATGTGACGGTATCATCCACGTGCGGGGAGAGGGCTCCGGTGATGTTGAGCACGGGCACCTTGATAGTGTCGTTCTCTCGAGCGATGCCCAGGTCGGTGCGGCGCACATACGCGTCAATGAACAGCGAGAGATTGGTGGGGTTCACGTTACGAGTGAAGTACATTCGGTACATCTGCGTCAGGTCGTGGTTGCGCTCCTCCGGGAACTACGACCAATGGTACCATTTTGCTATTAGGATTCGACTCGAATGTTTCGACTTAGGTTATGAATGACATGNACACTCGAGCTTAACTTTATATTATTCGAGCTTCAAAATGTAGGTCATTGTCATAACTTCTGCAGAATATTGTGCAAAAACAAACTCTTCCGCTTGACACGGTGACAACCAGATTAACGTGTTTGCCAGTTATATTTATACCTTGAGTGGCGTTATTGCTATACAATTGTAAATTTAAATAGTTTTGCTTCTTCAGATCTTCTGTTGCATTATATTACTTTTCAGTTATAAATCAAGAAAACGACGTTTTGACGTGCTTTTCATATACACTTCGTATATTTCTCAATTGAAAACTATTTAGCCTGACATTTGAATACTACGAATGCAGTTTGCGATACTTGCTAGCATACATACGAGAAGACCAGTGATAACGTTTCTGGATGCAACAGACAGATGGCGGCGTGAACGTCATAACGTCTAAACTGCAACGTACCGCAGCTTCCACTTAAAACTTTTCGAAACTTTTTACGTTCAGCTTTCCGCGATTTATCGAATTGTAGTTTATTAACCGATTTTCGCTGTTACTCTCAAAAAAAGATTTTGAGGTCCTACCTAAGGATTGTGTAAAATATGAAGTCACGTTCACATTGATAATGCAAAGGACTTGTTAATGTAAATGGACAGATAGAAACGTCGTGTTTAACCGACTATGTCGGGAGGTCTATATGCTTTACAAATGGGGGAATGGTTCAAAATTCGCGAGCAAAGAAGATTGAGTTAACTACAACAGAAAACAACAAACTGCAACATCATCTTATCTTAATGAAATCAAAACTACGTACGAGAATGCGAGTTATTTGCGAGTGTTTCATACACGATTATACTTTCAAGTTTTGAAGGAGATCTCGTATTTCGAGTTTCAGTATATTTGCGTAAACTTTGGAACTCATTACAATAGTTTATTCTGGCATTGCAGATTTGGGAAAGTTTCATGCATCTTTCTTTAGTAGGTTTTTAGTCTTGTTATCTATCTATCTATATTATATAAAAATAACCCCCTCTTTTTTCTGGTCATCGAAACACTCCTAAACGGCTAGACCGATTCCGTTGTAGTCACGAGAAGGATCTTATGATAAAAAAGTTGCCCCGAGCGCTGGTGAAAGAAACCGCGGAGAACACCTTGTAATAGATGAAAACTACTCGACAACCGGTCGGAAACTGAATGACACTGCTTCATTTCACAAAAGATTTTCCACCTTTTGCCTCAATCAGCAGTTCAGCTCACGTCATATAATATTGCTTTGTCATACGATTTACATATGTATGCAAAATCTGAACTCAATCGGAAACCGGGAACTGGGTCAAATTTAACTTGCAAGATTTGATTACCAAGAGACACAAACCGGGACAGATGAAACTAAATAAAAGTTTGCAGTTCCGATGTTTCATATACGTCAGTCGTGACCCGTTGGCCCCTTTCTCACTGTGTCAATATTTATATTTTTAACGATGTAATAATTTTATAAACTAACCCAAATTCATTGTTCTCAAGTGTACGCTTAAGAGTGGTGAGCTTAATATTACTTGATGTTTATTTTAAATTACATAATTATATTTGATGAAAATGTTTGTTCTTGTTTGAGGGTTTGTGCTTTAAATTCACAATAGATAATTCTGTTAATTAGTAATGATGTTTTAAGCTTTTGTGAGTACTTATAACGAACTTTGGATGAGTTAAAATTGGGCTCATTTAAATTCATATTTGAACTCATCGGTATATCGTAATTATTCTTCTTTGTTCGCTCGAGCGGGTACCGCTAAGTGCTATGCAGGCATTACCAGGCACGTCACGGCGCATATTACAGCGAAAATTGGAGAGAGTTTTTGGTGGTACTCTTATTGTAAATCAATCATTATTACTGGTGAATTATAATTTAAGGAGAAACTTTAGGAGCGCACCAAATCAGCTACACTAACAATGAAAAACCAACAAGGCATATACGTATTATAATGACGCATCGATTGTAAAAAGGAAACAGGTAGACGAGTACACAGTGAGTTCTGAGAAACAACCATAGGTTCTATTTGATAGGATCTTACCTTCATCCAAGTAGAGTTATTGGGGTTGAGACGTCCATTGAATGTGACGGTATCATCCACGTGCGGGGAGAGGGCTCCGGTGATGTTGAGCACGGGCACCTTGATAGTGTCGTTCTCTCGAGCGATGCCCAGGTCGGTGCGGCGCACATACGCGTCAATGAACAGCGAGAGATTGGTGGGGTTCACGTTACGAGTGAAGTACATTCGGTACATCTGCGTCAGGTCGTGGTTGCGCTCCTCCGGGAACTACGACCAATGGTACCATTTTGCTATTAGGATTCGACTCGAATGTTTCGACTTAGGTTATGAATGACATGTGAAATAGGCATGACGACTAAAAAAATCTAATTAGTCCGTCTTTTAGATTATAAAAAAATATTGCATACGTATTTTTTCGTTTTTCATCTTTACAAATAATAACGAAGCTATAGACCGTTGAAATTGCGCGTGACGTCACGCCTACGTACGATTTTGACATAGGCGTGACGTCAGGACCCCCCACTCCCGAACTTTAATACGCATTATCTTTGTTATTATTGATAGATTTTTAAAATCAAGAAATACGTGTCCAATATTTTGCGATAATATAAATTACGGACTAAATGGATTAGCTTATTTTTTACCCTGTCGTCATGCCTATTGTCTTTGTAAATGCGGCGAATTAATAAAATATTTGATTCATACTTATTTATTCATCAATAAGCAAGTTACTAGGAAACTCAAAGCAATTAACTTAACTCGAGACAAGTCGATAAATCAATAGACGGCGACGCATTTTCAAAGACATTATGTCATGCTTAACGACGCCATGCATACATATATCACAGTAAACCTCGCACAATTTGCCAAGAAATAAAAGGACACATATGAGAGCTCGTCGTGTCCAAACGTAAGAAAATGGTTCTGTAGTGTGCTAGTGAAAACCGTTTCCGAATAAATTGTTATAAGTCAAAACTAGAGTACAAGACAGTAACATGATAAGTATCGATCCGTTTTGCATTGATTAGGTCTAAGGGCACTGAACATTGTCAAGGAATCGGTCACGGTCACAGTCATTTATGTGTACAATATTAAATGTCAGCACGCACTGTATAAAGTTCGCCACGCAATTCGCAAGCGCATGGCAAAATACTGCTGTTATTCAATGGTACTGCGGTATTTGTTAAGTTTCAATACCATATACAGTAAAACTAGAAAAGATTAGGCAACAATCTTGATTGCACAAACCATTTTCATCACAATACGCCATACATTTTACTACGATCGCAAAGCCAATTAAATGTCAAAACAAAGATTTAAAATCAACAATCGCATGGCAATCAAAAATTTTCAAAACATCGTTACATACAAAACTTATATCAAGATTTCACATTTTCAGTTCGTAAGTAAAAGCATACCCGTCCGAAATGATGCCACATAAGGTAGTCGAGCACAGCCTGCGTCATGCCGCGATTTTTCAGCGAGCGCGAGTTCATCTTCTGGTAAGCCCACTCGATCCAGCCCGCCTGGCTTGAGGTGCAGTTGATCAGGGCTAGAGCATCCACCTGAAAAATATTGAGGTACTAACTTTTAACAAAGGGCTGTCCTTACGCCAGTGAGGTCGACTGACCACTGTCAAAAATGTCCTCCTACTTACATAGAGATAGAGAGAGGTAAGGATGCACTCCTTCCTCCTTCTCCTATAGACGTAACTTACTGACTACTCCTATCTTCACGTTAGCAAAATCATCGATATCTATATTAAGAGGAAAGTAACATATTTCCCTAGATGTATCCGTAAAAAGCTTCAAATAAAAGCGACAAATCATTTAAAATCCTACTTAAATAATTTGCGTGATGGAATAAAATACCTCACATTTTTATAGTAGGTTTTGATAGCCTTAATGTACATTATTCCCTTGACAGTTTCGCTTTACATTTGACTCGGACAGTTTACTAGCACGCATGTTTAGCTAATGTATTTTTGTATACATTTGGAATTAATGGTCAAACTGCTTTTTTTTATGGCTATTCACATTTTTGTATATCCCGTTGCCTGCGATGTACCGCAATCCATGCTGATTACCCTACAATATTCATTTAATCAGACAAAGACCTATCTATCGTCAGATATGCTCAATACATATAGGTACATATCAACCAGATTCACCAGAATATAGAAGGTGATATAACAGAATGAGCTCCAGCGCCACATGTGAAATATGCGTGTATATTCGAGACCAACAATATTCGAAGTGATCATCGGAAACTCGGAATACTTGTGAGAAACATTCCACTTGCTAGTTCAGCAGTATTTCTTTGAAAAGATGAGAATACCTTCGCCGTTACAAACTCAGTTACATAATGCGACTAGCTTTTATACACAGAATGCATTGTCAAAGTTGATTTGAATAAAAAGCTCGTTTTATCGATTGAAGTAATCGATATTTAATCGTCTCCGGCATAACACCGTGGATGTCACTAAGCTGTTTTTTCAATACTATAAAGTACCTATCTGCTTGAATATATGACCTTAGCTTCTTAGACATTGTTTAGGTTACATGTGTACCTAAGACAAGTTGAGCATCTTCCGTAATAGATTAAACAGGAATGGATCTTGAGTTTGAATACAACCCAATCAAATACAACACCACTACTATGGCAGGATACTTAGGACACTCAACCAGCGTTTCAGTCATTAGATAGATCCCTATATCACTATTGCTATTGTTCAGTTGCATTTCGGCACGCGTGATGGTTCGACATTTCTAGTTTAAAAACATCTGCCCCCAGAAGTTTTAAGGCAAAAGATACTTTTCTGGTCTTTTTTATATTTATCATTAGCTATGAAAGATGGTGGGCCTTTCATAGTCATCTCAATGGAACTGCTTACCGCACACGGATAAAAGGCGCTTTTGCGTTTATAATGTTTATAGGATTACATTACAAAGTAACAAAATAACTTTTAACAAAATTAATGTTATTAATCCTAAGGTAACGTGAGACTCATCGAATGGTGGGCTATCTACGCCATGTTGTGAGTCAGGATCAATAAGCTTAGAGGAATCAACCAGTCAGCAGGATCAAGGATGGGTGGGGCTCAGTACGTCAGAATTCGTACCAGTATATTTTGTTGCTGTGTTTATTCGACCCCAATCAAATAATGGATTCAAATAATGAATTGGTTATTTATTGTTTTTTTGGCTAACTGAGAAGTAGGTAAAGTACATAGCCAAACATGATGCAAATTGGTTCACTTTAGTCAAGAAAATAAATAATTTGACCTGTATTGCCCAGAAAACAATGGGACACTCATATTAAAAGAATCGAAACATGAAGTGGAAAACAGTACAGCAAAACAAAGACCTACGATAGCGGATAGATTTCTGAACCAAAGTGGTTTAAAGCGTCCTTACCTACCCCGGTGTACACAGTGGGATGGGATAACGGGAATGCATCAAAGAAGAGCTAGTTAAACAGTGGCGGATTTGTGCCTGTAATTCTTTTATAGCGGACGTGCTCGCGCGACCTAATTCTGTCTGTGTGATTAGCGATCACTCACCGCTAGTACCTAGTGTGTGTGTCAATGTTGATCACCTTGTACAAGTGTTTTGCTCTTTGAAAATAACAAGAATAAGGCCATATAATAGCAAAGCTCACGTTGTTTCCACTTTCGTTTCAGATTGGAAGTTATCTGAAAGATTATGTGTTGTATCGTATCTAAACTTGATGTCAAAAATAACCACATATTTCAAAGGATATATTGCCCGTGGAAGAAAAATGTCGCTTGGATTTGTTTGTTTATTTGACAGTTTGGAACTCTTCAATGAAAAATAAGCGAGGGTTCTCAATTTAAGGATGTCTTCACTGGGAAGCTCTAAGCTAAGAGGCTTAGTGCTAGCCTATACAAAGTCAGTGTGTGCAGTAGGTGTATGTACTTATGCGGAATATACACGTAAGTTTCCAATATCACACGAGGACACGTTCGTGCATGCAGTTTACTGCATTCAAATGTGCTTCGAATATAAGGAATGAAAGGCTTGGCTTTGAAAAGCGAAGCGTGACATATTACTTACTAAAACCTCGGCTTATACATTCAAACAGCTCTGTATCTCGGAATTCTACAATTCCTTCTATCAACGTCTCTACGATCTCTTTTGAAAGTTTTATGCTCGAGAAATAAAATTGAAAAAGCTTAACATGATTCTACAAATGGAATTAAAAAGAGCATTTAAAAGCAGCAAGGAATAAAGTAGCCAAAGCTGTTAGACGTCGTTTTACCGTGGCGTGCCTTGTAACCACGTTTTGTTCTAGCTTCTCAATCCAATTATCGAGCGAGAGCTTCTTAAGATGTTGATTGAACTTCTTCCCGCCGTTTACTGTCGCGAATATCGGCGTCACGATCGACAAAAACATCTTACAAATAATGGCTGCTTTGCGATTTACTTATAATAACACTATGTACTCCACGCTTGAATAAAAAAGCCAATAAGTGCTCTTTGGTATGCAACTAGGAATAATAAAGTGCGGATTCCGCTAAAGAAAAAGTAGAAAGTTTCCACTTTTACTACAAGTTATAAGCTTCGTGGAATGTTTTGAAACAGTCCTAGTTTTCTTACGGATTTTCATCAAAAGCTTCAATTTCTGTGTCATCTTACGGAGCAAAGGGAATTTCGTTCATGAAGTTTCTAACTTTCTTGTAAGTTGGGTCTTCGATCGGAAATCATTGATTTTACTTTGTAGGACCGACATCACGAAGAAGATAATTAAGTTCAAATATGTTCTAAATGTTAACGTTAATGTGATTAAGGTTACCTTTTGTGGGTGCGCAAGAGAGAATCTAGCAAGGATGTTGGCGCCGGCGCCGACGCCAAAGCCGATGAATGATTTGATGCCGAAGTGGCCGAGTACGTAGTTCAGCTGGTTGGCTAGCTCGTCCATAGTCGGGTACACATAACTGCAACAAATGAAGTTCGTTAGCATTTGATACGTTAGCTGCGGCCGAAAAAGTATGAACTACGCGATCGCTTACTTACTTCAATACATTGTTTAATCTGTGTAAAAACACACGTGGTGAAGTCGCAACGTAAATGAGATTAGAGTTAAACTGATATGCAGTTAGCATTGCAAGCAACGAGTAATATCGACTGCATTACATAATACTGCGGCGAGAAATGAATGAATTTTGTACAGACTGCAAGTAAGCCTCAGGAGACGAGTTTCCCTCTATACAAATGTATCTATAAAACCTTTAAATAAATGCAAATCTTTCATCTTCTACATGAGCATCAAAGCTCGAAAGAAGATAAGTTAACATGATTGGTTCCATAATGGCTAGGTATTATTATGACATAAATCACTGCACATACATGCACACTTCATTGGAATGCTAATGGTAACTTATGTCCTTCGTATTTAATGCAATTAGGATCTCTTCCTTTACATGAAGTTCCCGCATCTTAAAATGGTCGAGCGTGGTTCAAGTGATTTCGTCCAACAGCTGGCATGACCAGACGTCGTCAGGCGGTAGCCATCGCGCCGCCGTCATGTAGTAGGTACCTACAGTCTATATCGAGCGGCAGTCTGTTACATAACACTGCGGTACGAGACCCACTGCCGATTCTATTCCGCCTTACAAATAATCGAACGTTATACGAATATTTCATGTAAAATATTCTTTTTATTTTATAATCTTTAAAATTATTCCCACCAAGCTGTTGTTTGTAAAAACGATGAAGCGATATGAGAAGCGCTTCGAATCTAGAGAAAATCAAATAGTCAAAATCACATGGTTTTTTTAATGCAATCAGTATTTTGTTTTTGGACAACCATTTGTATACATATGTACAATCTTTATAAATACGTGGCGATTTTTACCACCACTACATGGCTATATAACAATAAAATATACTGCAAGTCCCATGCTGGGCGCCAAGTAATTTAGAAGTTGTCATAAATTATATTTTTTACGGAATTTTATATCCTTATCCAACAGATGAGCTATGTGTGTTTGCTACGCGCGGGTTGGCGCCGATGTGTCGTCGCGACGCCCCATTAATGCAGTTTATTCACCTACCCTCCAGGGGGAAGACTGTTCATTGTCATTTCATTACTCATTCCTGTCCCTTATAGGCACCAGCCGGTGTCACATTTATCTAGTTCACTGATTTAGTGTCAATATAGGTACGTAGCTAGACAAGGTTTAATTTCAGCACCATTTTAAATTTTAACAGTTCAAAGGGACCCAATGACTGACATCGCTGTCGGTCTGTCCGTCTTTCACCAGGCTCATGAACCGTGATCATAAGATAGTTGAAATTTTCAAAGGTGTACTTCTGTTGCCGCTACAAAAACAATTGCTCCAAACTAAAATAGAATAAATATTTAAGGTAGCTCCCATTCAATAGACGTGACTACTCTGCACTAGGCCGGCTCTTTTGTATTTAATTTTCTGCCGACACTTATACGCGAAAGGCGTCTGGCGGTCTAGTAGACAATCGAGGATAGGTACAGACGACAGCAGGTCAACGTAAACGAATCTGTCAAATTTTACCAATCGAACATTAACCTTCCACTATTGTGATAAGGTTGAAAATCTATTGAG
>NWSH02000323.1:9026665-9050456 GCA_002382865.2 Heliothis virescens
TAAATTTTACCAATCGAACATTAACCTTCCACTATTGTGATAAGGTTGAAAATCTATTGCAAAATTTGACAGATTGTGGTAACTTGATGTGCTGTCTTCTGTACATAGAATGCTCATGTAGTAGTATGGTAAATGATATCAACTTGTTATTACACCAATTTTTATCGGATTATAAAATACTTCAAATAAAATCAATCTTAAAGTAAAATTCACTTTAAGATTAATTTTATTGAGTTCGTGGCCGAGTAACATCCGCAGGGTTCCATCGATCATATAGTACAACAACGCTTCACACGGTTGGGCCGTGGATGGGTGAATACCTTGTTATAACGTGGTTCTTGTTATTAAGGCACGTTTAATGGTTCCCAGCTGTCATTTGAACATTTTGGCAGTCATTACGGGTATTCAAAAGCCAAAAAAATCTGTCAGACTTAACTCGTGATTCAGGAAGACAGGATAACTGCATCCGGACAGACTGGTAGCCAGCCCTAACATACTGAGATAGATGATGAGATGAATGTACTTTGGTTATGTAGCAACTCTATATTATTTATATCTTCTAACGGCCTAGTTCGGAATGGTACCATAACATTGGATTTGACTAGATTTAGACGCCCTAGTGACCTGTCTCGTAAATATATTATAGACGTACTTGGAAGTCCAATGAACGGCAACCGTATTGCAGCATGATGGAAACGTAGTAACGAGTACACTGTCCTTTAGTTCCCTAGCAACGTTGAAGTAAACAAACCGTAGTGTGTGTGTAGACATTTTTGCGTTTTTGCGGCAGAGCTATCGAACTGACCATTTGTGAAAAAGTTATAGTTTTTCGATAGTTAATTTCGGGTCAATGATACCTATGTAAGTGATTCACTTTGAAGAGGAAAAATTCGTCACTTATTGTAATATTGAACATATATTTGTAACCTACCCAGAAACTTTCCACCATTCTACTCTAGTTTCTTTCTTTACCTCATGTTACCTTTTTTCAAAGTAGATTAAGTTAACAAAGTATACACAAAATTATTTAGTCTTCTGCTATTGTCTGTTAATCATTTGGTTGTCATTTGTTTCAGATTCAGTCACGAGGAAAATGCGGACACCACTGTTACAGGTGTTGGAAATAAAGCCGAGAGATGTCTTTGTTTTCCTATCACAACGTACCGTCCTTTGTCATTTTTGCATTTTTATAACGTTTTGTCTACGTTCAGAAAATAAAGTATCGATGTTTTGATGATTTATGATAGAAGTTCTTTATTTTTTTCCCCATAAAGCTAAGGGACAAGTTTGATTCTAAAAAAAACCTCAGTAATATTCAAGGTTGCTTGTGAAAGCGAAATTAAATTCAACATAGCCCGCAGTTTCATGACATTGAGAACTGCTGCAGTAGTTTGTAAAACTTAGCGAAACGAAGAGTTTCTCAACAGTAGCGGCTGGTGCACAAGTATTCGCGTTGACCTCGAAACTTGCTCGAAGACAGCTCTAAAATACCTACTAAATTTGGTGAAGATACTTTTCAGTAATTGCGTCACGATCCCAGAGGAAATTAAGATCTATCACTAAATTAAATATTTTTATCGGTTCTCAAATAAATGGTTTTGTTAGCAATCAGATTTATTATGAGTACAGAACTCAAACCATTGCGATCGCTAAAAAAATAGAGCAAAGAAGTGTTAAGTTTCTACTAAGTACATTTTTCCTCCTATTTCATTTCTAATTTATTATTTACATACAGGATCAACGTAGAAAAAGCACGAGTAGCCTTGTTTCTACTAAAGGAAATTAATTGTATATTTATGCATAACAGTTGTACTTCAAAGGAGCTTAAATAACAACAACAATCGCCAGTGCCCGTAAAAGTGGGCAAAGGAAAAAGAAAATACTTGCGAGCACTTTAAAAGTAGGTAATTTGTTTTGTTGTGCAATCCAGTGTAGCACAAGTGGGTCAAACGTATGGGCATAGCTAATTGATATAGGTTAGAAGAGTTTAAAAGGTATAGAAATACATTCGTGTAATCCATAGCTATGAAATGATATTATTTGTATTATGTTGTGTAGAAATAAAATGTGGAGCAATGACCACAGTATCGCATCTCAAGTGCCTGCCGGGATTCATGGGGACCGGACATCCCAGCGGCTGCGACTTAATGACTTCTCTGCCAGCCGACGCAGTAAATAAGGTCCATGTTGACACTCGTGTACTCCGTAATAGGACCTCGATTTGTGGGTAATCATTTCCTCAATTTGTGTGAACGACACGTCATTTTTCTTATACATTATAAATGTTGTTTATGATAAAAATGCAGTATTTGAGTAGGCACAAATACCTACTATAAGTAAGTACAAATATTAAACAATGATTTAATTATTTAGTAACTGTTATTATTGCATTCACATTTTATTTCTGAAATTATTTTTTAAATAAAAGGTCATATCAAGATTGTTCAGATGAGTGACTAACCAAGATTTTTAAGAAAATGCAAAAAGTGCTATACAATTCAAATGTCACCCGATACCTATATTATGATAATTCGCAATAAAAAAGTTTATCGGGTAACATTTGAACTGTAAGAACTTTCGGATTTAAACAAGGACATCAGAAATTACTTTGTGGTACTTATATTATAACCGCAAAAATAAGATCACGCCTCATATTGGATGTTAACTCAGGTAAAACATGAAAAAAACATTTTATATTTGAATTTCCCGCTTCCAGGCGACGCATTCACCTTAATTTTTCTCTATTCCTATCGCGAACGGAGTATAAAGGTTATTGCGATTGTCTTTATTTTTTTTGTTTTTCAGCGTGTTTAGAAGATAATTTTACTTCTAAAAAAAGAAGAGGTTCTCAATAGGTGCGAAGGTGAAATGCAATAGTATTTGTATGCGTTTGTTACGAGTATTCAATTTGTTTGGAGAGAGAAACAAATTCCTACTCTCAAACGATCTCATTTGTTTGTCAAAGTTAGTCGATCTACTAATAAACAGTTTAGAGAACAGTTCAAGTGGTTACCTACATAGTAGTATGATGTAGTTTATGGACACACACACATAATATGTATGTAGTTAGTGACAAGGTTTACGAGTATTTGCTGCCCGTGTAGGTTTAGTCAACGCCCGATCTATTAGGTACGCCGCAGTTGAACTAGTTCAACGGATATTTTACTATGTAGGAATGACAATAATACAATTCAAGTTGGTAAATGCTCGAATAGCATCAGATCTACATAAAGGGAAATTGTTAATATGTAGTTTTCAATTGTAATCATCAGTTAGTAACTCCGAGAAACCTATACTAGTAGGTGCTAACGAGGGAAAACACATTATTTGGTACTTAGAAAAAATAAACATCAGGTTGTACTCCGGGGGTGTCCGGTGTATTATTTAACATTGTAAATAGTTTATGTCTCAGAACACACGGACGGAGCGACGAAACGTCATCCGTCGAATGTCTTGCCTACGAACTCTTAACGGGCTTCCCGGGTTTCAAATCTAGCAGTCACGAGATGCCTTACCCCATACAAAAATTGCTCAGCGCCACTAAAAAAGATTTCACATTTTAAAAATATATTATAGTTCTTTCCATTTCTCCAAATTATTGAAATAAAATATTGGTTGAATGCTCGCAAAAATGTTTGTGAGAACGAAAAAAACTTGAGTGGAGTATTTGTATGGACCCCCAATTACTGCCTAGTGGGCAAGTTATTATTAGCTCAAGGGTGCCACTGTGACGCAAAACCTGCGTTATAGTCGAGTGTTAAATAAAAGAAAGACATCGTGTAGTCAGTGCTATACAAGAACATATTTGCGAAAAATATTCATCGATGTTTGTTTAAGAGTCTAAACTAAACAGCACGTTCCGTAACAAATCGTGTTGATTGGAGAACGAAATACAAATACGTTGTATGAATGTTTGTTTATCATCGGGCATCAAGTATTTATTACTATAGAGATTCTACTGGCAATATGTATAGCTGTATTTTAGTTATCTATTTTTTACGATAGAGATTTGAATAAACCAGTAAAAAGACTGTGCCTGTACATTGAATATAGTTTTTTTTTTATTGACGGCCGGTTCAGAAGCAGTAATAGATCACTTACCAAAAAAATCGTCTGTTTGTTTGTACACGCTAATCTTCGGAACTACTAGATGGATTTGAATGATTCTTTTTTGTTGTTTAGGTAAAACGTTTTAGCAAAAGTTGTTCACTCTGATGGGAATTTCTTATTGACTTATAAAAACTTTAATTTTGACGACCCCGTTGTCGCTGGCAGAAGCTGGTTTCAAATACAACTCTTTGAATATCCTTTCTATATGTGTTAACTTCAGTTTCAATTATTCAGCAATATCCTGAAATAAAATTAGGTAAGTCCTATCGTAGTCTTGCCTTTAGTGCGGATAGACACTCGTTACATCAATTGGGAACTTCATGTACGTCAATGCATCCATTTGCCAATTAAAACTACCCCGTAGTGTTTCAAGCAAACAAAGCTATAATCGGATTAAATTGTACAGGCGATAGCAGCTCAACCTACCGGAGTCTATCTGTCAAATTTTCAAATTTTACCAATCGAACTTTAACCTTTCACTATTGTGATAAGGTTGAAAATCTATTGCGGAAATTTGCATATTTCTGTACCTACTCTACGAGGTGGTACGAGTATATTGTTAGTTTAGAAAATATGCAATGCCTTTTATTATTGGCGTAATGAAAACTTTTTATGAAAACGAAAAAAGTTTTTACTGCAGGTAACTGATTGCTTTTGGTCAAACTTACTGCTTCTGGCATTATCTTACTTTTAATATAGGCACTTGTAGGTCTTACTTACCTCGACATTTCATGTTTGCTATGCCAGTAATAAAATATTGGAAGCCTCTCAATCTTTCACACATTTTACTAATGCAATATGTTTATGAAATGGCTCTCGTGCGTAGGTGCTCGTAAACGGAAGAGCCGAGATTCATCTCGTTTATATTTGGCGGCCTAGACCAGAATCTTTCTGGCGTTCTAACGTGTGTATATATATTTAGTGAATATTGAGCAGTTGCGGGATATTAGTTTTATACTTTATTACCTATTAATTACGATGAAATGTTTTTTGAGGAATTTTTAAATAAGCTACTCACGAGACAATCCTACTAGGTAAGTGACAGTGGGTAAGTAAAGTGATTTTGAAGTGAAAACTTCTTTAGCGGCGCTAAACACTTTTTGTATGGGGAAAAACATATAAACTCGCGTCAGGTATCACCACAGTCATAAAATATCTATTGTCTCTACAAAATATATTTTTGTTTATTTTCTTGAGAACCACTCAAGAGTGAGAACAGGTGATGAGAATAAAAATGTGTTCAGTTAAGTCTGTCATTTAAGATCATAGATGAAGTTGTGCACTTTCTTCATACCATAATGTCAAAAAAATATCAAAAGTGCACAAAGTTAATATTTAACTTTTCACTTCTGCCAGCACTCCCAGAGTGCAACCCGATGTTTTGTTTTCTTAAATCACCTTAGTATCGCGTAGCGGGGGTCCGCTTTTTTCAGTTTGGTAACTCCGGTGAAAAAAGTCGTGAGGAAAAAATTTCTTGAAATAATCAACAATACCGGCCATACTGAAAACAAAACGCAAATAACGCCGCTCTGGCGGGCGCTGAACTACTTCAATTATAATTCGCCCTATAATTATAGGGCGGCTTTTCAATCAGCTGTAATGGTGAACGTTTTGGGCACTTCAATTATTCAATTATAAAACTATATGAGTGCTTTGATGGTATTGTTCAGTCTGATTGTCAGTATTTACGGTAAAATCAGATGGAATTCGAAATACATGTTACAAAGTACGAGATTTTCGCAAGAGGAGCCAATGTAGATTAATTATGTTACCTTTAAACACTGTAAATTATTCCTAGTATGGCGTAGGGTCGCGCTGGAATGTTTGACTATTGCGGTGGTTATAAGAACAGCAAACTTGGTTTACCCAAAGCCGTCAGGACCAGCAAACTTAGTTGCGAATTGATCACGTTAGGAATGTTCCCGGTCGACAAGCATCATATTCATAACATACAAAAGATTGTTCTGGAAAATTGTGGGGCTCCACGACAAGTAAACTCGTAAACAAAGAGACTATCTGGGTCATATTTACCTAGTTTACAACATATTTAATATGTTTTAACAAGAATGTATGTTCTTAAAAAGCTACGTTTCAACATCTGGAAACGCTATAAATAATTTTCATAGAATTCAAGTTTTGTAAATCAATAAGTTATGATGGGCTAAATTATAATAAAATATACTATTCCTCTTACTTCTTCGTGGAAATGCTAATTCATTCCTCGTCGTATTTAGTACTGATACTGTAAGTGAAGTTAAATTAGCTATCCGAACGCTAACTCAACATTTCTTCGACGATTAAATCTTGATCTCAGACAGGGATTTGCTGGAGCTGGGCATGGTTTCGAGACAAATAAATATTTTAAGGGCATAATTTATTTCAAGCGAGATAAAGCGCCACTTACTTTAGTACTGTTTAATACTTGTCTGTGTTTTGATATGAATTACAAAAGTTGCGGATGCAACGCGTAGACACATATGCAAAGTTGACACTTAGCTTGATATGGCGCGTACTTGCCATCTTCAAATCGTGTTTCAGTGAGCGGGGGTCAGCTAGAGTGTATGATAACCATATGTGAGAATATAAATAAAAAACACTGATATCGGGACAAGAAGGCATTATTCAAATAGTATTACTTGGACGTAGTCGGTGGCGCGTGCCGTTCAAAAAAATCAATACAACCCGCACGCCCTGACTCGCTCGCGCTCGCAAGGACACCGAATAAACGGTTAACTAACTAAATGCTACTACAACTTACGTCACTACATTAATTTATCGAATTCGGATTAGCACGACCAAGAAAATGTAACAAGATCGTACCATCTTTTTAAGATTCTTAGCCATAATTATACAGCGTGGGTTTGAATTGTTGCTGTTATCCATAAATTAGAAAGAAGAAAGAAAAATAATGACAAATGACAATAAACGATCGTTATTGCTCCCCATACATACACCTAATATTAAATCTGCGGAACTTTGGTACAATTGCTACTTTTATTTTATGACAGTGATTCCAATTCATCAGGTGTCCATATAGTAAAACCTAAGGCGGTGTTAGTGCCTGCAAATTAGCCGCCAAACGCTACGATGCCTTTTGAATCCTACAAATAAAGCACGCGGCGCCACGGCGGTTGTGCGGTGATTTTCCAAAGGTTGATTGTTGCGGTTACAGCGCGGCTGCAGTACGGCGCAGCCCTGCTTTTAAACGCTAATTTGAAAGCGCCCTAAGGGTTGTTGAACTTCTCTCAAGGACACGGTACCCGTAGTTGTAGGTATCAAATATTATTTTAACGAAATCAAAAAATAACGAGTCCACTAAAGGGAAATCAGGTGGCAGTGAAATTATGTAACTCTTCTGTATTTGGGTGGGTTAACACTTTTAATTAAACGACCGGCAAGCTCTCGTTGTTCAAAAAATAATTGTCAAGTGATAACTGATTACTGTAGTGCGCTCCACAAACCAAACAAAGATCCAAAAATTTTATAAGTTGTGGTGATCATTTCATTTGTAAGTAATGTCTATTTTGGGTATCTATAGCCGCAAACTAGGTCGACTGTCTACATCGATTCGCTTCATAGATCTGTTTGAGCTTTTCTATTCTCGATTGAAGACCGAAATAAGCCTTTTAACCTATAACAACGAATGCGGTTACCACGTTTTGATTACAATGAAAACTTCGCTGGTCGTTTTATCAATGACAATTAAATAACTTAATTAATGGTACCAATGGCCACTGCGTCATTATGTTATGGCCCAGAAATGATATACTTCCTACTTAGAAAAAATACTGTTATGGTTTGGGCCTTAAAAAGATTAAGGTTAGGACGCGGCTAGGATTATTGTTATAAGTTTTAACTATTCACGGCCAGTTTCACAGGTTCTAGATAAAGTTTAAAGAGCTATCTAACAGATAGTGCCGTAGAAATGCGTTTAGTTTCGATTACTTTTCTATGACATGATCCGTTAGATACTTAGCTATCGAGAACTCCATCTGGAACGGGTGAAACTGGCCATCACAACTTTTAGTACGAAAAGCTTAAATTAAATAGTGTTTAGAAAATTTTTCTGCCGTCATTGTTTGATCATATTACACAATATTTCTGAATGGCTGGATGCCGCAGTATGATAGACAAAGCCGTGATATAGTGATATTCCTAGGGACACAACTATATCATATTTATCTTACTAAATTTATCTAATTAAATATGGTTTTGAATCAAATATTATATTATATCAAGAGCAAAAACCGAGAACATTTTTTTGTTTGTTTGTAATTTTCAGAGCTTTACCTACCGGTTAGTTTGCAAAGTGAAATTTTGCGTGGACGCGCCAAACAAGGTGGTCCGCGACAAAAGGGAATTGCGGAGATTGCGGGAATTTCGCTTAAGCGGATAAAGCCTTGTTTGCTTTCCACCACTTAACTTGCATGCGGGCTGAGTTGTGGTTAATCGGCTTTTATTTACGTTGCTCTCAATAAACACTATGAAAGGTGGATAATTAAAACGGTGGGTGAGTTTAACTCGCATTTTTTCGGGGATTTTCTAACATAAATATAGGCAACAAAAGGCATCCTCTGTGCCATCAGGGCCAGTTTCATATGTTCTAAATAGCTATCTGAACGATAATGCCATAGAAAAGTGGTCAAAATTAAAAACATTCCTATGGTATTATATGTCACAAGTCACAGTTATCTTGGAATCCCTGAAACTGGACCTTAACTTTTTGACCTGGCCGATCTCCTGACGTTCTGACGTGTGCTTCGTACGTAATAGAACTACTTTATCCCATGATGCACGTAACTGTACCTAATCGATAGCTAAATAAGGATTGACGGCAAAGCGTTCGGTATCTTTCCATCGCTTCATCATTGGCACGAAGTTTTCTCCGCGTCACTATTGCAGATAAGATAACTCTTTAAAAAGGATCAAAGACTTGCTTTTAATTAGTAAGAACTCTTTTAAAATTTTGATTCAAAAGATTTTCTTTAGGTGCAACTACTTCTTATTTAGATATAAAAGTTCTCCTCGAATTTAATTAAATTAAAAATACTGAGTAGTAGGTAACTATTTACGAAAAATGAGGTGGTTTTGAGGGTGTTATCTTACTGCAAGATCTCGGAGGTCGTCTCCTAAATAAACTTGCTTAAAATGGAGAAAATTGAAGAAATATTTACATGATATAAAAAGCCACGAAAACCCAGAACTCGAAACCATAGGCATACATTTACCTATGCGTAATTTTAAGGTCTCGGATAAGTGCAGTAACGCTTGCATGAAAAGAGTTCGCATTGAGAATAATATAGCAGTATGGTTTCCCGCTTTAAAACGCGCGCGTTCTGGTAAAAGACGTAATTTCAAAGCGTTTTCAGAGTAAATTAGATCTCATGATTATAAACATCTTAAATGACGTCCAATCAAATGGTGTTAGATAAATACATAAAATTCCTGGTCCTAGTTTTTAAGCGCCAAAGGAGATAATAGCTATTTGTTAGAAATACATTTTCTACTCTCCATTGAACATATTCCATTAAGGCTGCGTGGCTTCTGCAATAGGGGTGCAATAGCAGACCGTCAAGAATACCTTTGATTCTCGACCTGCTTTAAGTTATTGCGTTCCAGGGCGCTCATTATGACGGAGGTTTGCCACAGCTAGCCCAGATGTTAACGAAAATACAAAAAGAAACCACTCATAAGACCGCTGCCCGGAGTGTAACTTGACCTATTCCGTTTTCCATGTTTTTGAAGTCGCATTTCATTTCCAACATTTAATATTAAATTTATACGATTTAAGGTAGACTGTCGTATTATGAGTTTAGCCTAATCAAATCTGCTGGCACTGAAGGGGTTTAAGGATTTCTATATAAAAGAAGAGATTTTATAGATGTTTATAGGACTTACTAATTCACAAATTACAACACAAGTACTTGGTTGATCTCCCGGGCAATGCGCGACTGCTGTTCACGAGGTCCTGAGTTCGACTTGAAACCGTTTTGTGGGCTTTATAAAATTTTCGGGTCGGAATCTAGGCATTGGTGGTGATACTGATCTCTCTCTAGTCGTATCGGATTGTATCGGTAAATCTAACTACTTATGCCTTAATAACATCACAAAAGATATGACATATGCCTTTTTCACAAAGTACTCTTCATTAACTTACCTACGTATCGTCAAAAATTACAGTTAATATAGATAAATTAGGAAATGTTCGTATAATTAAGAAACATTTTGCCTTTTGTGTACAGACTTAACTTTGTCTGACAGGAATAATTAGAGATAGTTAAGCGATATCAGCTTTAGCATCGGCAAAACCCAAATAGTTTCGAAGCCTGTCTACATTCATTAATCATTATGGCTAGTGATGGATATCAGTACAAAACTGTTGGAAGCGAACTCACCACATGGAGTCAGAGAGCACTATGAATAGGAAAAACCATGACATCAGTCTTAAAAGAATGGAGGTGATATGTGGACGGTTTTGCGCTAATTAATTCCATGTTCACGCTTTACAACTGTCTCAGAACTATTATTGCAATATAAAAAATATGTTGTTTTTTTCACCTACGTATTGTCCTAAGTAGTTGATTGTTAAGAAAAATTGTATAATCTGAAAATATGTTTACTAGGTCACATTATATAATAAAAAATGATTTTTAAACTCTAAGCATGTATAAACACATAAATCTGCGTAATATAGAGCTGCTGAAGTTTCATTCGATATAATCGATCCGTCATTACGCTAACCGATCCGAACCAAACCAAACTAGGCAAAACAAACGGTGAAAGACGCATAGAATAGACGTCGGTCGGTGCACATCGTAATCTGAAATCATGCGTCAACGAATAAGTCTTATTTGTGAAAAGCTCATCGTTCTTAATTCTGAACTCCTGACAAGTGCGAGCGTGATATTACCACTTAAAAAGGTTTACGATAGTCGGGTGTTTGCGCCGACGGCTGCAACCAGAATAGGTAATCAAATTCACTCCCTCACGAGCTAACTCTGGAAGTCTCCACGGAGCATAGTTTAAATTGCATTAGTATCCATCCAGCGCGTTAAGTGGGTGACATGCGAGTAGGCACTTCTAGGCGTTAAATAAGGCTAACTTAGTGTTGTGGCCACTATCACACTAACATTTTATGCACAACTAGGTAGGTAGGCGTAGGTATTACTTGAAAAAAAAACCATAATATGTGGGCAACATATTTTTCAAACAGTATTTCACGCGTGAGAAATTAGTTATGATAAAAAAGGTACAGTGTCAAAATATTCGGCACTATCAAAAAATCTGTGGGAGGTCATGCAATTAAAATGGTCAGTCAGTAAGGTATAATGAAATGCAAATAGAGAACGTATTAAGTTTTATTAATTGAAAATTTTGGGCGCTGATTTTTACAAAGTTCTAGATTTGTTTCTGAAATCCGTCATCCTAACATTATTTTTTATGATAATAATATGCTTAACAGGACGACAATTTATTTGTCTTCCTTAAAGTCAACACAAAATGCTCGTAAATGCAGTTTATGATGTGGTGGTAAAAGTAATAACAACCTATATCAGGGATGGTTACATAAGTTGCACCGGACGCTTAAATATTATTTCTCATTTTATGAACACTTGGATAGGGTCTAGATAATTGAATGCAAGTAGCGAAGCGAAGAAAATTTAATTTATTGGTTGATTAAGAATTAATAAATAAGTACCTATGCTCTTTAAGATCGTGGATACAGAGATGGTCTTATTGTCGTTGTTTTAGTTGAAAAACGTCGCTGACCTAACTGACCAGAGTATTGAGTGACGCAACTTTTGTTTGACCTAATTCGTTAGTCAAACGGCATGATTTCCTAAATCAGTGGGAATTGTGGGAATCCTTTGATTAGCAAATGGTTGTGAACAACAACGCAACGCACTGCATTGTGTGGCTGACAGAGCATTCCTGTGCCGGCTAAGCCATGCACAATAGAATTAGTGCGATCCAGCCTGCGGCTGCGTATTAATACACGGTTTGCATATTACTCGTAATTGCACATTTCATTTGCTGTTGACGGATTCAGTTTATGTAACTTTGCGTGATTTGCATATTAGGACTTCAATGGATGTATGAGCTTACTTTATGATTCAATGGATGTAGGCACTTTGTTTATGTAAATTAAAATAATTAGAAACAAAAAAGTGGAATCGAATCCTCAGTATTTATATTACATATAATCTAAATATTTATTTACTAGTTGTAATAATTTCTAAGCCCTTACACACCTTCTGAGTTGTTAAGCNNTCTTCCATTCCCACGACCTTAAACTGAGTACAAAAATATCGGTCTATATGGCGATAGTATTACCAAATATCCTGTACTCTGCTGAAACATGGACCGCGTACCGTCGGCATATTCGCACACTGGATCAATTCCACCTCAAATGCTTACGTAAAATACTTAAAATACGATGGTTCGATCGTGTACGGAACACCGAAGTTCTGCGGCGGGCCAATGTTGGTGGCATTGAGGCTTACCTCATGCGACGACAGCTACGATGGTGTGGTCACGTATCACGCATGGCGGAAGAGCGAGTGGCTAAACGCATCTTTTATTCAGAATTAAAGGAGGGCAAGAGAAAACAAGGCGGACAATTCCTTCGCTATAAAGATGTACTAAAACGTCACATGAAGAAATGTGACATTGACCCCTCGCAATGGGAAAGACTGGCAGCCAAAAGACCTGATTGGAGATCTCTGGTCAAGAACAAAGTTTTTGACTTTGAAGAGCGTCGTAGGATGGAGCTCGACTCTAGACGCGATGAACTGAAAGCCCGACCACCTGCGGTGATCAGTTATAATTATAATAACGGTGTGCTCACATGCCCGCAATGTGCGCGGACCTTCACAAAGAAGATAGGGTATTGTAGTCATATGCGAGCACACCAGCGACAATTATCACTACGGAGTTGAAGCGGTCGCCGTGGCCGAAAACGGTCTGGAGTAATCAATCAATCAATTATAAATGCATTAGTTTAAACGTTGCACCAGTTTTAACATAATCTTATCTGGGTTGTGGGCAGGGTAGCTTAGATGCACTGAACTGGCGCCGATAAAGTTAACTGCCGTGGGAACTTCCCTGTGGGCACTTTATGACGACGATATGCATAAAGTACGTACGTAGTAGGTACTCATGTGTCCGCACGTTACTAGGGAACGTCGACCAGTAAGCCAACAGTCAATACATTTTATTTGGTTCTGTTGTTAAAATTATTACTGTATCGCGAACACATAATCATATTTTATTCCATGCATATGCTGCTGGTAGCCCTACATAGCGGATAAGGTTAAGTACTCACTCTTCAGGTAGGCTCGGGGCACCATCCTCTTGTCCCGGAGCATTCACGTGGTACACGCAGAAGTTTTCCAAAAGGGCCCTCATGTCCACGAAGTTAAAGAACGGTTGGAAGCAAACGTCTGTGGGCAGAAAAAAAAATAGACTTTACTACAGAGTCAAAAGACACAATGAATGTGCGCAAAGAAACGCTTTTCAATGGTTGCTTTTGGCTAACCCATGTAGCAGGTATCGTTTACACCATTACAACGTAACTAGACATTCAAATACGTAACATGCGTACCACTATATTCACATAGCAAATTACGCAAACAAGGAAACATTTGGACATAAAGCTAAATAAATGTTACTTTACATAGGTACTTATGACTGGTTATAAATATGTCAACAAGTACCTGCAGGGTTTACAATAGAAAATTGCACTTAAATTATTTTGTATGGTGTCAATATGAAAGATGCTTAAGTAGATACGTATCATCCAAAATTAATTGCATTCGCTCAATAACGGTTTTATTGTGATAGGTCGAGCAAAGCTTATTGTTACGAAATCGCATTGCAGTATTCGTGAACTCGCCTTGTATTACATGACACGTAGATACGTATGTGCGCGTTGCAGGTCGCAAGCAGACTTCAGTGATACTTCAGTCTTAGTATGGCAGCAAAACCATGGTTTTAGATAGCACCAAAGATTCAAGCACCAAACATATACCTACATTCAAGAGGTCTAAAGGATGCTCCTACGTACTAGCTCCGTCTCCCAAAAACGACGATGGATTAAGAACAGACAATATACTATTTAGGTCAGTGACTACAGTGATACAGCGTGTTACTGACTTTACGGATTGTTTGGACCATACCTTGCTATAGACTATAGTCGGTCTTATACCAAGGTAACTAGTATTTATTTTACTTGTGACTTCTAAAACTTTATTTTAGAGTGAATCGTAGAAAATTCTGAGTTTCCAAAGTGATATCTATCTTTTTTAAACCAGTAACAGACTGCAGTGGGATCAATTTATTTTCTCGTATCGATGTGAATAAAACAAACCAACAGGTTTATTTTTGTGATATTCCAACTACGAACTATCCCATTGATCCTAAGCGGCTTATATCCAACATCGGTCTATGCATACTAACGCAATTTACTATGTTACTACAAGTAACAATACTGTGAGTTTAAGGTATTGACCAGGTTTTCTAAATGGAAAAATAAATACCAAATGTTTGGCAATCTCTCTTAACCACAATATTATTTTGTGACTTGAATTACGTACTGAGATTACCGTTGCGAGCTTTATTTATTTTAATACACGAAAGCAGTAGGATCGGTATTATTCAGGGAACCGGATAATTAAGAACAGCCGGGGGCATTCGGGTGATGTATTCATAAAACAGGAACTATACTTTTATCCAAAAACAGTTACTCGACAGCTGTAGAGCTGAATTCAGGGATCGTTTATTTGATTGGAAGCACATGTCGTTTCTTACAGGCCACAAATACAGGGTGATTTTCCCTCGAAGACGCTCGCTACCCCCAATGTGTTCAGAGGTGCAGAACTTTAAAATTATGCGTTTACATAGTGTTTTTACTATAATTTCATTACTTTATTAGGTGACCTAGGTGCTACCTAACACTGATGAGCGGCTAATATTATCAGCATAGTATTAAATATTCATGCCAACGCGTTAAAAATAAAAGCTCTAATATTTTCCTTCCAAACTTAATGAGTGTATTGGTGTTGCACAAGTTCGCAAGGTAGAATTTCAACTGAAAGTGTTCATAGTGCTAAAACCGGCGACGTTACGTCTGCGACCTATTTATGGAACAATGCAAAAGTTAAAACTGGAACAATAATTATTATGAACGTAAAGGGGCGAATAATAAAATTAACACGCAATTAGACACATTTTGATTAACGAAATCAAAATTTTCGCCACAAGTACGTAAATGGTTTCGACACGAATCGAACAAAACCAAGTATGGTTCCATTTCATTATGAAAGCAAAATTCGAAATTCGTGCTTTTTATGCAAAACATTAATTTTATCTTCCTAGATATCCTTATAAACGATCGTTTTGGATTTCTTAGTAAAAACGTGTGAACGTAATGAAAAAATTTACATTTTACGAAAGGTAAAATGTAAATCAGTTCAAATCAATACGCATACGAGTGGAATTGAGTACACGACAAAGGGTTTGCCTGTTTCGTTTGATATTTTGCGATTCCTGATTTGTTTACACCTTACCGTATAAACACGCTCTGGCTAGGCCTTGTTCCTGAGAAAATTACGAACAAATCCAGTGTAATGAATAAATTATAAAATTAAGTTACTATAGATCGCGAGCATACATGTTTTCGTAATAAATCATGACTCTGTCGAAAATAATTTAGTAACCATAACAATATTACCGTGCCATAACTATAATTTTGTCATGGTTTTATCAGCCTGGAAGTTTTTTACAAATTTTAGACTGATTCATTGAGGTCCTTGAATTTTAGAATTTACTATAGGTGTACAAGCTGTTGTTTTGCATCCTGGTCAGATTCAAGGACGTAGCTATGCTAGTGATTCTCAACCCTGAGGTTTAATCATATTTCTACAATTTTTTACAGGACTTTTAATGATAAACAAAACAATCTGATATTTATAAATATTAAGAAGAAAGTCCTGAGCTAACAGGCCAGAGCAATTTACTCTCATTCTCATAATCCCAACGAGCCATACCTTTCAATTTACGGGGCAACAATTTCCAGTTGAAAACAGTTACTGTTAAGATCGTTCAAACTTAAATGTATAGGAGTGCCTTTTGCCTTCAGAATTTAAAACAGAGTGGGCAACAGTAAAGGTGATTTATAAAGATAGGATTTGCGTATCTTCGTTGATTTAACAGTCACAAAGCGCGACTACCGTACACGGGGTCCCAGGTTAGGTTCCCGGCTCGGGCCGAAAAGGTTTTGAGGGTTTCCCGGAGCCCGGAGTCTGGAAGTCAGTGATGATGACCCCGTGCCTCAGCCCTGCACTTCATCTTACTCCGTACGTATCGGATTGCCGTTTTAATGAATTATGAGAGTGATGGCATAAGCACTACCCAGCTGGCTAATCTCCTTAGAGAACAGCTCATAGCCTCTAGCCTCTAGCACCTCCAACTCCTTGGACGACAATCGGCCTGGATGTCATTATTTGTTGTGCTTAGGTTACCAGTGTGCTTTTGATGGATAAATTAAATAATTGTTTTTTTTTTTTTCAATTATTATTCTATTCGAGTACTTATATACATTTCTGATAGACTAAGAAGGAAACACATCAACGAACGTTCCGTAACATAAACACGAACATGAGTTTGTTGTTCTTTGTTGTTATTGAGTTCAAACAGAAAAAGTTGGGTAAAATATTGAAATATATTCACACGATGTATGTTTTGTAAAAACTGGATGTTAGTGTAGTTTCGCACAAAAGCATGATTGTGATAGGAACAATGTACCGGCAGCATTTTAATTTTGCCCTGCTCTCAGTTCTATGGCAAATAGGTCACGCGTACGCTATAGGAAGGATGCTTTAGATACAGACAGATGTACATTTATCTTAAGGTTTTCATTTGTAATAAGAAAAGCAAAAATAAAACCATGAAAAATGTGGGTGATATAAAAACTTCCTATTACTCCAGACACAAAAATTCGACTTCACAAAACATGGCTCTAGAAGTCGAAGAAAATTGACAGTCAACAGACTTGCTGGCATCAAGTTTTAAAACCATGTCAGAAGTCGTTTTTGTCCCTTTCGGCGTTTTGAGAAGTTGGTTTTTATTTATTCGTAAAAAGTTTAATTATCTAAAATAAAAGTACAGGTTTTGTTTTAACTAACTAAACAAGTTAATTAATAGGTAATTGACCAATGTTATTTTACTAATCTAAGTAACAGCCCAGTCGGTACTGTCGTTTTACGAACGGCGAACGGAACATAAAGAAGTTTATACTTCATAAACTGCAGCGACACGGTCATTAAGCACAAAGCTGAACACAAAAAAACCTCTACTTCAATAACGATAAAAACCATTTTCAGTAACAAACCAATTTGGGGTAGTGACCCAAATGCAGAGCTTAGAAAAAGCATTCCATATTCGCGACCGGTTTAATTTTAAAATATTAAGCATATAAAAAATTTGTGGTCCATAAACATTGATGCCCATTTACATATGTGTTGTCTGTGTATTGAGCCGATGAAGTACAGATCTCAGTAGGTCAGCTCTTAGCGCTGTCGGTGTGCCGATTTTGCGACGCTTGCGTCGAGTGCATGTTCAAGGTTGAACAAAACCAAAGTACACGAGTTATTTTTGCGCCAGAAAGTTTGCTTATCCCGAGGTTCACAATTTTACTTGAGATTCTTGGATTTAAGAGGTACTTCAATATTCCTTATTAAGTTGGGATTACTTGTATATGCGGTTATGTGCGGTTTCTATCAATCAGGCTACGTGATAGTAGCCTGATTGATAGAAATAGCCAATAAGCGGGTTTATAATTATGCGTCTTGTTCAATGTTCATGTTCTCGCCTTTTCAGTTGAATTACTTTGTCACTTTTTAACCAGCAGTAGCAAGCTATTGTTTATAAGTGTATGCATCCTGCATTATGGTTTGGTAAATTCGTAAGTGACACTTCCATACCCCACAGCGGCGGCGGTTGGCGGGAGAGGTTGTCATCAATAGCGATGGCACAAAGGGTTTACCCGGTGAATGTATTTTTTTCCTTATGTGATCGAAGACTCAATATTTAGATTGACTCGAATATCGAATTTGCGAAAATGTTGAATTTAATACTTTATGCAAAATAAAGGCATTTATTTATTTTCCAGGCAACATCCAACAGCTACTTAGCAAGCGGGAATAAGAGAAAGACGAAGAAGGAGAACAAGAGTAAGCTACGTACTGCTAGAAATTGAATCGATCTAATAGCCATCATCATCATCATTACGCATATTTTGTACTAGAGTTACTCGTTAATAATTATGGATAGTAGAACAATTTATGGGGAAAGGGTATCTTACTGTTAGTTAGTAAATGACATGGTGCAAGCAATCAACGGGAGTGTCAGCTTGATGATACTCCAGCTAAAACAACACTGTCGGTATTGCCTACCAAGGCAGGCTTGCACTAATACGAATACTTGCCAATTTATAAGATGGTGGTCGTATTTTTATTAACTAACGAATCTGTAGGTCTGCTTTGCTGACTATAATGTTTAGATATGACCGGAATGGTGCAAACTTTTAATCTTATTACTCAATGAAGTCAGGTAGGTCATTAATAAAGTACTTATTCAGTACCTATTTGTGAAATGAATGATTTGGACAACAATAAAATTTTACCCTATTGTCACAATAACGATCTTAAAACAGCTGTAATATACCAAAAAAATGTGATAAAGTTGTGAGCAGCAGGTTGTAGGAGTGAGGGCGCGACCGAGGTCACAATAAGGGAAAATGTTACGTAATTCGTCGCCGGGATTCCGAATGAAAATAAAACTCGAATGGAAAATGTGGTTTTCGGCTGTTACTTCCTAACTAGGAGGAAACTGCATACATTAGAAAGGTTGTAAAGTTAGGTCAATTAATGTTGATGCAAAATATTGCAAAAAGAAAAATATGGTGTTATTATTAGATTACGCAGTATAATGAGGGTTTGCACAAAATGTGCAGAGAACAGCGTTTCTGTTAAAGTGATCCATTTTAATGGGTAGATAATTCCAGTTAATATCCCGTCGGCAAGAGAACCATCTTAAGTTATCAGACTTAAATAAAAACCCGTCAAGTGCAATCTGATCCGCGCACCGAAGCTTCTGCATAATTCCGTTTATTTTAAGTTACTTCCACTAACTAATAGTCACAAACACAATTTTTCTCGCAAGCAACTGACATGTTTGAGCTTCTTTGTCGTCTAGGCATCTTGTTGGGTGATTTACATATTCTCTCTTATATCTTCGTGTTTCAACCGTAGATCATTTTGCGACGTGGAAATAATTCATAGACTTCAGAAGTTCTTCCTTTGAAAAGTTTTGTTCCGAAACAGAAACCACTTTATTTATTTTTTACTTTAGGCACACAATAAAAATGCTTCAACATGCGGGAATGAGACCTTTTCGTATTCCACAAATAATATTTTAACCTAAGTATCGTGATGTAAAGGGGTGTGTCAAGGAAATGGTATCCGTTTTAGAAATGGTTAAAAAAGAGGCGCGGACATTTGACTTTTGTGCTCATTCCAATTTATCCACCCACGCCGCCACCATCACGAAGTCGCGTCTCGGTGCTCAGTGTCACATTTATGAGGTCAAAGCCCAAAGCGAAGAGCTTACGATTTGACTAACTATGTCCTTTTGCAGTCTTTTGTAAAGTATTATTTAATGTTTGTGAAATGCACTTAGTATGCACTTTCAGCAATAGCACAGACTACTAAATAGGTACTGGCAATAGCAAATTACATTTATATCGTTTTCCGCAGGTACTATCTATCATTGAATTAGCCCCATTTGTATATTACCTATAAGAATTAGGTGGGCTATTAGCTCCTGTTATAAGAAATGTTTCGAAAAAGAGTTTTTTAATATATTCGGAAATAATTTTCACAAACAACATTTACGATATACTTCTTTCACCGGTTTAGGTTGAAAAGAGTGGTGACGAGAAGATATTCTTGTTTATATGTATTGTGTCGTCACAAGCAGAAAATTGTTAACTATTATACGGATCTGCGTTAGTTCATTTTATCAAAAATATAGTTATGCAATTTTCTGTCCATCGCAAATACAAAAGTGAAACGATTAGATCAATTAATTAAACCAGATAACATGGCTCAAGAAAATAAGGCCCCTAGTTTAAACTCAGAATAATGAATGTAATTTCCTTAGACTTCGTTTTTATAAAGGTCATACCGTCCTACAACAGCCACGACGATTTCAACTTCATAAACAACTGGACG
Source organism: Heliothis virescens (assembly GCA_002382865.2). NCBI lineage: Eukaryota > Metazoa > Arthropoda > Insecta > Lepidoptera > Noctuidae > Heliothis > Heliothis virescens. The sequence continues at coordinate 9,047,068 of NWSH02000323.1, forward strand.
ATAATTCACGCGGACGAGGTTTGTATAGATTCTATAGATTATAGTACATGTACAGACAACAGTAGGTCACGGTACCCGAATATGTCAAATTTTACCAATCAAACATCAATTAACCTATTGTGATAAGGTTGAAAATCTATTGCAGAAAGGAGGATGCAAATCCTGCTAAACTGTTGTCTGTACTTAGGTTGACCAAAAACAATACATCGATTCAGTTTTACATGCCAGAAAGTGATTGATTTTAGGTATTGATTCAATAACACTGCTATTGTAACAGGCTGCCTCGAAATAAATTTATAAAAATAACGAACGGCTCAAATTCCAGTTATGGCGCAGTCATACAAAAAAATATAGAGGCTTTTCGCTTCTGATGGTTGGAAATGCTATTTCAATGCTGTTTTTTTTTTTAATCTAAAGTTATTTTCGGATAAACGTATTTCCCGAACGCTAAAATGCAAGTAAAAAAATGTTAGGTCTACAATATTAATTAATAACAACGAAGAGTTAACAGGCTGTACCGGGACAGATAAGCGGCGAAGCTTGTACTTCTACAAGCATTAGATATATTAATGATACGCTCTAGAAAGCGTTGAAGATTTATTGATATTCTGTAATTTACCGTTTACTAGGAGCGGCACGGACCAGTGAATTCCGGGCTGGTTTCATTTTAGCACCAAAATATAAGAGACACGAGGGTAACTGTGTGCTTTCCGAAGCATTGGTAAATAAATTAACACCTTGTGGTGCAATGAAGCTCAGTGACATACGCCGTATCCGCAGAAGGTGGACAAACACTTGTTTATGTAAATACCACTAGTGGCAAACCGCCACTGACCACACATATTCACGAAGCAAATAATTATGTTTGCTCTAAATTTCCACTATAAATTTTGTCAACAATAAAATTGTTTTCAATTGCTGACTAACAGCTAACAAGTACTTTTACCAGGTACTTTTCACCTACGGGTTGATACTTGTGTATTAACATACACAAGTAAAGGGAAGTACAAGGGACAAAAGGATGAATTTTAAATAACACAAACCAGTGTATTATAAAGTAAAAATGTAGATATTTCGTATTTTGTGAATATTAAATTGATTGGTGGAGGAGAATATGCATTAATGGCACCCGAGCCGAATGCTTCAACAGTTCCCTTCGCGTAGTCGATAAAATTCTACAAGTCCAAAATAGGTCTGAGTAGGTAAATTTTCACAATGTAAGCCAAAACTTTAAGTCAGAGACGGGGAGAAGAGTTTACTACTAGAACCTACTACAGTTAAAAAGATTTATTTACAGACAACCAATACCACGATACCACAAGCAGCTTGCCCAAGAGGAATTAAGTCGATAATGTTACATTAGGTGTTATTAGAGTCAGCCTCTGCCACAAGGCTGGTGTCTAGCAACACCAATATATTGATATAGGGAGCACACGCTAAGAAAACAAACGTGGAAACTGATCACCACATTTATTGTAACTTTAACCAAAGATGGAACATAACCTAAACTGTCAAAAGTTAAACATAAAACGTACCTATGGCAAACGGAATAACGGACATTTTCTTTCATATCAAAAGGAATCCAGTGAGATTTGTTCTAATACCTATAGATAACACTGGACAGTCTAAAATCGGTGCAGGTCAGAGTATCGACCGCAAATTCTATCTGAATTTTAAGTAAGGCGGCGTCTAGACGAACAATATAATTGCGCAATATTACGATAAAAATATTGCGCAATTATTGTATGCTAAAAGTCATCTTCAATATTAATTCTTAAACGTAAATTTTGCACAATATCACTAGTCTAGGTCTAGACACCACCTAAATAATTGTAGGTGTCTGTATAGATAGATGTACATATAGATGCAGTTTTTGTATAGGGTCGAATTTTAGGCCGTAAGTATAGGTTAAGGTTTCATTCCTGAAGTTTTGTTTCGACGCGGTTGTCGTGCGATGCGTGCGGCAACGGAGTGTTGTCGTCCGGCGCGGCGCGGATGTTCACTTGTTTTCATATACTCGGACAGCACAGCAGCCTCATCACAGCCGCATCGACACGAAACACACAATTTGAAAGAACTCTAATACTACTCTATAGGTTGCTGTGAAACTATTTCAACACAAATTTTAGTTGTAATGAAATTGACACAATAGTAGTGTGATCGATGGACAGTTTTTCCACTAATTGGAATAATTGGTTGAGCGCTGCACCCAAGTTTAAAATTGTGCCGACATCTGTGACAATTTGGCTCTTTGATCAAACGAATCGTTGGTTTGAATATTATCAGCTCAATTAATTGGTTTCATTTAATAACCGCATTAATTAATTGCCTTGCATGATTGCTGTTGCTGAAGGCTTTAATAACTTAAATCATGAATGTCGAGGGACTATACGAAATACTGGGATTAACATGTAGTATGTGACTCATTTGTTTTGAACTTGCGACTTGTACTTCGTTTCTATGAATCGCATTAAAACTACTTATACACAGTCAGTCGACCGTAGTTTTTATAATTAAACAACTTTTCAGTTGCGGTTACGGGGTTAAACTTTAAAGCCAACATCAAAGGTTTTAAAATGCAGGGCTGTAATTTACCAGTTTACCTATATACCTGTTAGAGTACACTACAAACTTTTAGTCGGCCGACAGTTTGATCGGGCTCATAAATCTGTGTAGAAATAAGAAATAATTGGGAGTGCTCAAATTACAACGATCAGATATCAGACCGACTAAAAATTCTTATGGGAATCGCAAAAACCTACTATCTGGCAAACTGTCAGCCGACTATTTAGTCTGTAGTGTGTGGGAGCGCTTATACGAGTATGTTGTAGATATTGCACAAAGTATTGAAAAATGAATAGCGTCCTCTATTGTATATTATGTATACATGTCGGAGCGCGACGAATGTAACTGGCAGGTTGCTAGTTTATGGTCCTCATGATGACGTGAGGTGACAACGTTGACTGTCGGATCTTGAAGAGAAAACCAAGTCCAGGCGGCCTGGTCTTCGAAGAGATATCCGTTCCATCCAATCCATTGTAAACATTGTGAATACTGAAGTACTAAAACGATTATAGACGATGTGAATGGCTACTGTGGTATTATTTCATATCCTGACAAGATGCAAGTGTATCAAAATATTCTAACCACTTCTGGTACTCCGTTATCAGAAGTGGGATGGATGACCTTGCCCACTGATCGCTGCTTTGTTCGCATAATGGCTTTCTGATGTCGATGCAGCGGAGAACCTCGAATGCCCATGCAATCATCTTGCAATACAAAATATCATGTTGGACAGAAATTGTGAGAAGGAAAGCGACAGCCACCGTGTCTTGTTTGTAAAACAAAAGACGGTCGAATCCTGAAGACCCTGAAGACTGTTAGCCAGA